>KK114590.1:44446-75411 GCA_000611955.2 Stegodyphus mimosarum | reverse complement strand
AGCAAATGGGATTTTTTCTAAAATCATTGTACTTTCGATGAAGACATTGTACTTTCAATGAAGGAAAGGAAGATTATGTGTGAAATAATTATTAACTGAATTACTAATAATATAATCATTAAAGAGCGAATTGTATTATAAAATATTGATAAGTTTTGTGTTTACATAATGAATAATTTCATGTAAAGTTAAAATATAGAGCGTCCGAAATACTTTTTTTTCTGCGCCCTTTAAGCTCTAAACTTTAACAGTTTCGTCACAGATATCCAAAAGTCTTTTTAACTATTAACTATTGATATTTTCACAGTCTTTCCGGTTGTTAAAAAATGTAATGTACGATAACATTTATCATTTCCAACAGTATAAAATTAGGAAAGTTTTCATACAAATAGAAAAGTCATCGAATCGAGAGTAGTCGTGACCGTCGTTTACAGCATCGTATCCACTCTCTTTCGCCCTAAAATTCCTTCCACTACCGAGGTTAACAATTCAACCTCCTTCTGATTACTCTATCTTCCCTTCCGATACCTAGCCCCTTCTAAACTCTCCGACAGATCCTCGTTCTGAAAATTGCTTTCCTTTTCTCTGCGAGTCAAGAAGTTCTCCGCTTAAATTTTTCCTGCAACTTCTTTGCACAAAGTAGTGTGCATAGCATTACAGTGTAATAATAGTATTTAAAATCTTATTATTATATATTTATATGATTACTATTAACTCAATGAACATGTGCAATATTCTAAGTTATTTGAAAACTACTTACCTATTTCGATCATTTTTAGTACTTTATATAATAAATTAAGACTATAAAGACGTATCTTTAACTTGTTTATTAACAGTTTATACACTGTGTTATAGTGAAGAATACTTTTAAAATGTCAAAGATGTAATTTTCTATTGAGGCAAAGATTCGAACATATTCTGTATTTTAAGCGACATACTTAGAGAGGAGCTACTTTGAACTTTGGTTTCTGATAAATTTTCCGTGACGCAGTTGAATATTTTTCAAATAAATTCTATATAATTCCCGATACAGCTGAATAGTTTCAGTTCTTAGGCAATTTATTGCTACAACTTCATCCTTCATGTGATTCGCGAATTACTATTCGAGCATATTTTATGAACACGTATTTATTATATTTGTATCAAATTCAACGAATCTACCATCAAATGAATTGTTTATGATCTTTTTCTAATTATGATCATAATTCGTAAAATCTAACTACTCTGAGTGTAGCATCGACAGGTTCTCACTGATTACTGTAGCATTTCTTCGACGTGAAGAAATACATTTTTTTCTTCTGAGAAAGTATTACCTTTGCACCACTCGCTTACCTGCCGTTAAAGAGTAAATCATTGAAAATATTCTTGAAATAATTTTAGCAGTAAAATTTCTGTTCATTTGACTAATGTTTTGAAGAATTTTGCAATCAAAATAGCACAGTAGCGTTTGCTTTTACAAATTAAAGATTCTAGATATTCAACTTAAATTTGTTGTTGGAATTTTTAAAATTCAATCGTATTCATACTCATAAAGGTTATATTTAAACATGTAAGAAATTATCGCATCCACTCTGCGTGCCTTTATAATGTAAGCGGCTAGTACGACCAGCTAGAAGTCGGAAGTCCTAAATTTAAATCCTTAAGGAATACAGTTTATAAGGTATTTCTCCCGCCTTCTTAGTATGCCTTCGTGGTGTAGTAGTCAGCAAGCTCGGCGCGTATTGCAAGGTACGTGGTTCGAGTCCCAGCTAGGGCACTGCTCATTTTTCATCTCACCTGCTTTAAAAAAATACCTAATGTCTCTACAAGTTAATTTGTCTGTTTTCCTGCTCCAAAAACTGAAGTCTCTACAGTAAAATCTAAGTCTCGAATTAAAATTTTGTGAACAATTATTTGTCACTAACTAGATTTGGCCATATGAGTTTTGTGCCTTTCCTGAGCCGTATATTATATGGGGAAGAATGTCAGAATTTATTGCCTTCACCCGTGCTTACTGTCATGGGGTAAGTGGTTAATACCTGAAAGCGGGCACTTTAAAGATAAGTGGTTCGAATCCATGTGAGGACACAATTGATTTTGCATATTTCCTAGTTCCAAATGTCTGCTGGTCTCTGCAAGCATTTTTTAGTGATATAATTCCTGAATCTAAATAGACTATAAATTTTATTCATACACTTTATCGAAAAAATTTCGCAAAAATATGAATGACACTAAAATAAAAATTTGATGTCGTTCGAATTTTTAATCTTTTGAGTTACGAAGCTAATTAATAAACGCGTTCTTCTTTTATTGATATTTATTTTTTAAAAAGCAACTGATGTTTACAAGTTTGATTATTATAATTCGAAATAGATATTAACATTTCTCAAATTAAAGTGTTACGTAGGTTTGAAGGTAACTTTTAAGAATATTACTGTAAACCTGAAACTGTGAAAATATTTTTTAATTTTAAATTTATTACCTAAAATTTAATTTTCTCCTTGAAATGTAAAAGTGATTATACGATTACGACATTTGGTATGCCAAAAAGCAAACTTTCTTGGTGCATCATAGCATCCTTTTATAGAACTACTGTATTAAGCCTAAAGAATCCTTGATTAATAAGGAGATATAATAACTCATAATGAGTTTTTTTAAGTTTGATATTTTAAATATCATAATTGATTAAATATCTAATTCCTTTGTAAGCTATTTGATAATTTTAGCATCAAAATGCCAGTTTTGTATCTGTGGGTAGAATCTTTACAGAAAAAAATTCGTTTAAGTGTATTTATTACATTTCTTGGCTTTATGTTTTGAAAAACAGGGCGTTATTCTTTTAGGTTTTCTGTTGGATTCTACAGGATAACTCTTTACTGATATTCATAACTGGAAAACTTAATGAGCCTTAGCTCTACAAGCAGCTAATAATTATATTCAAAAGAATAGATTTCGTAGCTAATTCTACTTTTCCGTCCTTTTACTTAATAAAAATAAAATTAATATATTAATTTCAAAATAAAATTGCAGAAAATAAAATCTTTTTTTCTGAAACATCTGCTAAAATTCATTGCAATAGCTATTGCCTTATTTAAGGATAATAATCTGCGGTAAGCTATGAAAATTTCAACAAAGGTTTCTTGACCAGCTGAACAAAGAATTTTCAACGGCTGCATAGTTTCAGTTTTAAAGCAATTTATTGCTGCAGCGTTATTCCTCACCTGATTCGTAAATTACGATTTGAATTTGATAAATAACTAAGTATTTATTATATAGGTTTTTTTAACATTAACTGTAAAGGAAAATATTTTTTTTACGCGAACTACGAGAAGCTCTGCGGTGAGTTACTGTTAACTTGTAGAGACATTAGGTTATTTCAAAGCAGGAGTTGTAAAAATATGAGTGCCGCCTTCGCCAGGACTCGAACCACGGACCTCAGGAACGCGCGTCCAGCGTGCTCACCACTACGCCACGAAGGGGGAAGAACTACTTTATATACTTCCCCTTTTAAAGGGCGATTGGGTGTTAGGGGACCCAATAGCCAAATCCCGGTGATGGAGAATCATCACTAACCACCTTTTTTAGTTCAGGCTCCACTTGTAGAGACATTAGGTTATTTCGAAGTTGGAGTTGTGAAAAATGAGCAACGTCTTCGCCGGGACTCGAACCACGGACCTCTGGAATACGCGCCCAGCGTGCTGACCACTACTCCACAAAGGCATGCGAAGAAGGGTGAAGAAATACCTTATAAGTTTACGATCGAGCTTTTGGCGATGCCTGTTCCCAAATATCACTTAACAGGGCTTGAACAGGTAAAGTTTTATCACACATAATCCAGAGATAAATAAATAATGAAATAAAAATTGAGAGGACAAATGCGGATCTGGTTTGATATTTAATTTTAAACTGAGTTTTAATTAAAGTATTCATTTTGATAGTGCAGTCTACTTTTGACGGAGATGGTGTTTTGATTAATTGCAAGGCATACGAAAACTATTAGCCTAGCAGAAGACGTGTCTTTATGGAATGCTTGGAAACTGACTCGTTTTTCATGTTACACATACGGGAAACTCCGAGTAGCCAGTGTTTCCATTAAGAAATAGTAACGTTGCATGAACATATGGAAATTTCACAAAGGCAGGATTTTAAAAATATTATTCCTTTAAACTCATGGCAGATGAACAGAAATCCTCAGGAGCCTTATTCATTATTAAGAGCTTTATAGAAAATTATAACATTAGACCAGTCAAAAATAATTTCCTCGATGACAGACTTTATTGCAATGTTAAAAAAATGTTACATTATACTGATCAAATGGTTCTTCCCCCCCCCCTCAATAAGTATCTAAATTACTTATTCTTGAAATGTTTACTCTTACACTAATAGCGCTTGACTTTAAAAAGAGAGAAGTCACAAATGAAAAATGATGTCTTGTTACTGCATAATAGTAAACATGTGGAAGATTATGAAGAATAACGATATTATTGCATTTATTTTATTATCATAAGGAATAGATATTTTTCTTTATTGCTTATGTATTGTATGTAAAGAAATAAATATCGAAATTAAGATTTAAAGTTCATTAGAAAAGCTAAGGAACACCCTTAAGCAATCATGAACCGGAGTCATTTAAAAGATAATTTACTAGCCATTGTAGACATCAATATAGCCTGCGATTTGAAAATAGAGACAGAAGAAGAGATAAGAAATGAAAGGGTAGATAGAGAAAATTTCCTATCTCCCCTACCCATTTGGCAAATAAGAGAGAGATTAGAAGAGGGGAAGAGCTGGGGCAAAGCACTCCTCCGTAGGAGAGACATGGGGGTATAGTTCGACCGTCTCAAACGCAACCGTGGCTGGCATTCTGCCAAAACACATAGGCGCCTCCAAAAGGGGTGTCATTACTTGCTGCGACGTGAAAGATCACGTGAAAGTCTTCTCCAGAAAAAGAAATGCTGAAAGGAAAGAAAGTCCCCATCCTTCCACTCTATTTTGAGAATAATTCGGTCCGAATGGCGCATGCGTATTTACGCTCATGGTCGCGGATAAGGCGGTCGAACTATAAGAAAGGTCTTACTTCCTACCTCCGTGAAGAGAAAAGAGGGAAGAAAAATTGGACCAAACATCTTCGCGAAAAGACTACGTAACCCTCCACATACTTATGTTATCATCGGGGAACTTTTAATAATTTCTTTTGAAATTATCCCACATGGCAATTTACATAATGTTGATAAACTATCAAGCACATCTAACTCTTGATTCCACAAACAAAAAATTAACATCTATTGCAAGGAAGGCGTGACCCAGTAGAAACATGGCCGTATTGAAATAAATAAATAAATAAATAAAAGTACATTTTCTTCATTATAATTGTGTTTTTTTTTCCACAAAATGTTTAGCATCAACAAAAGAGGTCTCCTGTTTATGTCTTACCTACGTATGCACATGACTTCAACAGGTTACTAAAATCTCTAAAATTATTTGCAACCATGAAATTTTTATTCTCATTCTAAATTAACATGATATACAGTGAAATATTGCGCCTAATTTCGACTAAGATATTTCACTTAATCATGGTATTATTTTAAAGGTAATGCTAAAGCTGAAATCTCTTTTATGAATGCAGAAAAGCATTTTTAGCTTATCTATTCGTTTCAAAACATGAGTGCATTTTTAACAAGTCGTACTTATTATGAACACTGATGTAAAAGTCTTTAAAAATCTCAATTATTAAGTCCTTATAACTGACTTGTTGTCAACAAGAAACTCATATGTATCCTTTCTAGAAAGTCAACGCAAGATAAACATTAGACGAAAAGTATCGAAGTAGGAAATGAAAAAGGAAAAGCTGATTTAACATGATGTAAATATTTTTCAGACTGAACTCCGTCAGAAGAGTCCGCCGTAAACAGATGATAGACAATATCTTTTATTGAAGTATGAAACGTGATGGATTGCGCCATCACTTGTTGACAATTTGCCTTTGACAAAATAATGTAAACGCTATGTGAATAACAGCTGTTTCTAGAAGAAATTCAAAATAATGGTGACGAAATGGACCCTCATATGAAAATAAATTAAGATACGACAGCATAATACAAGAAATAAATGAGGTGAACCTGCGTGGTGTCCATCGCCGCTGAAAGGCTAAAAGGAAAGGCAAAAACAAATTTTAAGTCCTATGTCTTGTTTGACGGGATGCAGTCTCTGATTGATATATTCATTAAGACTTTGATTCTGCAGTTTCGCAGAACGTATGTTCAATTTCTTATTCCCCACCGATCGATAAAACCTTTTACTTGCAAAAAGCCTTTTTCTCAATTCATATAACATCAAACAAAAAATTAATGGGCTTACATATATGAGGATGATTAGTTTTGCGGATATTGAAAATTGGAAATGATTGCGCCATTGTGCATTTTCTTTCTTTCAACATAAAAGAAGTCTTAGATGATGACTGTCAAACATATTTTATCACCCTGAATAGGGTCGTGTCTAAATCTAAATAAAAATTCACTTTAGTTAGAAAGAGGATTTAGAAAACTAAGTCCAGAAAAATTAATTGAGAAGGAATAAAATGTAGTTTTCCGTAGTCACGAAAGAAAATTTTAGTTTAAGAATAGGTAACTGCATTAAAAAAAAACATTTCTGTCGATTGCATAAAGAATCATCTTTACATCAGTATTGTATAGCAGACAAGGTTACTTCAGAATTCCACATATAAAACGTGGGCTACCAGTGGCCGCCTAGCAACAAGACCGCTGAATGTTGGGAGATCGAAACGTGTTCGATACTAGGCCAACAGGCCTTTTGGCTGCATGATCGGTTTTCCAAATATGAATATGAGAAACACTGAATACATGAATGTGAGACTACTGAAATATGGTATACTTAACTGAAGTTTACATTAACCAGACTTAAATTATACTTTAATGAATGGTATTAACATGCGCTAGTCATGTATACTAGTTCTGAGTTACGTATAAAACGATGACCAATAACAGAATGCTAAAAAGCACTGAAAGCACACGCCGATCGAAATTCACAGATGTATGATAGCAGTTTGTGATGATCAGTGTGTGGGGGGAGGGTGGAAATCTTTACTGATGCATTCGACGAGATGCAAATTCTAGTAAAGTTACTGTGAGTGTGTTTGATAAGCAAAAAATGGATCATTGATTTCAGTGACATAATGGCAAACCTTGAATTCACACTTGTTTCACTTTCCTTAAATTCTACATTTGGCCCCATCCGAATTTAAGCCCTTCACAGAATTCAAGAATATATTGAAAAGTCAGCATTTCTCAACTGATACTGAGATTGTTGAGCAGAGATGGTTTCAAAGCAAACCAGGAATTTCTTTGTGAACAAAATGGAAAAGCGGATCACACATTTGGCAAAATGTGTAGCAGTAAATCGTGTTTAATTTAACACCAGTATCATAACTTTAAATAAATTTATTTTATGTGATTAGAAGTCTATTTATTCACCACCATTCCCATTTAATAACTAATGATTAATTCTCTTTTCTTTGAAGAAAATTGAAACTTTTAAAAGATAACACTTCATTTTTATTGTAATATCAAAATAAATAAAAGTAATAAACATTATATCTTCTATTTTTCATATTCTAACTTTAACTAAAGCTCTTTCAGTATATTAAGTTATTGCACTCATCGATCCAGATTATTTTTAAATTAGTAAGCAGTCAGTTTGAATTTTTTTATTAATATCTTTTTGGTTTAATGGTTAAAATTCAATGGCACTTCAATGCAAAGAAAAAATTCCTTTAAAACTTTGTAAAATTATTTGTTTAAAGTGTTTGCTGCCTTAATATCTTGATAACAGAAACTGTTGTCAATTATTTTCGAATACCCGCCATATGCTGCAGCCATTAAGAAAAATCAGATGAATTAAAATGTATGCGTCCATTCAGACTTTCTCACAGACCAAGAGAATTTAATTCAAAAAGAATCGTTGAAATGTTGAACTTTATGCAACGAAAAACACATTCTAATATTATCATAAGGAGCCCATGAATTTGCAGTTCATTCAAACTTTTATACGGGTTTCCTCTGAAATTAATAGAAAGTATCTTAAACATGCCACTTAAAGAATACTTGTTTGGTTAATCTACTAAGTGAAAGGGGATGCCTTCATAACGATGCCCCAGCATAATGTGCCGTATCTTTTCGCAAGTTAACTGCAGTTCGAAAAGACAAAAATTTTCATAACGGTGGCCGCGGCATGAACAAAGAATAAGTTTCTTAGTTGAAACTGATTATCGGCACCCTTATGTCAATCCGGCGTTTCTCATAAAGGTGCATGCTTCGTAATGCAAGTCTGATTTCCCTCTTAATTACTGATTAATTAATTAAGCAAAGGATGAAATAAATTGCGGTACTCTACGGAAAAACTCTGAATTATTATAAAGTTGTTCGTACCTTTATGATAAATCATGTACTGGCATTAAGGTACACGCATCTTTATGAAAAACGCCGGATTGGCATGAGGATGATAAAGTTTTCATCAATCAGCACATTTCTCAGGTTGTACTTTTCGGAGGATCCTATTTCAACAAATTAAACTTAATTTTCATAGAAATGACAAACTGCTGCACATATTAGGTGTTAAAAAATGTATAATTATTTTTAAAATCTGGAATGACTGCATACCATAAATTAACTAAAAATTTCTTATACTAAATCTTTAATACTCTATCAAATATTCAATTTCTTACATTTTCTCTCCAATAGTTTGAATATCTTGCCTGATTTTCTTTCGGCTAGCAATGTACATATCAATTTCAAATATAAAGCGTTTTCTCTGTTAGTAATGGAATGTTTCGCTCCCCCCCCCCCGCTCTCATTTTTTTTTCGTTTTTATAATGTTTCCCAAATGTTTTCGCATCGTGTGGCTTACGGGAAGCACAAAAAAAAGAAAGTTGTTTTCTATAAATTCTCTAGAAAAAGTTGTTGTTTATGAAAGAAAAACGCGGAATCCTAAAGAAAACAATATTACAACAGATTAATAATAAATAAATATGAATAACTATCAGCAATCAATTAAATAAATTAATAATTATAAATTAATTCCGAATTTAAATAAATATACATAGTTGTAAAACATCTTTTCACGCCTTAAACGAAAATGTTTTTACTATCCAACCCATGTTTTGGAAGCACCTGTTCCAGTTTATTCAGTATTTGAAATCTCCTTTTCTAGAAAGGAGGTCTGACTATTTTTATAAAGGACACAGATGCCCACTTTTATGAAAATTGACAAAAGGGTGTTGACTATAAGTGTCTGTCAGGCTAAAAAATTATCTTCATTTTGCGCACGCTCCCTTGAACCGCAGCACCGTTATGCCGGGGCACCGCTACGAAGTTTTCCCGTCAAAGCATGAGAGGGCTGCTACCTTAAAAGGGATATTTTCGTGAAAGACCTTCTAAGGGAAACAGGCCCATACTCACATTATACATGCGGGAAATTATGCGAATCCTGTATAGGCAATAGATGTTCCCACAACCAAACCTGTAAGCTTGCATTAAAGGAATAGTATGAGAATAAAATTTCATAAACTATGCCAGAGTGTTTCGACAGAGTATTTCAAAGCAGGTACAATATTCATGCAACGTTAATCTTAGAAAAATTAGTTTAGGAGTTTAGGAATAGCTTTTTTCAATGGTAATTTCCTGAACCCCTTTTTTCAAGAATTTGTAGAATATTTTTCAATTCTGCCGCACATTTTCCAGAATACTTAATATGGTAATGATCAATGCTTTTCCGTCAAAAATGCGGAGTAATCTGAAAATTTCCGGAAAAAAAAAAAGAAAAAGAAGCATACTCCGACATACCTTGAGGATTTCTTAAATAATTTTTCCAGCGCCTTTTATACAAAAAACACGTTTTATGAATATATGTAACGGAAAATGTTGTAAAGTTTTCGTGGAGAATTTTCCAGTTGAAAAGGCAACTGGCGACATAATCAATTCCTTATTTTCTATATGGTTAGTAGAATTCTATCATAATAAACGCAATGAATTACTTCAAGCAGCAAGATAAGGCGCATTTCCTGTTGTAAATTTTAGAAAGCAAGTTCCAGGATGCAATTTAATGACTAGAAATTAACTCAACTTTTTTAATTATTTCACCAGAGGGGGCTATTATTGAATTATAGTATTGGTTATTAATGATGCCAACCACTTGGTGAAACCGAGGCCATTGGATCGAAGGGAGATACACTACGGAGAATATGGTTGATTTAATTAATTTTTCCAAAGTGGACGCTATTTAATGTTGATGCATTCAAATTTACACTGTTTGAATCAATCACACTGGTCAAAATATACGAAGTAAAGCAGAAATACTGTATATGGTAAAAAAATGATGAAAACTAAAAAGGAAAATTTCCTAATGAATAGTCAAATTGACACTTCTACCATTTTCGAATCTAATTCGCGTAGATTTTTCCTATGAAGTTGTAAAGAATCTTATGTTTATTAACCAGGTTTTATAATTTCAGCCTTTACGACAAATTCTCTTTTCCGTATTTCTCCCCAGAATACAAATGAGCAGCCAGTATTTAAATTGAGGTTTTTGGATTTTAAGACAGAGAGAGTTTCTAGTATCGTGTGCACTCGTATGTGTTAGTTTCCTGCCAGCACTGCTAATTGCAATTATTCATCTTTGCATTTTCTCGCTGCCGAAATTTTAATTCTGACACTCCGGTAGAGTAGTGAGCCAGCTTCTAGTATAGTAATTAATTCTGCAGTCTTTGACTACTGTTCAACATTTCATTTAAATTGGACTGTTGCATTTATTTGCATCACCACGAGTTGTTATATTATGGCACATGAGAGTGCCTTTATGTTATAAATTCCGTTTAAATAAAAACGATATTTTTATCCTACGCAGGACTTTATCATTGTCCTCAAATGTAGTGATAATTCGCTTCACGATTATTAGGGTTACTGGACTCATTCGAATTACCAGATCAAATGCAACTCTACAAAGTACCAAATAAACATCGCATTTGTGCAGTGTAGAAAAGAGAAGATGAAATGTGCACTTCATTATGAACACGTAGATTCCTCTGTAGCCTACTGTTTTTAAAATAAACAAGCAAACATACAAAAACAAAATTGATAAGAATTGCAAAACATTTTCAAATTTAAAATTATCCATTCATTTTCAGTAATAGCCATTCATTTTCAGTAATAGCCATTCATTTTCAGTAATATCCATTCATTTTCAGTAACATCCATTCATTTTCAGTAATATCCATTCATTTTCAGTAATATCCATTCATTTTCAGTAATATCCATTGGAGGTTTAATGCTATTGACAACGCGTTGAGTTATACTGTTGGACAGTTGCTAAGGGCGCATCTCAAATTGAAATGTAGCATTACATTAAGCGAGAGTGGAGGCTAAGCAGGATAAAATACTGTGGTCGCACTGTTTGGACAATAGAATAAAAGACATTTATTGTTCAGGAAATTGCAAAACGTTTTGAAACTCCAAAAGTAAAAAAGTATTCTTTTAATGCTGTATATGGAGAAATGGAAAGCTGCACATGAATGACAACAACACCTTTGAGAAAGGTGTCAGTAGGGTTCCTGTTCGTTTGAGGATAATTTTAGACCAGCAAGTCGCCTGCCAGAAACATCCCAACTATTTAATGGGGTTTTAATCTGGAGAACGCGCTGGCCATACGAGGCGTTGAATATTCTCGCTGCCTAGACAGTCCTAAACAGTGAGTGTTCGATAATATGGTGCTTTGTTGTCCATGAAAAGAAAATTATCGTCGAAAGCATCATGAAAGAAGGCGAGCATGAGGCATTAGAACTTCATTAGTGTATCATTGGCCCGTCATAGTGCTAGCTGCAATTACATAAAGGAACCTGCGAATGTTGATGATCATATCAGCCTATAATTCTGTATCTTGGATATCGGTCCCTTACCTGGATATATTTTGGATAATAAGCAGTACCATTCTCACGCCAGATCGATTAGCGTCTACAGTCCGATGACAGACTGAACCTACTCTCGTCTTAGAGTAATAGGCAAACCCAGTCCTGTTCAGCGAAATTTCGATGCTCGGAACAAACGGTCCATGCAGTGCTGTTTGGACAAGTGAACACACGCAACAGATCTGCGGGCGTATAGTCCAGCTTCTCAGAAATGTCTGGCTACATTTTTTCGGGAAATCCTCTGTCCTGTGGCAGTAAAAAAATCATTCGCCATCTGTTGAATTACGATGCACTGACTCTTTTTGCTGATAAGGCATATTGCCTGTCTCCCGCATTCGTCGTAGATGTAATATAATCTTCTCCGTGACTGTGGCTACCCATTCCAGTTGTTTTAAATGCTTTCCACAGCCGTGAAACAAACCTGTGGGCGATGATGAACTCCATCGCGACATCTGCTATCGTTCACCCTTCTTCGATATTTCCAGTGGTACGGCCGAGTGTAAAATCCTTTATGTGATATCGGTAACACACCGAAACTTTCAAAATCGCCAACTGATTCTTTCCCATAAAACTTTCACTTGGTGCAACAATTGCCCACACACGTCAAATCCTTTAAATCGTTTATCAGCGTTATCACGTAATAAATAGGCAAGGAAATGAAAATTTGCTTAAGCGCACATTATCTTACTGTTTTTCCCGCTTATTCTAACTTTCCACGTTTTGCTTCCTTTTATTTATTTATTTATTTTTGTTGTTGTTATGGATGACAGTGTTGTCCAGCAGTGTAGTCAATGCTGCATTAACAGACTGAGTCCTGTATTAGTTATTGAAACAAGTTCATGTAGCCTGCATTTGTGTCACATATATATTTGTTGTTAAATATGATATTTGTGAAAGAAGGGATATTAATGTATACTTCAAAATAAATAAAATGTGATGTAATGTATAATCTTATCGTATTTTATTTATTGCAAAATAATAAAATAAAAATAATGCTCCCGTTTGTTTGCCCAGTTAAAATATTTTATTTTCTGTATCGTCATTTCACGTGGTTACCGGAGTCTTTAATTTCCTGAATTTTTCTCTTTAATCTTCGCTCACTTTGCCATTATCTCTTTTGAGTATTTGTTCGTTAATTCTTTGATGCATCAATCGTGTTTCCTTTTGCATTATACTGCACTGTTTAGTATTTCCGTTTTAACCTTTTGCCGCGTTTTCCCGTGTTCACCACGTTTTGGTACTTATTCCAATTTCGGTTTAATATGTCAACAGACAAGAACAGATTTTATAAATTACTCCTTAAGCGTATAAAAAACTTGAACCATCTTCATCTCTTGCTTAAATGCAAGCATCAGATTATTATCCCCAAATTTATACAAGGTCAAATGCAATCTCAACCCTTCTGTTCACGTTTCGAAAATTTTGCTTAAATTCAAATTATCACTTCGTCACATTATAAGAAACAGACGTAAACGTTTATCTAAAACTGAATATGACTTATGTTACCATCATTTAAAAATTACCAATTAATTCTGCTTTACATTTTTCCTCTTTTCATCATAAATCTTGGTCTAGAATCTAAACAGCTTGTCAACACCATAAAAAAAAGTCCTTGCTTTAAATTCCAAAAGCTCCCATCCCAGTCGTCTAGCCCGATAAAACCTGTTAATCTTCCCACTGTAAATGCTAATCCTATATTTAATCTTTCGGTGTATCAGAAAGTACTAAAATGTAACATAACTTCTACTTTTTAAAGATATCTAACCCTTTAAATCCTCAAATCATTGATCCTATTGAAAAAACTTCTAAATTCTCTAAAATTTCAGAAGCACAAAAAGCTGCAATGCGCCACTTAATTACTCATAACGGGAAGCTGAATAGCAAATCTTTTGTCCCGAATTTTAACCAAAAGGAAAGGAGAGCCTTACGTGAAATTCATTGGAATCCTGACATCATTATTTCCATAGCTGATAAGGGTGGACAAATCGTGTTTATGAAGAAATGTACACACATTGATGGAGTCACTAAACTGATAAATGAAGGCCCGTACTGCTCGATTCCTAAGGCTCCCTCAACTTCTGACTTCCCGAAAGTTAAATTAGCTGATCTTCTTATACACTCTCAACTCTGATTTTAAAATATCACTCATTCCACCTGTTGCTAACTGTGTAAGTTTTATGCTCTCCCCAAAGTCCACAGAAATGGAATTTCTTTTCGACCTCAACAGAGGATTTTCTCCCTGATAAAGGCCTTTAAAAATGTTTCATCTCGCCATCAAAGAAGGCATTGCGCTATTAGAAATAACATTAATAACCTTGCTGTTCTTTCATTTCATCTTTCTAACAGTTACAAAATTGCACGGATTCTCCAGAAGTTCAGTTTTCAAGTCCTTTTCTCAAACAATGGATTTTATAAGGCATTCTTCGATTCTTAAAGATTTCATTTCTCGGTTCAAAATAGTTTGAGATATATCGGCCAAACTAGAACCGCGTTAAAGTTTTCAATAATGGAACGCGAAACTTATATATACTGAAAAAAATAATAAACGAATCTTCAATAACTAATCATTGTTGGAAATTTAATCGCAGCTTTCACTTTGGGTCTGCCAAAAATTGCCCAGAAAGCTTCTTCAGAAGGTGAATTGGATTTCCTTGAAACTTTTCACATTCACAAAGATTTATCTTGTTTAGTTAATGACTTTAATTCTAATCCATTTCTTCCTAACCCTTTTAAGATGCTATTAACTTAATTTTTCATGTTTTCTTTACGATTTCTGTGGACAGATGGCGCTATCTCGCTGCTCGTTTTACAGTTTTATACACTCACGTTTGTGAAAATTGCAACACCAAGAAGGAATCTTTATAATTGAATGCAATTTAATACACAGTTGAGTGGTAGTGGGACAAATAAATGATTAAATGTTCAAAGCAAACAAACAAGAACAAAAGATCAGAATCAGTATTTTGTGTGGCCACCACGCGCCGCAATAAGTGCTGCTACACGACGTGGCATGGAGTCAAACAAAGTTTGAATGTCTGACTGAGGAAGAGCATTCCATATCGTTTGTACGCGTACCCAAAGTTCGTCTGCAGACGCAACAGGACGAGGATCACGAGCAAGACGCCGACCAATGACATCCCACACATGTTCAATTGGCGACATATCCGGGGAACACGCAGGCCAAGGAAGAAGCTGTACCTGCTGCGCTGCAAAGAAGGATTTAACAATCCGAGCAGTATGAGGGCGGGCATTGTCCTGTTGAAATACAGCGCCTGGCAAGCTTTGAAGGAAGGGAACAGCTTCGGGCTGTAGAACTTCACGGATATACCGGTTGCTGTTCAGATTGCCCACAATTCGTAGCAATTGAGATCGTCTATGATATGCTATGGCGCCCCAGACCATAACTCCGGGTGTTCGTCCACTGTGGCGTTCGATAATGCACTCCGGAAGGTGGCGTTCACCGGCATAGCGTCTGACACGAATGCGGCCATCATGGTACCACAAATTAAAGCGGGATTCGTCAGAAAACACGACATGCTGCCAATCAGCACGCCAGTCTCTATGCTGATTGGCCCATTGTAGCCGCAGGCGGCGATGGTCGTGCGTTAGGGGGATCCTGTATAAAGGAGTCCGTGCGCGCAGTCCACACTGCAGCAGACGTCTACGAATTGATGAAGCACACAATGAAACACCTGTAGCTATTGACCACAGTGCTGCCAATTGTCTAGAGGAAGCTGTACGGTCCGTCCGCGCCATGCGGACCAGGTGTCTATCATCGCGAGCTGACGTCACATTTCGGGGTCCACTCCCGGATTTCCGAGTTGTCCGACACTCGTCCGTCCACTGCTTCCAAACGCGCATCACTGTGCTGCTGTTACGCTGCACACGAGAGGCTACTGCACGATACGACAATCCAGCTTCACGAAGGCCGATGATTCTCCCTCGTTCAAACTCTGTAAGTTGTTCAAATCTCGCTCTCTTTCGTCGACGAGGCATAAGTACAGATTGAGTTAACGTTTACCACTAGCAGATAACCACCGATAACCATACACGCCTCGCTACAGCCGTCTATTTATTCGGATCCATCAGCCGTTCAGAGGGCGCTGCTCAGCATACGCATGCGCTACGGATTTGCAATTCTAATCATTTGCATATCATGCGCTACTTTGCATTTCCTGAAAATTTCAGCTCACTCGCGTAAGTCCTTCATGGTGTTGCAATTTTCACAAACGTGAGTGTATTTCCATGGGATACATTTTCCCAGGCATGATTTTTATGGGAATACTTTTCCTCGAATTTTTATCAGAATACCCCACCCCCTTCTGGTATTGAACTTCATTTACCTCAGGTGGTGAAGCCAAAGCTGCTCCTCGTGTATCCCACTTCTATTCCAAAGCGAACAAACAAAGACCGAAAATCGAAGAGTAAACAAATAATGGGTGATTAATAAAAATCCGCACGCTCAAAAAAACAATAAACGCCCAAGTAATGATAAACTAGATTTTAGTTAAAACTGTTGAAGATATCGGTGTTGAGCTTTATAATTCATTTCAGTTTTTATTGATCTCGAATAATGAGAGATTACTGCCTTTCCATTTAACTATTACCCAACATTTTTCACAAGCGAATAATTTAAGTTAAAAATGTACAAACTTTCAATGTGCTTTGCACGTACAAGTGAGGAAAACTTGAATTTTATTTTTGCAACTAGAAATCAACGAACTGAAACTAAAGACTGAAAAGACTGCACATTGCAAGCTAGGATAAAACCGTCAAAATCGCAAGAACAGTGATGACGATAGAGTTGAATCCGAAGAAAAAGGAGTTTCCTGCCGGATCATACCAAACACAAAAGATGACCTTGTGAAGACACTACCTGTCTAGATCATTTGCGAAAGTGACAAACGAGTCTTGAGTGGAAGAAATCTGCTTTAGACTAGAAAAAGAAAAACCGGAGGCACTTGTTCTTCCTCATTTGCACCATCACTCTTAAAATAAAAAGTAAATTTCTGTTTGGAAATTGACTACAAGATGCGCCTGAGGCAAGTACTTTTGAGCTATAAAAAAGAAATTGCGACACATCTAACTTTGGATTTTGCAAGCTTAAATTGCCGAATTAGGCAATTTAATAGGAAATGCTTTTCATAGCGCAAGATTCTGAAAAATGTCAGTGATTATCTCTATATCCTAATTACCAGGTTATTCCCTTCACGATCACCTTTTCTTTTTTTAGGAGGTCTAAAAATTTCCTCGTCAATGGAAAAATAATGCTTTTCGTTTGGCTGCCTGAATTCCACTTGTGCTAAAGATTTTAAACCTGAAACAGTTTCGCATATAATACAAAGTTTATTTTCTAGTTTAATTAGCAACTGGAGTGTTTGTGGGTGGGGAAAGGTTTTCATGAAATGGGAGAAAATATTTGTCATATATAATTCTACACTACTGTTCAAAATTAAGAGAATTTAGATATTTGGTCTGTTATCTCCAGAACTGACGGACAGATATATATAGATGGAACAAATATACTGTACAACAAACAATCATGGTATATACTCATGATTGAACAAAAAAGGAGGCTGACAGGGGATATGACTGCCTCTAACAGTCATGCAATCTAACGTGACTTCATACCGGGTGTGAGGTAGCATATGATTCCTTGTAGCAGTTGGTACCACTCCTGCAGAATTGCAGTTCTCAAGTCTTAAAGGGTTCAGGGAGAATAAGGCGAGCTGCAGTTGCCCGTCCAAGAATGTGCCAAACATGATCCGCATTGTTCAAGTCTGGAGATCTGACTAGACAATCCTTTCAGTTAATATCCTCACTTTTCAGAAAACCATTCACCAGATTAGCCCTATGTAAATGAGAGCTATTGTCCATAAAATAAGCTGAGGTTCGAATGCAACCCTGCAAGAGCGCATGTAGTGCTTTTAAATTTCTTTCCTACACCAGCAGCAGCCACACAGCTTCTATGAAAGACATGAAGATCTGTGCGCCTGTCCAATATAATGCCAGCTTAGATCATAAAGACTACTCCATCATACTGTCCCTTATTTTGGATACTGGAGGAGAGGTTGCGGATTCTTGGCTCTGCAGATGAAAGTACATCGACAGTCAGTGATTAGACTGAATCAGGATTCATCTGTGAAGAGAACGGTCCTCCACTGATGCTTGCTCCAAAATAAGTGTTCTCTACTCCATGCTAAACGGACACTTTCTTGAGCGCAGAAATGAGCATGATGCAAACAACACGTCTTCTTGCAAGCAGAGGAAATTTGAGAGACCTTTGCTCGCCTTTTCAGATGTGCAGTTGGCCGTCAGTTCATTTTTATGGATAACAAAGCTCGTGCACATAGGTCTAATATATTGAGTGATTTGGGAGAAAATGAGGATATTAGCCAGATGGAATGGCTAGCCAGATCTCAAGACTAAAACTGTAAGTCTTGAACGCCTTTGGAAGGGTAATTGCAATTCGCCTTCCGCCTTCCAGAAACCTCCAGGACTTAAAACAGCGTTGTTGCAGTTGTCCAGGACCTAAAACAGCGTTGTTGCAGTAATGGGGCCAATTCGGTCATAGGTTGCGGAGGCTTGTACTAACCCACATTTTTTAGCTCACGGACGAGGTGCATGCTTTACTTTAGAACACAATTTCGAATTGAAAATTCAATTATTTTTTAGAAATTTGCTGCTTAACATTGCTTTTTTAAGATATAGTTTTACAAAGACCAATGAACACAATTTAACTTTTCACGGCGAACAAGTAATACATGTGCTGCTCATGATAAAACTTTAGCTTTCAAGAAAAGATAGAATTTTGGACAATTTATATGCGCTGCAACGACTTTGATTGCTTCCCAATGATAAAAGGCTTTTCAGAAGAGGAAGGGGTAGAAATAAGGGAGACAATTATTGAAGAAACTATTCAGTATCTGAAAAGTTTCAATGAAGTATTTTAATCGAACTGCAGATTAAATGAATTGGGGATATAAAACCGTTTATTGTCAATGCACGACCTTCGACCATGTCAGCAGAAGAATATGAAACATATGTAGAAATAAAATCTTATTCATCATTGTAAGAAAATTTTAATTAATGCTGTTACTGGAATTCTGCTACAGTTAAAAGTATGAACATCCTCAGTTGTCACAAAAGGGCACGTTCGCACTTTTACGAACTGCAACTATGTATACGTGCGAAACGGGGCTCCCAGCTTATGTGCCGACAAAACATAAATGCCGCAATAGACTTAATACCGAACCTAAGATGAGAAATTCAAGTTACATCCACAAAGCCTAATATTAAGTATATCTGCAGTAATAAAAACCAGTACCACTCATCTCGTTAAAATTTAAATTTATGAGTCTTGTCTGAATATGTTATTTTAAGAACTTTTCGATTGGTTTTTGAAATTATGTTTTGAAGCAAATAAATATTATTTTGAATAATTGTCTTTTTTGTTGTAAATAATCCATTTACAGAATGTTGCATTAAAATCATGTTATTGAAGGAAACCAGGGGTTCCACGATAAAAATGGACATTAAAAAGGGTTCCATTTATCAAAAAGGTTAAGAAACGTTGTTTTATTGGATGCTCTTTCTTCGTTCTTTAGAGCCGAAAAGTTTTTTGTCAGTTTCCGAATATTTGTTTGCTTTATTCCCTGTTTCATTTCATTGTTAGCTTACAATCATACTGTCATCTTGCGTTTCCTTTCATTAATTTGCTTTCCTATCGAGATGTTTTCTTCAAAAAATCCGTCTTATACTTTCTCTTTACGCTTTGACTAACGACATAGCTAACGACGTCGCTTTGACTAACGACGTTGAATAAAAACTATGTGTACAACACAATTCATGATAGATAAATATATTTATATGCTCACTCGCTAGAAGTATTAAACTGAGCTTATATCTTTCTAGAGAAAATTGTCGCGTTGAACCTACGACGGAAAAGATCCCATTTTTCTCCTTTTTTGGCCGAATCGGATATTGGTAACCTTTCTTGTGAGTTAATTATTTCTAGTTTCCTTAATAATAATTTCTTTTTTTTTTGTATTTTCCCTTTTAGTCTTAATAATTTTAAAACATCTCTATTCCCTAAAACAAGAAATTAATATTAGCAGATGGTATTGTAATAAAGTTACAGTATCATGAAACTAAGAAGTTCGAGAAAGGGTTAGAAACTTTTTAAACCCAATAGTAGAGAAGCGAAGTCCGAAAATTGAATGATTATTAGCCGAAGATCATCCCAAGATGCTTAATTATTCATCGGCACCACCCAACGCTTTTGAAGAATATTGTGTGGAGGAGTGCTGGGCAGTTTGAAATCGCGCAAATGTGAAAAATTTCTGGAAATTACGCAAGCATAACTAATGCTTAAATACGAGACCGTTTTCCCTATAAAATCCTCAACGAAAACCTCCCTCCATAAGGCAAACACCCCTGGCGTATTCTACTAAGACAAACTTTCTATTTTATTAACGTCAAAATCAGAAAATTTTCGCAATTTATCGTAATTAATAAATCCATACTTACTGTGATCGTGCGCGAAGACGAAAAAACGTCTGCGGGCCATTTCATGAGCCAATTCATCATACATCATACAGTGTTCTGTAAACCCATGACTGATCAACAGTATAGCTCTGTAAAAATAATAATAATAATAATAATAATAATAAATTTCTAATATGTTGTAATACTAACATAATATTCACATTTCTAATATGTTGTAATACTAACATAATATTCACATTTCTAATATGTTGTAATCTTTTACATTAATTACACAATTCAGTAATCATTGCATAAGTGCCGCCCCCTTCCCTTAAATGCATGAGTACTTACTTTTAAGAAACTCTATGTATTTTCGCCTCTCGATTAACCCAGAAATTCTCTGAAGAAATTCCATTGCATAAAATTTCCAGCAGCGTACATACAACGTGAAATCCCTCATGAATACATGCAACCCAGTTCAAAACGGAAAGCTTGAACAGAAAGAAGCAGTGGATCATATGTTTGATGGAGAGAGAGAAGAAAATTACATCTCATCTAAAAAAGACCTGATTTATAGGCAAAACCAACGGCTAGAGACAAGTCTTGACATGTTTAGGCAGCTAACCTATACATCATCGTTTAGTTCAATTCAATTATTTGATTGATACAGGCGAAATCTTGCAGCGCTGTTTTTGCATCGATGGATGAGGCGAAGAGCAATCATTTTCTTTTTGTGGAAAGAGAGTGTGAAAACTTAAAAAATTGTTCAGCTCCTGCGAGGAGTATTGCGTTTCCACATTTGAAAAAAATCTGATGTGCACACCACATGACTTCCTTGTACAACCTATTAAATTACAGACATTTCTTTGCTGCAGTTTATTTAAACTTTTTTCCTCGAACTATTCTAACTTAGTAATTAACCGATCCCTCAAAGCAAGTTGAAAATGACATCGAAAATTGCAAATTTTGAAACTAAATATCCCGGTGAATTTTTGAGTAGGGGAATCAAATTTCTTATAATGTTATTTTTTCGTTGCGACTATAAAACTCTCACAAACATATAGGAACTAGGAGATAGCATTAAAAGTTACATTTCGTTATTTGTCGAAAATTAATTTATTGTTAAACATGACATTGCCAAAACATGAATATTTTCGTCATTTAGAACACTTCTGTAATTGGAAGCATACAACTCCAACCAACGATTGCGGAAAAGGCCGGATGAGGGTTTTTAAGCCAGGTAAAGGGGTAGGTATGTACTATATATATATATGTTAAGGTGAAACACTGAAATCTGGAGAATGTCGACATTCACCGGTGAATGTCTATATTCACATAGTCGCTTGGTGTATGTCTGAAATATTTGCTAAATACCCTTATTCCTGACTTTCACCGGTGAATGTCAACATTCACCATGCACTAATGGTGAATGTTGAATATATGAGAATATTATATTTTCTTCTCCGTAATTCAGTCGCGAAAAAACACATAAGTACTTAAAACACACAATACATTCAAAATGAGAAAGGAAAATAATAGAAGTTTAAAAACTTACTTAATTATATAGTACGTTTTAAATGAGAAAATAAAATAATAGTAATAAAAAACTTAAATTATGTGATTCAAATCTGGTTAATTGCAACAACTTAAACTATTATGAGACCTTGAATTGCCCAAGAGGCCTTTGCTTTTACAACTGCATTTATGGGAAACAGCCAGTCGCCTCTCTTTTCGACCTACACCAGAGCATATCTGTGATTGTACACATACACCGGTGAGGGTCCGAATGTACAAGAATGTAATGCAATATTCGATCTTTCACCGACGTATTTGGCAAATGTTGACATTCTCCGGTGAAAGTCGACATTCTCCAATTTCGGTCTTTCACGGTAACATATATATATACAGAGAGAGAGAGAAATCCGTTTGGTGCTGCCGGTTGTAATAAAAAGGAGCTGTGCGTAACTACATGTTATAGCAGTCCCATATACAAAATTTAAAAGTTCTGTGGTTAATCGTTTTTGGGTTACGCACATGCATATTTACCTGCGTACAAACGTAACAGAAAAAAATCCCTTTTGAATTCATTTTAAATCCATGTCACAATCAGTTTTGCAAAACAGAGTCTTTTATTCTGTGCATACGTATAGACATCACGCACAAAAATCGTCCAAAGGGATTCGGGAACGATAAAAATGAATATGCTACCCGAAGATTTTGCGATTACAATGCGTCCTCTTATTCGCACAAGGAAATAAAAAACCTTTATGAGGTGTTCGATTGAGAGTCTCCATGCCATAAACCGGTGGATGAAGGGGACACCGAAAAAGCTCTTGGAGAACAGCTAAAATAAATTGGTTTTTCATTGACCATTTAAAGGAAAAATTCTGAAATCTGCGTTCAGTCTTAACAAAAGGCAAACTGTAAGACAAAATACTGTTCTATCGCAAAAGACTGGTCATAAACCTTTATTAAAGCATTATGATAAACAGCATTTTTTTTCTGAAATATTACTTGCGAAAAACAAGCTAATTTTTTTTCTTTAATAACTGGAGACTCATTTTCTCTGTCGTATAAATCTTTCAGGTACATAAATAATGAAATCTAGAAACTGCACAAAATGAAGAGAGTTGTTTGTATTATTTTGCACTCTTTGAAGGACGTTTGTGGTATCTTATTTTTAAAAAAATGTATGCAGTCACAAATGTCTTTTCCGTTGGATCTGCAAAATTAGTAAATTACATAGAAGCAAATCAGATCAGATAGATTTCTGTAAAGAGATTTTATATCAAAATTTTTAAAATATGTGCAATTGACATAACCGTAATAACCACACTCATTGTCATCAGAAAGCGCCGCCGAAGTTAATTCGAATAAGTTTGAAAACCTAAATCTCTAACTTTGAAAACTAAGTTCAATTATTCAATTAAATATTGCTTTTCTTAAATTAATATAATAACTTAAACTTGTAGAGACATTAGTAGGCTATTATGAAGCAGGAGATGTGAAAAATGAGCCGCCGGGACTCGAACCACGGACCCCTCGAATACGCGTCGAGCGTGCTGACCACTACACCACGAAGGCATGCCAAGAAGGCGGAAGAAATACCTTACATACTCCACCTGTTAAAGGGCGACTGAGGATTAGGAGCCCCAATCCCCAAATCCTGGTGGCGGAGAATCATCATCCACCACATTTTTTAGTTCGAACGCCACTGTAGAGACATTAGAAATTTTTTGAAGCAGAAGTTGTGAAAAATGAGCAACGTCTTCACCGGGACTCGAACCACGGACCTCTGGAATACGCGCTCAGCGTGCTGACCACTCCACCACAAAGGCATGCGAAGAAGGCGGGAGGAATACCTTATAAATTTAAGATTCAAAAGAATCCTAGTAGAAATCACGTATTTAACTGAAATTTAAAAAAAAATAAAGTCTTATCTTAATAAAGAGATTCACTAGATTCCTAATTAAATATAAAATAACATGCAAATTCAAATTCAAACTTCTAGCTTTGATATTTGTTATCTTATGAGTAGTAATAATGCTTCTCAAACAGATCCCCCCTCCAAAAAAAAAAGATAGATCGATATACAGTAAAATCTCAATAACTTAAAACTTTGATTTTTCGGCTCTTCATGTAACTTAACACAAAGTTAAATTCTCGGTTCTTCTAGTTCTTTTATAATACCAATAATTCTCATTAAGTAGGCTGGTTAACAAGAGAAATTGTTTAACGCGTCATACTTACCTTGCCCCAAACTTCTTTACTCATCGTATTTTAGATGCGCTTTCTACTACAGATTTCTAAAAAATCTATACAGTTATTTTATTTCTATTATTGGACAACCAGTGAATGAAAAAGAAGTCATCAATGATATCTCGCTGAGGGGAGGTCACTCGGAAAATTTCTTTACTTAATTTATTTCCCAAGAAATTTCCGGTTTGTTAAACGAGTGTTTTGCTGGATTTTCTGAATTTTACTATTGTTGCCTTAGCAGGAGTGTATAACAATGGCTTCTAAGTCTAGAAAATGAAACACTTTTCCACTTGATGTGGGAAATTCTTTGCAAAATTTGCGATGCGAACAGCGGAAATTGCGTAAATATACTGACTCCCTTCACCTCAGTACAACCCTCTCCATTTTTGCATAAGTTAAAAAGAACGTATTTTCCTTTGAATCTTCCTTGGACCTTCCAGAAACAAAAAGAGACTAGAAGCGTCCGATTTTCAGAATGTTGAAATTGCTTATGTTGTGGTTAAGATTAATAAGCTATGTGAATTAACTCCTTTCTGACAGATACAGTTCCTGAGATATTCCATGCTGCCGTACCGGAAATTTATGTTTTCAGTTATGTTTCCAGGAAGCAAAAATTCTGTTCCTGCTGGCATTGTGATATCGTCTTGAGCTAGGTTTTAGTGGACGGATTTAACTTCTTCATCATTAATTCCGAACAGGGTAATGCCCTCAGAGGCAGAATGCAGTTCGTCCTTCTTAAAGTCCAAAGGAAAATTGTATTTTCTTAGAAAATCTAATCCGAATATACAAGGGTCGGTAATATTTGCTACATATAGCGTGTGATAGTAGGCGGCACTCCCAAACGTGATGTTAACGTTTAATTTTCCATCGAAGTCGATTTTATCCCCGGAAACAGTCTGGCATCCAGACGAATTTACCTTCCAAAGGCTAATGCTCCATATCTTTTCGGATGATGGTAATATTGGCTCATGTATGGATGGGCAAACTAAAAGGAACTCCATTGATATGTTCCATGATGAAAAGTCCATTACTGCCGCAATCATTGCAGAAATCTAAACGGCTTTAAAACAGGACTTCTTGATGGAGAGCGGTCTTAGCTTCCGTGCCTTGGGGTATTCTGCAGTTCCTTCGTACGTGGCTTTCAGCACCGCAGTTCCAGCACTTTAGGGTCGGTTCCTTGTCATTCCTATTCCCTCTCAAAAGCACTGATTTGCCTGGTTAAATCGTCTAGACGGGCAGTCACCTGATCCACTGGCTCCTGGATTTGAGCAGCTCTGTGACGGTCTCTAAGAGTTGTTTGCTGGGCTGCCTCGAATTGCATGGCATACGCTGAAGCGCCTTTTAAATCCTTGACATCCGGTTTTAAAGAAATTTAAGCATAATTAGGAACACCTCCATTAAAACGATGTGGTGGTCGGAAAAGAAAGAAAAATGAAGGTTGAGTAGGAGTATAGAGCAGGAGTAGAATGAAGTATAGAGTAGGATTGAAAGAAACGCTTTGTACTACGCTACAGTCTCACCCGCTGCACAAAATGCAGAGCAATTTCACATCGAAGACAAGCTGAGTCTATTGGAGGGAGTTAGGGTGTCGATTTGCTAAAAAGCATTTTCGTCCAGTTTCTTTTACCTCTGGTGGCTAAGTGCCGTTTTGTCCTTTCTCAATTTATCCTCAGCTCAAAATAGTACCGATTTACCCGCTACCTTCTCCCATTGATTTCTATTTCCGGTTTCATCCTTTCCTCTAGAAGTCAGTTCATGATGCAGCGCACGCTGACTTTTGTCAGTTAAAAGGCTTAGACAAGACGGCCTTTACAGCTTTGAAGTGGGTTAGCTGTTGGTTTCTAATATTTATTAAATAGTTCCTTTAGGCAATTTATTCTGAGCAGAATGATGAACTGCGGACATATACAGAAGATGTATATCTAAATATAGCTGCAATATTTTATACAGTGCCAATTTTGTCAGTTTCACATGATTCTAAGTAATAGCACTGCTGTTCCACTGCTCTGAAATAAATAAAAATAATAAATAAATAAAAATGTAAAACCACAAGACGAATGGAGAAATCTCCCAACTGCGAATGAATATCCTATTTCCTCAGTGCTTTCGCTTTCTTTAAAATATCAGCCTCGCGTGCTTGATTGGGGGGGGGAGTGGGATTATTTCCCATCTCTGTCTTCTCTTTCATTCCTTCATATTATTATTATGTAAATGCAAACTATGTTTTCATATAGTTTATACTGACATTTACAAATTTACAATCATTAGAAAGTTATTTTCTATATTAATTTCGATTCAGGATTGTTACACCGCCTTCTTTAGCTTCTTTGTTTTTTTAATGTGCGTTGCATTTGGGATATCGTAGGAAAAATCCCGATAAAAAAAAAAAAAAAAAACAATATAATCTAGAGTTAGAAAATTGAAAATATCAGTTCCGAAAATAAATGTTTTCAGCTTTTCATATTCTTTCTTCAGAGCAGGAAAAGCATCTTTCCGCAATAACTGAACCCTTTCTTTATTCTCCTTTTCGAGATGGAAACGGGAAGAGGAAGATTTCATAGCCTAGAAGTAGTATAATAGTTCCTAATTTACAATTACGTTCATATTTGCGCAGTAGAGAACAAAGAGAGTGGAGTATTTTAGATACATATCGCGGAAAAAAATTAACCGTTTTATTAGTGTTGTGTTTATTATCGCCATTTAATCACAGATTAAAAAAAAAAGAAAAGAAAAGAATAAAGAAAGAAAATCTGGAAGCTTTCAGATTTTGTATTACGTCCAAAGGAGCGTTTTTTTTTTTTTTTTTTTTTTTTTTTTCTTGTGTCTTGTGTGTTACCATTATTTATTAAATATCATGTTCTTCGCACTTAAACAATAAAATTCAATTCAACAGCAATATCGCGAAATAATTTAAGAAGAGCATATCTTTAGAATTTCCGATACACAATCTCGCGCGTTGGATATAATTTTTTTTCGTACAGTGTTGCCATTGCTCATTTTGAAATTGTTAATCAAAAACTCATAAATGCTTTACAAAATATGAAATAGATATTAAAACAAATTCCAAATTCCAAATTTGGGCTTCCGGATGCCTATATTCGGGTGGAGACATAAGTTATTGGAAATCTGATGACTCTATGTACCGTTGTTTTATCCCAGTGCGAGAAACATAAATACATATATGCAGATTCTTCATTATTTAATTTCTTTAAATATAATTCAGGGCGATAATATTTGGTGGCAACAATTTGAAAAGTGATTCAGACTTTTAACGTTTTCGCCGCAAAATGCCAAAAAGGAATTAATAGTCCTTCTAGGCTAACGCCGTTTGCGGAAAGAAAAAGAAAGAAAACTTTTCCTGGGAGAATATTCTGATTAATGAAGTAGGATGCTACGAGACTAACTTTCTGTAATTTTCATCTGAATTTATTACAGAAACTTCTTTTCATCTAAGTTTTGAGCAATATCTTCAAAATGCTTGCTTTGAAAAATGTACATATTTCCGTAAAAAATATCATTTGCGAAGTTTTCCCACCTAATCTTCCCGTCTTGTATTTATGTAATACATATTGTATTGTTGCGTGCGTACAGGTTCGTAATAGATTGAATGCACAAATCTGACGAAAAGTTAATAAAATTGATTCTTATTACAAGAAATAAAACAAAATGCTGAAATTTGCATTCACAGATATTCGTACAATATCATAATATCACACAGTAGTTACATTTTAAACTACTAAAACGTTAAATAGAACACAATTCAAAGCAAAAAGAAAGCTAATCCGATGTCACCGCGAATTCGCTACAGTCAGCAATAACAACTAAGTAAACAACTGAACTCAGATGTTTAAAACTTTTTAAAAATGTAAAAACATTTTAAAGCTTTTTAATCATGCACGAAAACATTCTGGTCATTTTTATTTTCTCGAGGCTTCTGGAAAGCAAAAGCGTACAATTACAAGATATATAATCATTAAATGTTAAAGGCGCGTGCTCCTGTATTTTTACTTTTTCGGCGTAGCTTTCTCTTAAAACTCGTCACACGCAATAAAATGTTACAGATTAACCACACGAAATTCAGCAAACAATAGCCAAATGTATAAAAGCACATTGAAAATATCACACATCCTCGCGTGGCCACAGTGTGTATGTAACTTGAAGAACGGGAGGAAAGATTGCGATTTTGTCGTTAGAGCCTTGTACGTGTTGTCATGTTAACTTGACTCAAAGTTTCCAAATAGGAATCATCCATCCGACAGCCATCGCTTGCCATTTATTTGGTAAATTGCTCTGAGCTTTACTGTAGTAGATGTGGATACTCTTTGTTTGAATTTAAATTGCTTGAATTCGACTTCTTTGCATAAAAATTCTACGTAACAATGCCGAATAAAAACAATATTTTATGTCCTATTGCTATGTATTTGTATTATTATTACGAAATTCGGTAAACGTGTGCGATACTCTAAAGTACTAATTTATGTGATCGCTACCTACCTATTTAAAGCTTTTTTACAACTTTAAGAAATAAATTAGTAACGAAAATGTCCAAAGATGTAAAATAAATTAGAAAACTAGATTTTTAGTAAAACAAAATGCTTGTTTAATTCATTTATTAACAATTTAAATATGACGTTAACATGAATAATTTTAAGCATGACAAATGGGTAACTTTCCATTGAGGTAAAAATGCAAGCATAGCGTGTTGTTTCAGGTGCATTCTTAGAGAATTTCTTTAAATGATGTTTCTGGTGAATTTTCCAGGATTACCCCTGAATAGTTTGCCAATCCAGCTCCGGATAATTCATGATACAGCTGAGTAATTTTAAGGCAAAGCGTTATTCATCACTTAACTCGTAAATAATGATTTTTAACTTGTTATGCGAACATGTATTTATTGTACTGATTTTTAATATTAATTCAAAGGGAAAATGTTTTTATGTGAACTATCAAGAATGTTGCAGCGACCTAGTAGTACCTGATGACCGAAATTTTTGGCGAACACTGATCTAGATATTACTAACATAGACAGAAAGGACAAAATTTTACTAGGTATTTTTCATGGATAACGACACCATAGCGACTGAGAAGACAATTGCGGACCTAATTCCATATTTAATTTTTAACTGAATTTTAATTAAAATATCACCTTGCTGATTCAGCTCTGTGCCTTTGAGAAAGACTGGGTGTTTGATTCATTCAAGGCACACGTAGACTATCAGCCTAATGCTGTGTTTGCCTTTATGGTACTCTTTATGCCAGAAATTGATTCGTTTTCACGCTATACACATAGAAAATTCTGAGTAACCAATCTTGCTCGTAGGAGACTGAAACCAAGACCAAGTATCAGTGCTTAGTAGTCTCTCTTCCATGCGACCACTCATGATTCCAGAGAAAGTACTTGCATGAGAGATTTTACAAAGCAAAGTGGCCTTTATTAAGTCACAAATGAGGAAAACTCACGTTACCAGCCTTTCTAACCGGTGGGAATAGAAAACAACCAAATTACCTGTGCTTTGGCAGTTGTACTTTTGCAGTGACTGTAGGAAAATATGCATTTTTATGCCAAATACGAGTTTTAAAAATATCATCGCTTTAAACGCAGGGAGTCAAAAAAGAAGTTCTTAGCTTCCAAATTCATTATTAATAATTTTAATCGAAACCAAGGTACTCGTTTACAAAAATGACTTCCCTAAAAGGGCTTAACTGTAGACATTCAAAAAGTGTAGCATTGTAATAGTCGAATAGTTCATGTTTATAATAAATTCACCCCCATTCGCAAAGTATGACACCGCTAATCTCCTTTAGCATTAAAAATACAGAAGATTGTGAAGAAAATAAAATGTCTTGTTATTGCCTAGAAGAAAGCATTATTTTATTAATGTGGAAATTTTATTTGTAAAATACTGATATTATTATTCTTTAATCATCATAAGGAGCAGGTGCTTTTTTGTTATTGCTTATGGTACAAAATTGTGTATAAGTAAAAACAGAGGTATACTAGTATAAGGTATTTCTCCCGCCTTCTTCGTATGCCTTCGTGGTGTAGCGGTCAACACGCTCGACGCATAACCGAGAGGTCCGTGGTTCGATTCCCGGCGAAGACATTGCTCATTTTTCATGACTCCTGCTTCGAAATAAACCTAATGACTCTACACTAGTATAAAAGGGCAAACAGGAGATTGGAAGCATTCCTGTCTCGTCTGTCCATCTGGCCCACGGAGCCGAGATTTTGAACAGTGAGAGAATTGGAGGAAAGAGCACTAATCCGCAGGTGACAAGGGAGAAGAAAAATTGAGCTGAAAGGTTTTTGAGCCAATCCATACCTTAACCAGCAGACCTACGGGTAAGCTATCCTATCACTGGAGTTAAGTGAAAAACATATTTTTATAGGTACTTTATATTTGTTTAGATTTAAATCAAGGCGTTCTCACTCAGCTTATTCAAATTTTACTATATTTCTCATGTTATTCTAATGATAGAAAAATCTCCTGTTTATTCAATTTTATCTGTTAAATATTTCTTGCATAGCGTAATCAAATCAAGAAATTCGAGACCTCGAGGATACTTTCTCATTAATTGTTCATTTCGCAGTTAATAACCATAGTTTTCCAAGGTTAAAGAGCATTATTCCGAAGTTTATCAATGACAGTCAAAGTAAAAAAAACTCCATTCCTTCTCGAGCAGCAACATTTAAAAAGAAATACTGAAAAAACTAATATTTGCGCAATCATCAGATTCTATCCAGCTTGTGACATATTAGTTTTCT
>KK114590.1:0-44404 GCA_000611955.2 Stegodyphus mimosarum | reverse complement strand
TTGAAAATTAAGGTGAAATGAATATGAAACCATGTATTTCCGCAGATGACCATGGAAGTACTCAAATGAGTGTAATTTGCATATAATTTAAGAAATTTAAATACTACAGTAAGCTTTTCGCTGCAGAATATATTACAATGCCATTCTTTCAAAGTCAACCTGTTTAGTACAAAAAAGACATTTAGTACAAACAAGCTTACCTTCATGCGCGTATGTGTTGGGGGGGGAGAGGCGTAATTACTTCTTGATTGAATCAAACCATGATGGTTGCAATACTATTATTAACTATTATTAAAACCATATTTTATAAATACGGTCTGCTTAAATATTTCATACCAAGTATCAGAATTTCTGAATGTGCTAAAATTCCATGTAAAAAATGTGCTACAGTAATTACTAAAATCTGCCCACTTCAACACAATAATAGAAATAGATCTTTCATTGTTCATGCCTTGATTCAAAGTTTTTAAACAGCTTGTCCCTCAGTGTTAATATTGTACTAATGACACCAATAAAATAACAAGTAGAACGAAACAAAATAAAATAGGGTCAGTTTTACAAACAATGTGTTAACAATGAAAAGTATACTGTTGCTGAAAACATAGATTGCCATCTCATTTCGTACATATTTGTCACGGTCACAAAAATAAGTTAAATATTTCCAGTTTGCAGTTTGTTTGTACTATAAGAATTCTCATTGTTGATCCCCCGAGGCACCGATTTATGTAATCAAATTCGTCAAGAATTAGATATTTCATTCCCAAGGTACCTTTAAGAGTGATATCATTCCCTTCGCAAGCAATAAGACTTAAAAAAAAAAAAATTAAAATGCTTCAGATTTTAAATTACTTCCAAAGGGACTTTTTTTTTAACATTTTATGTGTTACCTTTATTTATTAAATATCATGTTCTTCGCACTTAAACCATAAAATTCAGTTCAAGAACAATATCACAAAATAATTTTAAATCCAGCATATCTTTAGAATTTCTAGATACACAGTCTCAAGCGCTGGAGATAAAAATGTTTTTTCTGCACAACGTTGCCATTGCTCGCTTTGAAATCCTTGAGTTTGTTAATCAAAAGTTCGTTAAAGTTTTACAAAATAGGAAATCGATAATAAACAAATTCCAAATTTCAAATTTGGGCTTCCAGATGCCCATATTTGCAGTAGGATTAGGCTTTCAAAATTTGATAGCTCTAGGTACCGTTGTTTTATCACAGTGTGAGAAACATACATACATTTATGCAGATTCTTCATTATTTCATTTCTTCAAATACACAGTCCAGTCACATTAATGTGACCATCTGTCAAAAGCCAGAATAACCACATTTCGCAGAGCGGACTGCTGCGAGACGTGCAGGAAGAGAGTCACATAGGTCCCTGAAGGTGTTCTCTGGGATGTTGAGCCATGCCGACTCTAATGCCGTGGCCAGCTGCGCTAGATTACGCGGTTGAGGATCCATGGCGCGAACAACTCGATCGAGATGGTCCCACAGATGCTCGATTGGGTTTAAGTCAGGTGAGTTTGCTGGCCAGGGGAGGACGGTAAACTCATCCTGGTGCTCTTCGAACCACGCACGTACACTGGCAGCTGTATGGCACCTCGCATTGTCCTGCTGGAAGATGCCATCATCCTGAGGAAAAACAATGCGCATGTAGGGGTGAACATGGTCCGCAAGGACAGATGCGTACTTGTATTGATCCATTGTGCCTTCCACAATGATCAGTGAACCTAGAGAATGCCAGGAAAACATTCCCCAGACCATAATGCTCCCGCCTCCAGCTTGGACCGTTCCGGCAATGGTTGCAGGGTGGTTCCTTTCAGAGGTTTCACGCCTTATACGCCAACGTCCATCTGTCCGATGGAGCATAAAACGCGATTCATCCGAAAACGCAACCTGTCGCCACTCAGTGGACGTCCAGCTGCTGTACTGGCGTGCAAATTCTAGCCTTCGCCGTCGATGAACAGCAGTCAGCATAGGTGCACGAACCAGGCGTCTGCTTCGGAGGCCCAGACGCAGCAATGTTCGCTGAATAGTACTTTGGGAGACACTTTTGGTAGCCCCTTGGTTCATTTTGGTGGTCAGTTGCTCAACGGTAGCCCGTCTATCTGCCCGAACGCATCTCCGCAACCGTCGTTCGCCTCTGTCATCTATGGCCCGTGGTGCACCACATTTGCCACGTCGCTGATTTTGGACAGTCCCATTTTGCCATGCACGGTACACTTTTACCACGGCGGCACGCGAACAGTTCACAAACTCAGCCGTTTCGGAAATGCTTCCACCCTTGGCCCGAAAGCCAATGATCATGCCCTTTTGGAAGTCGGATAAATCGCTTCGTTTCTGCATTACGCCAACGATTGAAATGTTTTCCGAAGCCCTCACATACCCTTTATATACGCTCAACTGCACTGTGCTGCCACCTGCCTTCTGTGATTGGTTATTTAACTCTGACATGGAAAGTACGTGGTGGTCACATTAATGTGACTGGACTGTGTATAATACAGGGCGATAATATTTGGTGGCAGCAATTCGAAAAGTGAGAATTCAGAGGGATTCGACGCAAAACCGCAAAACGAAAACAATAGTCCCTCAAGGACAAAGCCCGATTGGAATTTTTTTTTAAAAAAAGAAAAGAATTACTCAGTTTGTGTCTTACTAACTTAGAAATCTTGTTAAAAGCACCTTAAAGTTAAAGAGGATACGAACTTCATCAAGTGATAGAACCTATCAGTGGTCCAGTAGTAAGGACCGCTGAATGCGTTCATACGGGCTGCCTGTATGGTAGTTTTTCGTGGTTTCCCTATGTGAAATGTTAATATGGACCAGTTTCCTTAGAAAGACCTCCAGACCTGTACAAAAGCTTTTCATTGTCTAGGCAAATAGCTTTTGTGTGCTTTACCATACTGAAATAACCTAACCTCGAAATGGTAGAATTAATGAAGAAAACAGACTCTTAGAGCTTGAGATTTGCATATGGTGACATTACAGGCCTTTTATGTATGTTCGCATATAACTCGTAACTGCATTGGCTATATAGGAATATAACTATATAATTGGCGCTCTGTTTTACGTTCAGCATTTGATAGCGATATTCTTTCATATCGTGAAGGAAAACCACATTATTCTAGAAAGATATAAGAAAAAAGTTTCGCTGTGAATTAACTCCAGCACAATTTCTTTTTCCTTTAAGAATTTTGCGGTTGTTAATATGTCGTTTAAATACCTTATTAGATCTCACTATTAATCACGTTCATAAAATAAATTATACAGATAAAATCGATAATCGAAATTATTTTTTTAAAGGATACTGATAATTTTAAAGATACTGGGAAGGAATAAAAGAAAAAAATCTTTAGCTAAAGATTACAGAAATTTTGTTAATGTTTAGCTAACTGTAGTCATCTTTGCCACATCTTTGTTTAAATGCTACTTCTTCCATAAATTCACTCTAGAGAAAATGGTAAGAAAATTACACTAATTGCTAAGTGCAAAACTGCATCCCGCTATTGCTGAAGGAAGAAAAATTTTTATGCAAATTTTCGAACTTTTCTTCACGTTTCAGATTTCTGTTACCGAAACTAGAAGGGTAGCATGAAGAATTTAACCATGAAACAGAATAAAGGTTTATTTAAAACTAGTTTCATCCATCCCCTTCCAAGATACCGAAAGTATGCATATGAAAACTGATGAGGGTATAAGGTATTTTCTCCCTCCTTCCAGCATGCCTTCGTGGGGTAACGGTAGCGTACTGTGTGCGTATTCGAGAGGTCCAGATTCGAGTTCCGGCGAGGGCACTGCGACTTTCTTCAGTTTCTTTGTCAGGACTGAGTGTTCGGTGCATATTCTTGGCAAACATCTTCGTGAACTCCTTAAATCCTGATCTGGAACAGGGAGCTGAATGCAGCCATGTTCTGGGGTAGAATATTGTGATTAAGGGGTAGAAGAACTGCACTTTAAAGGGATTTAAAATACTCTTTTATTAAATCACAATTATTTACAACCACTTCCCAACTCGGGAGGGATACAGAAAGTAGAGACCGCACTTTCTAAAATGAACAATCAAATAATTTAAGCTAAAACTAAATAGAAATTAAATAGTCGTTGCTCACAGAGCTATAACGAGAGGTTGGCCTCTAAACTAAATTGTGCGTAGCAAGATTTAACTAACACTGACGCACTTGGAATTACTTCAATAAGCAATCACGTAAAAGCGCTATGGCTTAGAATTTAAATGCTAGCTAGTCAGGAGAACGTCGAATAGAGTGACCGTGGTCTGAGACTAAAAGCTCTCTCTCTCTCTCTGAGAGGTTTCTACCTCTCGCTTAAATAGTCGTTGGCTCCACTTCAAATTAGCATAAGCTGAAAACGCGCGCTTCTTCTAACGAGAAGTTGAAATGAGAAGAGATAGAACAGGAAAAATTAGAATAAAACTTTGTTAGTTTAACTAAAACCTTACATCTTAATATTGAAAAATTCAAAATTACAAGTGGCGCCCGAACTAAAAGGCGGTGGACAATAATTTGTCACCACTAGGATTTGGCGATTGGGTCCCTTAATCCCCGATCGTTCTTTAAAAAGGGAAGTATATAAGGTATTTTCTCCGTCCTTCCAGTATGCCTTCGTAACGTAACGACAGCACACTCGGGAGGGCACTGCAAGTATTTCACATCTCCACTTCAAGAAAAAAAAAAAAAAAACCTAATGACAAGCATCTACTTTTCATATTACTAACTCTCTGAATTACAGACATACACTGATGATCCACGAGAAATTAAACTGTAGCTGTTGAGATCAGTTAGGATTCTTAACTGCATCATGATTAGTTGACTTAAAACCAAGTTACTTCAGCAAAATAAGCTAAGAGTCATGTCTGCATCCCTCAATATTTGGTTAAAATTCTATTGTTACTGTATATAGTTGTGTGATGTTCTTATGGGAAATAGTTATGTTCAATATTACTTTCGGACTAAAATTTGCTGTAATTGCCTGCTTATTTTAAATTTATAAAACCAAAATTGGCAGTAAATGAACTTGAGAATTTATATGATGTTTAATCTTGTTTCGTTTCCTTCAAATAAGCTATTTGCTTAAGATATGATAAGATAAGATGTCTGATTTAACTGATTTAACAATTGTATCTGCAGGGGTAACTTTCTAAATAACAGAAAGACTGGGAATAGTAAAAGAAACTAGTCAAGCTGTTTATGCTACAATAAAATGTGAATCCCACTGTGCTGCAATAAAATGTGAATCACACTGATGCTAGAAATTATTTATTGGAACACTGGAAAGAGATAAATTAGTTATTTATCAGCTTAACAAACTGTCAGTTTCCTTAAAATAATTTTTGTGAAAATTCAATTTTTATTTATTTTGATTTCAATAAACAAAAAGCTGAACTCATTTTAAAAAACTACATTTTTTTATTTGTTATCGACAATTTGAAAGTAATTTGGCCTCTTTTTATCTTTTCGCATTAAATAAAGGTTGAATTTTAACGTTAACAAAAATTTAAATTAGTATTAACACGTTTTCACTTATACCTTATTTAAAGCTAATCTCATAATATTTCTCAAGACGTTGCCAACTACAACTTAAAGCTGACGATATCCTTTTCATCGAGAATGAATCGTGAAATATTCGACTTATCATTAACAAATCTTCTCTTACGAAAATCTTCCCCGTTGTTTCTTGACACATGATTGATTCTTTTTATGCTTCTTCCACCATTATTATAAGAAACATTATTACTAAATTTAAATCCGGAAAAAGTGAATAAGTATTATGAAGACAGGAGTACAAATTTTCACTTTTTCTCTAATTAAAGTGAGCGACATGCACATAAATTTAAATATCCAGATTGATCACCAGGTTGGTTAAATTATCATATAATGATATAATCATTGTCTCGCCTGCGTATATTCGAATGTAAACATATGAAAAGAATTCTAAAGATGGAAAACTAAATCAAAATTCTCATTGCCAAAAAAATAATTTACCTTGTTATCAAAGAACGCCTTAAAAAACTGAGGGTGTAAATTCTAACGAAGTTTGATATTTTCGCTTATTTTAGAAAAGCCGTTTCAGATACTGTGGTTAGTGAAAGCTGATCGTTACGCCGCTGAAATCAATTTCGAATCTTGTGATTGTGTAACGTCTCTTCGAAAGAAACGCACTTAAAACTCCTCTATCCCAAAGTGTTTTGGAGAAGTTGCGGGTAGGAAGAAAGATAAGACCTTTAAATTTTATTCCTTGGGATGCTGTCGACCAAAACTGAACTAGAACTTAGGCAAATAGCCTACGTATGCTTCGCCTTAATAAAATAATTCAATCCTATCATTTCTGAGTCTACCGTTACATGCTTCCTCACTCGCATTAATGTAATTTGTTGCACACTTAGAGTTGCTAAGCAAATGAGCAATACACTCCCTCTCTCGAAAAATTATAAAAAAACACTGACCTTTCTAAAATAAAGATTAATGCATTTCCTAATCTACTCATTTTTAAAACAAGGAACCTCTAATAAGGAATCTCCTAATATTTAAGCGTAAGATGGTAACTTGCTAAATAATAGGGTGAATAATTAAAAAGAAGCGTCTTTACTGACAAGACTGCTCACTTTTGTTTTAATTTAATAATTCAGACAATTTACTATCTTGAATTGAATCAATCCTTCGAAGTGTTGCATAATTGTGAGTCATGGTAAGGACAGAGGTCAGCTTGTGTTAGCCAAGACAAAAGTTTCCACACCTGAATAAAGGTGGCCGTATTCTCATGAAAATCAGTTTTTAAAAGTGCTTTTATACATAGACCTTTATTATACTTTTATTGTCGTGCACTTTTATATCATGGCATATTTATATAGCGCACCGGTATGCAAGTAGGATTTTCATTTGCTGATCTGATTGATAAGAGAAATTCAAATTTTACTCAAATACAGGCGATCCGACATAAGCACCGTACCTTCATGTCGGCTAATCATATGTTTACCTGCGTACAGAACCTGGTAGTTTAATGAAGGGTACCATTATGATTGCGTTCCGATCCTTAGCTAGTTTGTTTTCTAAAAACTTATTTAAACATATCTTAACATTGCAAACTTGAATCCAAAAACGTAAAGATTTAGCTGAATATGGCAAAGCACCAGAGGACTATCTGTCTAAGGGAAGGGATGCTTCCATGGATGACTTACGAGAAACTGGCTTGTATTCACGTTACATATGGGGAAAACCCCGAAAATCAAATATATAGTCAGCACGTTCGCCTGAGTTCGAATTACCAGTACTCAGGGGTCTTAACCACTCAGCCACTGATAGAGTTAAAAACATCAAGAAAAAAGCGTGTATAAAATACCAGGGTTTGAATACTGAAAAATACAGTACAATCAAAGAGGACCGTGCGCTTTTGAATTCGTGCAATGATGATACATTTGTTTGTTTTATTGAATTTAATACAAGTATATTTTAGCTGAGAAATTTTTAGAATCATTTCTTCCCTTAATAGTAAAATTCAGGTTCACCTTTACTTACAGACACACTTTGAAGATTTTGCAGTCATTGCTAAAATTTTGAATACTGAAAGAATTAGTATGAAACAAAGCTCATATTGCTCTATTTTTTTTAAAGGTGTTGGGCAGATAATCTAAGAGGACATTTATTTTGGAAAATTACACTTACTTTGGAACTTCAGCCGGTTTCCAATAGTAGCAGTAAATTTTCTGATCTCTTTTGTTCAAAAACTCTTTGTTATAATATACAACATCCGCTGAAAGTGGTGCAAGTTGCTCACCCGGAGGCATGATCGGCTGTCCCTAAGCACGCCAGCAGCGCTCACACGGAAACGAACGACAACTGTCTCAGTGGAAAGAAGTTCCACCTCTGTTTGAGCCCGAGAAGGCAAAAAAACGAGTTTATCGTACTGAAGGTTACGTGACCCTTGCTTCTAGTCTGTTTTCATTGGCCGAAAACCTCATCTCGACACTGATTAAGCTTAAGATGTCGATGGCACGTTGTTAGCCCCAAACAAAGGCAGTAGATAATCTTATTTGCTGCTATGGGCTACATAGAACTAAAACCTCGTTTCCCTAAAGTAATCTATTTTTTAATAAGACTTATACGAAGGCAAATATAAGCAGTGGCGTAGCTAGGGTTTAAACCGCCCGAGGACAACTGAAGAATTTGCGCCCCTTTCTGTGTGCCAAGAATGGAAAACATTTCGTTTAAAAATTTCGTAGGATCAATTTGGCGCCCCTGGATGCTGCGCCCGGGAACAGATGTCCCCCCTTGCCCCATCCTAGCTACGCCACTGAATATAAGTCAACCAAACTTTTAATAACACTTCTCTCCCTCCCCCCCCAAAAAAAAGACAAAGAAAATGGAAAGAAAGAAATTTATAATATCAGTTTTTAAGTTGAATTAGAACTATTGATTTATATATAGCTAAAAATTAACAAGAAAATATTAAGGTCTGAAATCAAATATTTAATCTTAATGATTTCTTAGTACTGGATGCTATGAAAAATAGAAAATTTTATTCGAGTAATCAATAAAAAGAATTGCTCTTTTTTCCAATAAAATTTTTATAATAATGAATACACATAATAACATTTTTTCCCGTTCTAATAGAAAATAACATAAGGAAAGCAAGTCTTGACTTTCAGCGAATAGATGTCAGATATGATATTACAAACAAATAAATTCACAACAAATTAACTTGTACAATGGCACATTATTTGCTTTTTCATTTAAAACTCCTCCAGGAACTTTTTGATCTAAAAAGAGATAACAAGAACAATGTTTTGGCCACCGATTCTCAAAAAAGAACCTATATGGCTCCAAAGCAGATGGCATTCTCTGTACCAATCACTATTAGATCTTACTGACAATGATAATGGATTACTCTTAGTTGTGGCAATGATCTTGTCAAAAATATAAGATATAGCAAATACATCATAATTATTGCGCAAAGAAAACCTATTTATTATGTTTCACAATTTTCTAATTTGGGCATTTTATGTGTATCAGTGGCAATCAATGGGATCATGGAATGGATAATGGATCATCATAATGGAATTCAATGGGCAGATAACTATCGCAAATGAGACACTGATTTCTGGATGGACGTAATAATATGTAAATATTTTACACAAAAACACAAGTTCTTATAAATTTTTCGGTTTCAACATTTTCCGTTCCTTTCTGTTGGTAATTCAGCAAGAAAAGTACCGTTATTTCTATACGTTCGACCTCCCCTTCTAATTTTCGTTCCCAAAGAGTTGATATATGATCCTCAGATGAAAAAAAAAAGAAAGAGGCTAGATGCATTAAAACGCTCAAAAAGCGAAAACTAACAATATTTTAGGACTTTCAGTGTCGTATTAAAATAGGAATTCATTCTGAGTACGTTATACGCATACGTTCGAGCACGCGATAGACAAGATACCAACCAACAACTCGACTTGAAATATTGCAGTTTTCATGAAGTGAAAATTCGATTCATAATATATGTCATCGAATATCCCATTCCTGCAACAAAGTGTGAATATTTAAAACTGTTTTTAAATATTCACACGTATTCAATTGTACGTGATTTTTATTAATTTAAGCTACTTTTATCAAAATTTCTGAATATTAAAAAAAATTAATACAAATGTTATAAAAAGGTTAATGTTTATGTTCTAATAAGTTTAATCTACTTCCTTCAACCTAATGATAATTAAAAACAGAAATAGATCAAGTGACCAACTGTTGCCCCGGGGGTTAATTTCTAAAGCTAGAAGTGCCAAGCTCAATGAAAGGCCGTCAGAAAATGACAAAAGGAAACAAATAAATAGAGTAACAAATAGCAAATAACATTATTATGCGAATTATGTTGAATAAGATGTGAAAAAGATGAATGAAAATATTTATAAAGTAATTAGAATTAGAGAAATTGTAAATTAAATTAAACTAATGCATCCTAAAAAAGGAAATGAAAAAACAAAGGAAAGGTGATTATTTAAATTTATGATAACAAGGCAGGGTACACCAACGCTAAAAGAAAGATTTTGAATCATATTTCTCGAAATCAAACAAAATTATTTTCTTAATTTGCCTTCTAATTGATTTTATGCATTCTTGGCCGTATGAATAACACCCATAAATATCTCTCTTCTTTAAAAAGTAAATGTTTCGAAACGAGGGATTGTTCTTTACATGCTCAATTTTTTCCAGGTATTGAGCTTTTTCGAAAAAAAAACTGAGGCATCATTCCCTAGCTAGTGCTAATGTCAGTTTTACTGCTGATAAAAAAAAAGCTTCGGGAATAGCAGACTCTGATACTACTATAGCTATTCAGCTGTGTAACAGTATACCGAAGCTTGGAATTTCTCTCGAAAATTTAGATGTATCTGAAATTACTCTGATGGTTTCCAGGTGTACTTAGATGCCAACAGATAAAAAATGAAGCCTTATTCTATGAATCAAAAGTGTATTAAATACTAAGTTTCCTACATTAAAACAAAGCATATTGAAACTGGCAGGGGAAAAAATAAAGTCAAGTATCTTCTAAACAGGAGCTGAAGTTCCAAGAAGATAAGAGTCTATCTGAGACTTTTTTTAAAAAATTGTTCTTATATCAGAATTCAAAGACCCTAAATTATTTAGCTACAACCAAATAAAGAATATCGTAAAATGATAAGCAATTTGTCTCGAGATGTTGGCTTTTACTTTATATGCACTAAACTTGAAGAGGCTTCACGTAATCCACAGAGTGTTTCAATTGTAATGCGATTGCTTACACAAAAAGTGCATTCCTATGCAGGAGAGTTGGCCCCTTCAAGGACTTGCAAATTCTTAAGAAAAGCACCCACAGACACAGAAGTTCTCCTAAAAAGCAGATACAAAGATATTTCTCATTCAACACTTGAATACATTCAAAAAATGAATGCTAACACAGCAGAAAATTCAGGTAAAAAGGAAACCAATGAATGATGCAAAAAATACAGACAAAATTCTACCAACTAACGAAGCAAAAAATTCAAAGTTCCACCAATAATAATAACCGAAGAAAACGCAGACTGGCTCTCTATCGATAGGGTGTTAAAAGAAGCTTGTAAAGGCTAGTACAGAGCAGAAATGAAGGCTGGATTTATCTTTTTCCGCACCACTACACTTAACTATTACAAAACTAAAATTCAAAATTTTCAGAAAATTCAAATATATCAGCTCTGAATCAAAAATAAAATCATCCTTAAGAATATACAGAGCTCAGTAATTGAAGAAACCATCTTTTAAGATCTTGAACACAGGAACTACCTAATCATTAAAGTCAAGCAGTTCACAAAAAAGCAAAATGAACAAATTACTCGTTTCCCGATCTACATTTTAGAGTTGAAAGGAAATGCTGCAGGCGAAGAAATTTACAAACTTAATAATTTTTTTATCTTTAAGATCATCATTGAAAAATACAAGCCAAAGAAATGATCTATGCGGTGTTTTAAATGTCAGGAGTACGGACATTCGCAACATAACTGTTTTAAAAAAGTACGCTGCTGAAAGTGCTTTAAAAGCCACAGATCCAACACATGTTCATTAAAACCAAAGGAGAAACCTTTTTGCATATTCTGTTCGGAAAATCATGTCAGTTTTTACAAAGGCTGCAAAGTTTACCTATTAGGATTTAAAAATACTTTCAAAAATTGAAGTACCTAATAAAGAAGACTTCCCTGTTCTTAGCTCAAATTATGAACTTGGAAAAACTACGTCTAAACAGACTTGCAGTGAAAAATTAATAACTTCCTCAGGTAGTAGAAATAACGGACATTCTACCCATTTTCAAACCTCCCAAAGTTTTTTAGGTTATGAAAAACATCGCCATACTTGTTCAGAAAATTAAAACAGAGCATACAGTTACAAAGAAAAACATATTAGCTTTTCAAGCTGTAGAAATAATCATGAAATTCTCAGAAAAGGACTCCCTTTTTCGGTCACTAGTTTCGGTCTTTCTCACTTTTTCTTTCATAAGTGAGGGAAAAAAAAGCGAGTCATTCAGACCCCACTTTGTGAGTTCCGGCCTACCCGACTCACTTGTCCCACCTACTATGCGCCCCTTTTGGCTCTTGCCATTCATGTCCCTAAAATAATTGCTCCCTTTTCTTGAATTTATACAAGTTATTTTTGATTATTTCTCTGCCAGAGATTAACAGCACTTTAGGTGCATAAGTTTTCCCACTTAGCTAGATTCTACTTTTCTAGTATCAAAGCCCTAAGGACTATGCTGAAGTAAAGGCCCAGCAGGTTGTATACTTCGATATGAACGATGATCTCCGATGTATAAATAAATAAATAAAATATAATTCTCTCTGTAATTAAAATTAATTAGAATTAAAATTAATCTCAGTAATTAAAAGTCATAACCTCCGTCAAAGTCTTTGTCCCCGAGAGAAAGACAGGCATGCATTTGGAAGTTATTATCAATTTTTCAGGCATATTTATTTTTAAAATAAAATTTATTCGCTGAAACTTTGTGTCAGTTACATTAAAGAAGTGCCGGAACCCTTTTATTTAGGGCTCCGGTGCGCTCCGCCTAGAATCGCGATTTACCTCAGAAACTGAGAAGTACCAGAGCCGATGGGCTCCGGCGCAGTTTAAGCTCTGATCCGAAGGCGAAAATATATAAAAGACGAAGTCAAGGGATAAGTTCATCCACGTGATCTCACTCTCAGTAACTTATTAAAATTAAAATACAAGAATTGAATGTGAAAACAGATCAAAAATGAACTGTAAATGAATTACTAGACTAAGAACTGCATATTTTAGCTTTTAAAGAACTCTTGACTCCCACCTTGACCACCTGACTGATTCAGACTGTTAGTATTCGCCTTCAGGCGGGGTTTAACGCCATAAAATTTTAAAATCTACAGTGAAAGGCATATTGGCATAAATTGATTGAACTGGTTAAAACTCTCAGAAGTTAACACCAGAAGAGATAAAGAACGAAACGGAACGGATAAGTTCATCAGATCTAAGGAGAATGCACTAGCGAAGTAAAGCACTGCGATTTTAACATAATTTCTGAGTAAGCAATTCGCACGAATTTAAATAATTCTTTCATTTAAACTTGCGTTCCATAGTAATATTTAAACAAAAATTGATGTAGATAATTACTGAGAGAATTATATTTTTATAATGTAATTTACGTGAAATGAGATCACTTGGGGTCACGTGATATGAGCCGGCGAAACAGGATGTTCTACCATGAATTCGTAAGCGCAATCACAATTTGTAACACAATAAATAAATTTGGTAGCTGGCACAAGTCTCAAAGAGAAATATGGCTCTGCAAGTAACTTTCTCTGTGTTAGAATCCCTATAAAATAATATAAGTAACAAAAAATAAGATGAATAATGAAATAAGTTATTTTAGCAAAGCCCAATTCCTGCTTTGCCAGAAAACAAAGTCCATTTCGCTCTATCAGTAAATATATAGAATGTTTTTGCGTAATTTGCTATGCCATTTTGCTTTCTCCACAATGTCTGCTAAACGATCTTATTCCACATCTACATTCAGTGTTCTATTTTTACTTGAGTCTGATTTTTGGATTACCATTTTGAGAACGAATTTACCATTTTTTTTTCCGAATGTTTTATTTATTCAAATTTATAATTGTTAGTTGCTGTTTGAAGATCTCGATTTTCCTATGCGAAACTCTGATGACTATGTAAGATTAGTTATGATGTCTTACACGTAATGTTTTAAAGTATTTTGAGACTTAAATGTATTTTAGTTTTTATTTTGAGCATATTATATTTTGTTTTGATGGTTATCAGACGAAATCCATCAGATTTTTTTGGAAAATCCTTTGTTTCTGCATTTGTATTACAAAGTGGGTTGCGGATTTGAGCTACATATTTATATCAATTTCGTTCACTTATTTTTAGATTCTGTTAGAATGGTTTTTTAAGGGTGGTATTAGAAATGAATGTGTTTATTTACTTTAAATTATTCATTTATTTAAACTTCTTCCTCAATGGCTCATATTACTACTGCAGGTATAAGCTGTGAGTAATGTATTCCTGGAAAGACAGGAGAAGAAATGACTCGAATACCGCAATATAAATATCATTTTTTCCGCCCCCCCCCAATTGTTTTCGCTACTTAGTTTTCTTTAAAGTTTCAATGGCTCCATTAGACTGCTTAAGTGCACACTGGGGAGAGTACCACCCACTCTGAACAACACTGATCTAAGCCAAGATCAAGAAGACACACAGAAAGGTGATAAGATATACAACAAGGGCAACGAAAAAGGTGATCAGTTGAAAAGTTTCAAGTTTCTCAAAAGGTATGAAATCTACAGATTATCTTAAACACACCAGTTCACTCAGGACAACACTAACGATCTTATCATTGAATCGTGTTTCTCAGAGTATTATCGGATACTGATGCATTCGAGGAAGATCCTGCGCACATATAGGATTTTTTTTCCTTCTCAAAAAGAACATATCCCACCACAGAAAAGTTCCAAATTCTGCATGACAGTAGTATTCCATACATCAGCGTCAGTTATGTATACAAATAAGTTAGAAAAATACATTAAAATACAACTGCCTCCTCAAAAATGTATTTAAGAGAACCTGATGAGTGGAATGTCAAAGTTGAAATGCACTTTCTGTGGATGACCTGTCCAACGGCGGTAAAAAATAAAAAGACTCAAAGTGATGAATTTTATAACTAGCAGAGGGGTCTCAGACTGTTGAAAATTTTTATGGTGCAATCTCGTCCATGCCAAAGAGAAATCTGAAAGCTTTAAACTGCCGTTCAACTCAAAAAGCCAAGCTAAATGTGAAAATCACTTCTGCAAAAGTAAATGAATCTACACTGTGGGGAAAAAAGACCTGTTGATCTTCGGCATGAACGAGATTGCTTTTAACGGATTCCACGTTATTGTTAAGTCAACGGCCAATGTTCTCAGGCTTAAAATCCTATTGTAATGGAGATAAGTAATTTTTAATCGCTCTATAAAAAGAATACCTATATTCCATTAAACAACAAATTTAACTTTTTTTTTGTTACAAAAACATTCAAATTCCTTAAGTTATTCTCTTTTTCTACTCAGATTATAAATCCGGTAATCAAATTTTATGTTGAACATTGTTTTTGAGCAAGCATTGTTTGTATTTTTTGTGGGGGGAAAAAAAGAAAGAAAGAAAAAGGCTTTACAATATTCAATGAAGTAAACAAACAAATTCTCTTCATTCTAAACAGGTTAGGTTAGTTTATTTGAATATGGCAAAGAAAAAAGCGCTCTTTGTCTAAGTGGAGGGATGTCTTCGTGGAGGACTTTTTGAGAGAAACTAGCACATATTCTCGTTACACTGGTACTGAAGAAAACAACACTGGTTGTCATAAATTAAGGAAAAAAATAACAAAAATAGCGATAACTCCCTCAAAAATAAGTCAAACCGTGTAAAATTTGAATATATTGCCAAGAGTAGCTGAGTAAAACTGCAATATCGAAAATGTTGATTATTGTTCCGCTACATCGCCGGTCGCACTGGTCGACATCCAATCGCTATCATGCGAATATGGAATCAATGGATTGCTGAGGGTCACACTGACCGGTATGCAGGATCTCAACACCCTCCCATGAATAAAGCCAGAGAGGACAGACGTATTGTGAGGTCAGCCCTGCAAAACCATACGACCACATCACGAACAATTAGGCGAGAAATGGGCATGTTTACAGCACGCCTTGTATCAGCTCGTAAGGTGCGTCGACTTCTGCAGCAGCGTGGACTATCAGCAGGGTGACCATTATTTCGGTTTCCCTTGACAATGCAACATAAAGTGAGATGGCGACTCTGATGCGCCAAACGACAAAGCTGAGTACAAGAGGGGCACAATGTCACCTATTCAAACTAGTCCCGGTTCTACGTGCAGTGTTCCGATGGCTCTGTATGTGTCTGGAGCGTCCGAGGAGACAGCACGTTGCCTGCTTGCTCACATATCTAGTTCGGATTGACGGTAATTTCAATGCAGATGGGTACATTTCTGGCATCTTACGTCCAGTGGTTGTACCTTATCTTTGAGGCCCCAAACGCCACGTTCCAACAAGATAATGGAAGACCACATGTTGCACATCGTGTTCTGACCTTCCTCGACACACAGGTTATTCGAGTGCTACCTTGGTCTGCACGGTGTCCCCCATTGAAGGGACTGTTGAGACTGGCCCTCCACCCCTCTCCAGCTAATAGGGTTGAAGTCTGACATAGATTTGAAGTAGCATGGAATGAGTTGCCCAATTCTATCATCCAAGCTCCGTTCGACTCCATGCTTATTAGGGTAAGGGCCGTTTTAGCAGCTGTTTCTACTAGTTTCTCACCCTTGTAAACCTTTTAAATGCTTACAAATTTAATCATTTTGTCTTCATGCTGTACTGATTAAATGCAATAAATACCTTTTTTTGTATTTGCTTTTCTTCATGGTGTTGCAAATTTAATGGCCAGCAGTGAACTTTTATGTTGATGCCGCAGGCCACAAAACATATTTTGTTTATCCAGTGTTAAGGAATACTCTTTAGAATTAAAAACAGATAATGTCAAGATATTATTAGTGAATAATTACTTCTAATTAAATTTTATTAATAATTTGGCCAACGGAATAACACCAAGACCAAATGTAATACATATAAGAACTTCAAAATGCATTATCAGCACAGTTTATTACAAAATATTTAAGTTTGTGAAATATAAACATGTTAATGGAGCATTCATGAAAGAGGCAATAAAATCAGTTTTCAACTGCAAATCTAAACCGGCGCACCTGTTTACTGTACATTGTGAGAAGAAAACACGAAAATGAACACCAATCAAGAAGTACACCGTCAGTTATAACTTTTTTTTTTAAATTTACATGAGCCACAGAAAATAAACTGAGGAGCCCTGCACTACTAACTGGCCACTGCAGAGAGTAAGTGCTCAAAATACAAGCTACAGGCACAGCAGCATCTCAAAGTAGCTACTGCTTCAGAAAGTTCAGGAGTGATGCGATTCCAAAACTGACAACTTTGAAATATGAAAAAAAAAACCCTGCTTTTTACATATATCAAGGTGATTCCTGTCATTTAATTGTTTATAATATGTTTGATATAATATATGCCTCCATGGATGCTCAGGTGCCAACCTTTCTTCAACCTGTAAAATATGTTAATAGTTAATTTGACATTCTAATTTTTACGTTCTATTGCCAATTTCATTTTGTAATATCCTTACTTTTATACTGAGAAAATCTTAATAGGAAAGGAAAGCTTTAAAGCATGATGAAAATAAAATTAACAGTTAATATATATATTATTGCTTGGATAAACTTAGTAGTGTAGCATATACCGATGTAAAGTAAAATTAAATATCAATATTGATTAACCACTGGTTGAATTTTCATATAATGTTCTAGAAATGTCTACAATTGATGAAATAAAATTGCTGAGAATTCCTAGAGGTGGCAGAATGAGATTTGTGCAATCCAAGTTTCATTAATTCAATAAAATTCTCGTTGGAAGAGGCGAAAAACAGCTGAAGTAAATGCTAAAAATTAAGAGCCAGGAGATTCATTGATCTACCAAAAGATGTGAAGAAAAGCTGACCTGGCACTGATTGACCTTACCGGGAAACCTGGCAGCTATGCAATACATATAACAGCATTCTCAATCTGCTACTGATCTAGCAATGAGATTAATATACACTGCTGCCTTCACATGTCTCCATAAAAATTCTGATGATTTATTATCAGGGTATCGGGTAGGCCAAGCAATGGAGTCATTTCATCCAGTTAATTGCTGCTCCATTTGTGATTAAGATGTGTTCCATCATGCATGAATTGCATGCTCAGGACTAGGGTACATTTTCTAGCCACCAGTAATGTGTGTTCCAAGAAGGCAAAATTCTGGTAACATCACAGCATTGATGGCAGGAAACAAAGTCCTATTTGGACATCTACGATGATTTTTTATCAGACATTTGAATGAAAGTATGCTTCATGTAGACAATGGAAGATGGTCTGGAGAGTGACAGACAACTAGTACTTACTCTTAAAGTTAATAACAACTAGCAGGAAATGAGTTTTACTTGTCAGCAAGTCAGGCAAAAATCTGGAACTTCCATTTAGATGGCCCTTTTCTTCCCTTTGTTATCGAAATTATTATGAACCCAATGTTAACTTCTTTTCATTTTAACAAACAGATGATAATATTTAACATTCCTACTGAAAATAATTATATTGATTTTAAACTCTTCGCGTTAGTAAAACATCTTAAATAATATTAATTTCAAAATTAATAATTCTGCCAGAGTTCATAAAATGTTCGAGTATAGACTACAATACATTGTAGAGCAAAAATGTTTCAGATAGAAACCTCCCTTTTAAACTAACAGTGGAAGAAACTTGTTTCTTACACCGTCTTTTCATCACACATTAGAAAAGCCATAAAAATACCAAGTAGTCATACCAAAACCACTCAGCAATATATGATTAGTTAATTAGGCAAAGTATGCAAGGGCTGCTGAAGGTGGCATGTCTTTTAAGGAAATTGATTCATATTTCACTTTGCATGTGGGGGACCAATATCAACACAGTTAGCTGGTCTACTAGGAACCGACCACTGGTGGAAAAGTATTTATTTCAAAGTGCAGTACCCCAAATGAAATTGTACGGACAGATTTTGTTTTGCGATACAAAACAAGTTACACATTTACAGTTTGTTTGGTGATAATTTTTCATGGAGATAAGGGCAAAAACTTCCATTTGCCAGGCCTTTTTTGAATTTCAAAACCAAAGCTTTCTAGAAAAAATTAACTCTGATCTTACAAATGGATATTATGATTTGAGAATAATGGACAAGATTTTACCTGAAATCTTCGGAAATATTTATTTAGATCAATAACGAATAGTGAGAATGAGGAAAGAAACAAAAGGAATTCAACAGAATTAGAAAAAAAGTCTGCTATGTAGTGCATCTAAGAAAAAACCAAGACCTGTGCAATTGACATCAATATGGTATTCGGTCATCGCAATAAGATTATTTAATTCCTTGTGTAAGTTTTTAACTTCTTAGATTAAAATAAAAAATGTAGTTTTGACATTGATTTGGATAGCAATCACAGCATTATATGTACTTCACACTAACAGTACTTTAGATACTAGATTAAACTTTCTTTTCATCTAACAACTGCTATATCATTTTAGTTACATGAAGAGCAGACAAAAATGAGTCCAAGTCACAATATTAAAATTAGCAGTTACCTAACTGTCCCTCCCAAATGATCTTAATAAATTTGAAGAGCAATTTTGCAAAGTTGTTTACAGTTTTTTAATAGTGCACCTGAGCATGGAGCTTCTTTGAATTCACAAAGGCAATGAAGTGATCACCATGTGCTAAGTTAAAAGATTGTGAAAATTAAAATTTTTCATTTCTTCACATATTTATGCATGTGCAACAAAACACATGCTTTAACTTCATACTTCACTCATTAATGTCTGATTTATAAAAATTTTGTACAAGAAATTTCTCAAAAATTCTTTTTTTAGGAATGGAGAAAGCTAAAATAAGAATACAATGATATATTATGAAAGAATCATCATTTCATTGATGTTCTGCACTATGAAGAATTCAATACAACTTTTGGAAGAGTTTCAAATTGTCTGCATAAAAATTAATGAGACCTACAGAGAGAAAAATAGATCATCTCCTTTCATCATATAGTCTGTGCCAAAACTATTAATCAGCAAAATCAGTTTCAAGACAAACACACTTATATGTTTGACTTTTTTTGGTGAAAATCTAGTTGCCTTCCATATAGGACTTTTGTATCTCTCTTTACTATATATAGTATTAACATGAAGAAAAACTGCTTTATGAAATGAATTTATCAACAAACACCAGTGTAGATTCAAAGCAGTTAAGACAAAAAAAATTGTAGATTTGAACTTTTGTTAAGAAGTATATGTAATTTGATTAAACAAAATTCGCACTGGGTCCTCTTATAAAAAATGATGCATCTAATAAGAATATACAAACAACATTTAAATCTATTTAGAAATTCCTGTATGCAGCTTTATTTTAGCTATGTCTCCTAAAACATAAGATTACATCTTTAAATTGTGGAGTTTAAAAATGCGTAACAATTGTAGCAGCAAGCTGTGGTGTAATACATATAATTATCAGACTAAAATCTGATTCCCAGGTTTTACTTCTAATGCTGTAAATGAGATAGAAAACAGGAGAATTTAAGCATTATTTTGTCAAAGGCAGCAATTCAGAGCTATAATAAATTAGCCTGTTACATCATAATAACTAGTCATCTAAATTACTGCCTGCCTTTAGACAACACAAGGTGATTATTATTATTGTAGTTGTCATTCAAAATAGTTTGAAATAAGAACCAATAATTAGAACGATTTGAAATTTTGTACAAATATTAGTGAAGCAATAAAATTTTGTTTGAAATATAAAAAAATTAAGAATCTCACTGTCACACTGCACTAAGGTGCATACTAGCAGTATCAAAAGACGAAAATTATTTTGCATCTTGGGCACATACCACGTATTTACAATACAAGAGGCAACACATTTAAGGCTAGCTGCTATTTGAATACCTGATTTGCTCTATTGCAATGACTACCGCTAAAAGATTGCATTCTTCTTGTAAAAGAATTAAATCAAAATTACAATTTTTTCAAAAAAGTTTCTAGGAAATTTACAATAAATGTGAAAAAATTAGTCCAATACTTTTGGAAACTGCTGGTGTGAAATGATTTTTGAAAAAGACTTGTTTCCTGGAAGAAGAAAAGGATCAATTGAAGTGACAGCCATTACAGGAAGACAGTGCTGTTCATGAATATATCCATTATCACTGACCAATCACCACACCCTTCTATACAGTTCAAACTTTCAAAACATCCTTAAATTACCTCCCTACACAAGAATGTATGAGACACTTTCTTGTTTGGTTATAAACATATGATGAATGGCACTAGAACTTTCTGTAAACTGACAAAGCACATTTCACATTCATGGTACTCTTAATATGGAATATTGCAAAATCTGGACAACTGAAAATCTACACCTATCATACAAGGTTCCTTGTGTTATGCACATTTACAGTTATAAATATTGTCAAATTGTTCTTTCTTATTATTTTTTTAAAGAACGTCAGTCATAAAGACCCTGTCATTGCAACATGAATGAGGCAGCTACTTTACAATCATTTCAGAAATGAGAGAGATATCAGTCAACATTCTGTTCCAAGAGGGACACAATATTTATTCATCAGACTTGAACCAACATGACTTTCAGCTTTGGGGATACTTTTCAGATTTAAAGCCATTATTATGCATTGTATCTTCTAATTAGTTTTCTTGTTCAGCTCACTACTTTGCAACTTCAGCTTCTATCAAAACAGTAGCATATTTAACAGTGAATATTCAGTTTGAATTGTTCATTACTCTTACATTTTTCTCCACTTAACTGGCAAAATTTTTAACTATTCACCACAGTTCCATTGTTTCATGAGTTTTCTCATGGAATTTTAAGTCTGGTTAAGTTCTTATTTAGGACCAGTTTGAAATATGAACTTAAAAATTATAAGTACTGTACACTTCAATTCAATTAAATATAGTTCGTAAAAAAATCTTCTGTGGAAAAACAGCAGACAGCTGTCTATTTTTGTACTTGGCAGGTGACATTTTATACGTTTCAGTTAGAACTATAGGCAACTACAGTTCTAACTGGTACTACAGATTAGCAACTTTTAGAAATCTAAAAACTCCTAGGAAATTAATATTTACATCTACGTGAAACAAACCTGAAGATAAATAATAATGTAACATAAGAGGTAATACTTTAATTTGTATGTAAGAATTTAAAAGGAAAATCAATTCTAAAATTTATTTTCATCAAAACAGCTTTAATTAGTCAAAGTTTTCAATAAATTGTGTGTCAAGATGAAACAAATGTTCATAAGAGGCAACAGAGCAGACATATAGAAATGAAAACTGTCATTTATTATCACTGCCACCCATGAAATGATTTGATTCACACACACACACACATGGCAGATAAACATGACAAGAATAAAGATGGAAAACTACAGGCCACTGAAACTACATGACTGCACAAACTAAAATTTTTCAGTTTGACTTTGTACAAGGGGCAGATGATTTAAATGCCCTTACAAAACAAAGATGGGGTAGAAGGTAAGCAGCCTTTGTTTTATGTCCATAACCTGAGACAATTAGTACACAGAAGACAATCATGAAGTATTACAAAAAATATATGTACTCACAAGCTTTAGTCAAAATAGCTAGACAACACAGAGACTACAATGTAAAACAGTTTTGTCAATGTTAACTAAGTCAATGAGTGTTTAAAAAAACTGGAGCATTATCTAAACAATTGAGCACTGAAAAGTCAAGACCTATAGCAGATGTAAAATTTTTAACACAAAAATTTTTTTTTGATAAGTAGTCATTTTAGTTTTGATTAGCACGATTCTCATCAATTTTACATGCATAAATTACAGAAGGCATAAAAAGGGCATGCATAAATTACAAAGCAAGATGCTTGCTTAGCCAAACAATAACATAATAATAATCTTAATAGCACTCAAAAGCAAAGCAAACTATACAGTTTTAACATATCACCTTCACTTATTAAATACAGTAAAAAATGCACTGAATATGGTTTGCATAGGAGAATTTGTACATACAGTATTGCATAATACAAAATGGAATATTGTAACAACTCAAGGAACAACATACCAAGCAAATTAACATATTAAATTAGCAACTGAAATTAAGCATTAAAACTGAAATTTTACAAATTTAGTAACACAAGGTACATATGGTGGATATAAGCAACACATTATTAATATCCTGTGCTGCAATTATTGCATTGTCAAATCAAGATCAGTATTTAATATTGCAGTTTTTCACACAGTTCAGTGGAATTACATTAGATTAACTAAAATAATTTAAACAATCATACAAGTAACAGGAATATACAAACAAAATATCTTCCCTTTTGCTCACAATGTAATAAGTTTAATAGAACATACTAAATTCCAAAAATTAAAAAAAATTCTTTAAGGAAAATTAAAACAACACAAATTATATGCATTAAAATTGAAAAATCCTAAGTTATTTTCATTATTCATTCTTTCAACATTTGAAAAGAAAGAGTTGATATTTTTTCCATATTCATCATCAAGTAAAATGTACAAATAAAGTGAACATAGCCCAAACATAAATATGTAGAATTCTTATCTTTAGTCAGATACAAAATAAATCATAAATTACATGAAAAAATGTAAATCTCCAGAAACACTACACATGGACACAGCAAAAGACAGCACCACAAACTATAATGAAGTTCTGAGTGTGTGAGTATTTTAACATAAAATGACCTTTGCCACAATGAAACACCACAAAACATATTGCAAACAATTAACTTTTTTTTAATTAGACTGATGATGCAAATTCAGCTTCTTGTAACAAAAATACTTCTCAGAAGGTCTCGAGTACATCAGTGAATGACTTGGAGCAAATAAAAATTTCGAATCAGTATTAGCAAAGAAAATAATTCACACATAAGATTTGTGAATTTTTAAAAGCTGATTTCATAAAAAAATCGGTAATTGTTGCTATTATTTATAAAGAACACAAAAGGTCAGAAACAGGGAAAAAATTAAAATTTTACAATGCAAAAATCACAACCCAGAAACAACTGTAGAATAAAGTATCAAACAGGGGTGCCAAAAACATAAAATTTGTCCTGCTAACAATCAGCTGTTTATTGTTAATAAACCATTCATTGAGAAGTAAGATAACATTAATGGAGTTGACATAATTTCCTACATAATAAAATCGTTCATTAGTTAGGTAGATAAAAAAATACTGAAGACAGATTGAGGTTAAGATGCAAAGATATCACAGATGGAAAAGTTTCAATTTCATTATTGCAAGCTTCTACTTATAATGATGCCAACATATCAAGACAATAAAATTACTAAATATCTTCATGTAAACATACAGGTATGCATGAATCTTTATACATACAAAGATACAGACACAACATTTACTGAATGTTCAGTATTGGAACCAAATCCTCAATCTGTAAAGCATTTTTCTTAAAGCAATATTTAAACTAATGACAGAGAAATACATTATTATGCATATTACTTTTATTATCTTGCGAGTTTGTATTGCTGATTACTTTGGCACCACCTGTAACATGTATGAGCATAAAGTACTAAACAGGGGAGGCACATCACACACATCTCAAAACCCACAAAAGGAAATAAAAAATAAAGCATGACCTAAGCTTCTAAGGCTTAGCTTCATAAATCTATGATAACTGGAATGATTCCACTACGATATGTTGAGAGCTGATGAAAATGGGCAGAAGATCAACATTAAACACAGTTAGCTGTAAACTGGAAGATACACAACTGAAGACAGGGACAAAACCTTTTGGTTAATGACCTATCTAAACAGATTTTCTACAAAATATAACACAGAAAACTTTGAGAGGCTATTAGTCATGTGATGCATAATTATATTGCATTTTCTTGCTTGTTAAAACAAGTACTGCCTGAGACATGATGAAATTCATAATATATTTTACAGTTTCAATGTAATTTAAGAGGTTTACGCTAGCTGGTTTTGCATATTTTTATGAAGCTTGCTGATGGGAGAAGAAAGATGAAATCTTCTGCACTTGTTTCCCTGATATAATAAGGCTGTAGTGATGGGCAGAACAATTATACAACTTTCTTCTCCATTACACTATAAAGGTTTCTTCACACAGTAACAAAATCATATATATATTTATGCATATATATGTATACATCTCTCATGAGTCATTTTATGTGAAGACTACCCATATGATAGTAACTTGAAAGTTCCAACCTGATGTAAGAGTATTTTGACTAAGTGGATTGAAAATGTGTTCTTTGATTTAGTATATCATCTTGCACAATACAATCTTGCATTACTTCCACAAGATGACTGACAATGAATAGAGATGTGGCCGGACTACAATGCATGATACCCACCTTTCATTTTTTTGTCTTTTTCTTATTTTTTTTTGAAGAATCAACACCATGTCATAAATGCTAATTTTTTATTCATTTTTACTTTTATTTTTTTACAAATCTATTATAAAAATGCTCATCATCAGTTGAGGGAGAAGGCATTCATTCCCTAAGGGTCAAGTTCTGTTAAATCACATTACTGGATGGCTGATAAAATAATGCTTCTCCAAACAGACTACACGAATGGAGCTGATTTAACAACCTGCAAAGGACTGTTAAAGCTGTCTTAGTAAAATAGCCCTGACTTGCTGCACAGAAATAGGTGGGATGCAATTTCATGGCACGGCAAAAGGAGGCAGAGGAGCTAATGAACTTCTGAGCTCTCAGGTTTTGGAGCCATATGATTAGGAGTATCTTGAAGAGTAGAGTGGGGCTGTGAATGGGGTGTGGGGATGGCTGGTGACGTCGATAAGGGTTCTAAAGTGGTGGAATGAGGAACCCCCATTGGATTATAATTGTACCCGCTAGCTCCGTTAATGCTTTCACCATATCCACTATTCACAAAGTACTCTTTGTTAACACAATTTCGAAGTGAGTCTGGTATACGGCCTACTATAGCTCTTCTAATTTCACTTGCAGCCATTTCACGCAACTCAGTGGAACTGGCATCACTATACCATGCTGCATGTGGAGTGCAAATGAGGTTAGGTGCATCTTTCAATGGACCTGAAAGAAAAGATTTGAAAAATCAATCACTGAATTTATTAAAAAAGTAATTTTCCCTTGCTTTGAAAATACTTGATTTTAACTAATGGAAGAAATACATTTCACAATAATTATTCAGTTCTTTTAAACATAAAAGCAGCAATATATATATATACAACAATCATAGCAAAATGCATGATTATAACTATTAGTAATTTCTGGGAAGTAAAATGCTAAGCACATTAAATATTGAAATCAAAAGACTCCTCACAGATGTTTTATTTTCTGTCATATAATTTATTACCTGATGATGGAAGAACTGTTATGTTTAAATGTCCTTCAGTACCTAACAGTCATTTCTGGCTAAAACTTTTATCAAAATCACAGTCAAACCATCTGTTTATAAGTAGTACATGACCTATTTACATGAATTTGCTTTCAATTAAGTTTGTTTGGTCAAATATATATGTGCAGTCATCCATGTTCATCTATGCAAAATAACCCTTCTGTTATGCCTGAAGTAGTGATGAATCTTTCACTTATTGTGTGCTCTGCAAGCAACATTCACAAATAATAGGACCCATCACAATTTAAAGAAATAAACTTTAAAAAGGTTTTCAAACAAGAAACTTCATGGCTAATTTTTGAATTTCTATATTTCAAGCATTTCTCAAATTAAAAACAGTTCACCCACACAAGATTACTGCACCATAAGGTTTACTCTTTTTGACTAGAAATCTGACTATGAGACACCACTATACTTGTCAACCTATGACACTCAAAAATCGGGAGAATTTTTTTAGAAATCAGGATATGTATTTTCAACGAAAAAAAGATTTTTAAATGATAAAAATATATTTCTTAATAATGAATTAATTTCAAATCGTTACTAATTAATACCTGAAAGTTCAGTTACTAATTCTTAAATGCAAACAGTACAACCTGCATTAATAACTTTTTAGTCCTTCGTTTAAATGGAAAAACGTAACTTTTCATTTTTTTCAATAGAACTCATGTTGTCCTTGTGTTTTCATGTAGGAACATGTTTGAGAACATCGACCCTTCCACTGTGCGAAATCAAAAATTTTTTAGAGAAAAAAAAAAAAAAAAAAAAAAACATCGCAAATGCTTTACATTTCTTTGAGGAAATGTTAGAAGAAAAGTCATCTGCATACGATTTTTGAAAAGTACCTGAGTATTTTACCTTTTTCGCAGATATAACTAATACGAAATATTGTAATTTCTTTTTCTCGAAAGCACGTACGTTCACGCAGGTTAATGACAAGATGAACGAAATAATAACCTCGATCTTGTTTTGTGCTCATTGGCTAATATGTGCCAGATGACACGCAGTGATACTCGATGCTCATTGGAGAAATGGAACATGCTGTTTTCGGACACGTGTTCTCACTCACAAAACAGAAACGCGCCATAATTTCTCACCTGTGAAACTACTTTGGTTTTCTACGTAGTCTTGAGAAAAACCAGGTGCTTTCACACACCCCAAATCAATTTTTTAGGGGGATGCAAATAGCGAAGTATTAAGCGAAGCTACATAAAAATCGTGAGAAATTTTAGGAATAAGAGAAAGTAGGGAGAAATATATTGTAAATCGGGTTGGCGGGAGAACGGTCAGAAATAGAGAGTCTCCCGCCTAAATTGGGAGAGTTGGGAACTCTGAACCACTGACAACTTTTAGTCTGTTCAAAAGCATTTACTCTCTTACTCCCTTTGTGTCTCACACTTTTATTAGTTAAGTGGGAGAAATTAAACTCAAGCATTCAGATGAGCATAAATTTGTTTTTAATACTAGTAAAAATGAAAATAATTTTATATAAATTAAACCAGGTACGTCAAAGTTATGGCCCTTCACTTATTTTAAATTTTAAGCAGCCCTTGGTTCACCCTGAGAAAATAACAAAAAAATATAGTTATGATATATCAATTAAAAAATGGAATTATGCCAAATATCAAAACACATATACAACATAGGGGATATGGACTCTTAAGACAGAAACTGACAGAAATTCAGTACAACTCAACTCTAAAGCAGCAAAGACACAGTGAAGTGAGTATCTCTGAAATGTATTTGCATTTTATGCAATTTCCACAGTCGCTAGCAATCACTGTGAACAACTTTTCATAGCTGTGAAAAGGAATAAGTCGCCAATGAGATCCAGGTTAACAAATCTTCAACTGACCTCTATTTTGAATACTGCTCATTTGAGCAACACATCTCCAGATATCTGAAAGTTGGTTGCAGGAAAAAAATGACAGCAGCTGGAAAACCCAGTTGTGCACTGACAGCAGCAACAAGTGATGGTAATAATGCAAAATAATAATAAAAAAAATTAAAATCCATCTGATATTCAGTTTGGAATAAACCACATCTAAAAAATAAAAATAGAAGTACAGTGGTAAACCTCAAGAAAGGAGGGAAGGATATGCTAAAACCAAAAATGATTTTACATCTTTTGCTACATAGTTATCAGGGACTTGGTACAACAAAAGAAGTAAATAAATAAAATAGCCCATTTCTGAACTAACAAGGACACAAATTTAAAAAATAATCAAAGTAATCTGTGTCTTTATCAACCCAACTCCTACAGGCTTAAATAAGCAGTGCAAGAATTAAAGTATTAAAAAAATAAAAAACATTTTTTTTTTCAAATTGAGCATATGTTCAACAAAAAATTTTCAATAATAATAATAATCCAGCACTTAAAAAAATATGCAAATTCTGAAAATACATATTTCATAAACAAGCCAAAAAGCTTAAAAATCTAATATAAACATTTTTTAAAATTTTAGTGGGCAAGAGACAAGTTTTTTTTTTTTTTTTTTTAAAGAGAGATGAAAAATGAGCAATATCTTAGCCGGGACTCAAACCATGGACCTCTCGAATATACGTCCACTACACCATGAAGGCATGAGAAATACCTTATATACTCCCCCTTTTAAAGGGCGACTGTGGATTAGGGGACCCAATCACCAAATCCTGGTGGATGCACCTTTTTCAGTTCGGGCGTTACTTGTAGAGACATTTTTTTTAAATCAGGAGAGATGAAAAATGAGCAATACCTTCGCTGGGACTCGAACCATGAACCTCTCGAATATGCATCAAGCGTGCTGACCACTACACCACGAAGGCATGTGAAATACATTACAGATTGAGCCCAAAAGCATGTGAAACAGAAGTAATCCAAAGAAATGCAGAAATAGAAGAAAAATGGAAATTTGATCTAAAAAATATATATAATTGAATTTACAGAAGTATTACTACCCAATACCAGCATTTATGAAAATCTGCAATTTTTCAGAATTTAAACCAATGCAGGTTATTAAAGGGAAAAAAAACATTTACATCATCTGCACACATTTACTAAAATTACTAATAAATTTCATAGCGGTAACTTAGTTACAGAAATTAATAAAAAATTACCTTTGCCTTAAAAAACAAAGAACTGCTTACACCTGACAATTTTTTAAATAACGTCTCCTCCGACTATGAAATATGCACTGATCTGACTAAAGATCTCATTACATACAGAATCCCTACACACAAAAATAATCACAGTTACAGTTTATCCACTGTAAAACTGATTTTATTTACTTTAATGAGTTTATCAGATTACTCAAAAAATACCAAACAATTTTTCAAAATTAATGCCCAACACCAAAACTTAATTTAAATACAACAAAAAATGAAGTTGTATCATCAGAAACCATAACACAGAACTATTTACTGACCCACCTTTGCTTCTGCCATGGATGAAATTTGGAAATCAAGCATTATGAAAGCGCATAATTACAGGAAATCTTAACCCTTTTGTGCCAACTGAAACACACATATGTGCCAGCAAGAAATGCACACATTTCACGGGTGGCACGCTAGCATAAAAGAGACTTATTGTTCAACCCTGGCCATCACACATTTCTGCCAGTGTTCTGGAACATTTTAAAGATCACTAGATGGCCTCCTGTGTCCTTTACTTTTGAAATGACTATAGTTTTCAGATCCTGAACTTCAATTTGATAATATTCCACATAATATTGGTGTCAGTTTTTGCGAAGAGTGAAGCGCTTGTCTCTAACTTGCTGCTTCATTAAGCATTCACGTTTCTGACATTACTTCGATTTTTACTTCTTTGCCACTATGTCACTTCTTCTTTTGCCACTATGTCAGCTCTTTTAGGGTTCTATTATGCTTTATATTACTTTTATCGCTTATATTTAATGTACTCCACTTTTATTTCGAAAATCTTTAGTTTATTATGGTCAGCAAGCATTATTTATCCGATGAAGGATATACTCACATGGCAAATTAGTCAATTAGTGACAGGAATGAGAACGATGATTCATTTTCAAAAGAGAGACAGATATTTCTAGTGATTCTCATATGGATTGGGAACAGTTCACGTGAAAGATTTTGTTACTTCTTGTAAACAGTCTTCCTTGTATTTTTTATTAATTTAAAAGTTATTAATGTGTTTTATCAGAACATGCTTACAATGACATTAAAAATATTAATAAATTATATTTCAATAATATAAATAGCATCAATTCTAACTACAAGGAACTTTAGTATTGAAGAGCTTAAAAACTGACCACTACTGACAAAGCTAACTACAATTTTGCATTATTTGTTAGTTCTATCAAAATATTATTAGCAATGAGCTTAATAATAAGATTACTTACCAGACCTCTAAAAGCCAAAAAAACTCATTTTGTAATAGACTTAAAACATACAATTAAAAAGGTACACTGTGCAAAAAAAAGGGGGGGAACAGTTCTATATCTCCCATCATACTGGGCCGATTCACGAAATTCAAATTGCGTTTTTCATGTCTCAAAAATGTGACTTAAGTTAGATTTATATATAGCATTGTCCTAAAATAGGTACTTTGGCCCAAAACCGGACTTTTTCTGAAATAACATACCAATTTTTTTCCCAAATTTCAATTCTATGACTCAAATTATGCCTATATTTTAATTTTGTAATTTCTGCTGCGAGATTTATAGAGAAATTTAAAAATTTATCTTGGCACACTTTTTTTCAGTTTCTGCCAATAATAATTCGCTTGGCAAAGTTCTTAATTTATAGGAACCTATTTTCCTTTTCTTTTTAAATTGCCTGCAAGTGGAAAAAAAGTCATCGTCATACTTTCAAATTATTTTAACAAAGTGCATAAACTACATTTTCGTTATTACTTGTATACCACCTTGACCCTTAATGAAATCCACACTAGTTTAATTAACTGTGAATCACCTATTTCCTAGCATTAAAAACTTAAATTCGATAAATGAGGCTGCCCACTTTTAACAAATTTTATTAAATATCAAATTCTACAAATTAACGGTATTCTCATGGATGACTAGATGATCCACTGTTCTACTGCCATCTGTAACCTGTTCCTCTTTGTTTAAGACTAAGGACTTAGGAAATTCTATTAATAATTACCATAAACCAGAACTTTTTAAATTTACCTACAGATACACTGATCACATCATTGCCATTAATATTTACAATGAAATTGAAAAATAAGTTAAGTGCCTGAAGCTGAATAAAACTAACAAAAAAGAAACCAAAAGCAGACTATCTAGACCTACAAATTTACCATCTCAACAATACTACTCTATTTGAAAAAAGACATTTCATTTCCAAAACAATTAAATTAATTGAAAATCTAATAGCCCTGGAAAAATTATTGCTAACATTGTTATTAATCAAACAAAAAGAATAAATATATTTGCAATAACAGCAATGATTTTGAAAAAGAGCTTAGTTTATTAATTAAAATACTAAAAGATGAAAAAACTCTACAACTTCATAAAAAAAGCTAGCTAAAATACAACTGTCAATCTAAAAATTATTTTCACAGCTTATTATGAAAAAAAGCACCCTTTTCATTGCATCTTGTCAAACTTTAATATTAATTATAATTTAGATCACTGTCCAATAATTATGTCTCTTCATAACAAAATTAGCTTACTTCAGGTTCCAAGTCTCAGAAAGGTGACTTCAGTTGAGTTCTATATTCTGCAACATTTGACACCTTCCTATGCTTTCTAGCTTTATTCTCTTTAAGTTTAGATAAAGTTTACAAAATTTTTTTCTAAATTCCTGTTTTATATTTACCAAGTTTCTTAACAGTTAATTTGAAACAGCCATCACTACATTTTAATTTATATGTTCTTCACAATATGTAAAATTTTGTTACTTTTTCAAAAAAAATTTTTTTTTTCATGATGCTTTACAATGTTGGACAGTGTTTAAATAATGATTTAAAAAAAATATTTAAACACTACAACTCAGTCCATTTGTTAAACTTAAACACTACAACTTTCTCCTTTCATTGAACTGAAGTGAATTATTACTTCTCTTGAAATGAAACTGAGATCATTTTGGGGTTCATCTTCCAGTGAATTATTTTTTGCTTAAACGCAGACTGGAGGTTTTTGCATTCAAAAACCAGGTAATTAGATGTTCTTTTGGAAATTATTAACTTTTTCTCTTACAGTATAAGATTTTCTAATTATTTTTACTGAGTTTTAAATTCATAGTATAGTGTCAATATTTTAGGCTTAGCTACTATACAGAAGTATATACACATATTTTATCATTTCAAAATTCTGCTGCTCTTGTGTTATAGATTTTAAGAGCTTACTCCTTTAATTGTTATTTTGATATTTTCTATATCAAACTTACATTTGCATTTGTTTCTTAGTTGATATACATGTTTTTGGATTCAGTCAACTAAAATTTTAAAAAAATGTTTGTTAAAATTTTATGCTTTTTTCCTTGTTTATGAATTATGCTTTTATTTTTTAACCTGGCCTACATGCTTTCAATATTTGCATATGGGTTTGTTTTTCGAAGTGTTGGATTTTTATTTCTGCAAGTTTTGTTTTTGGACTCTGCCTACTCACTTTTTAAAAATTTGTGTATTATTCCACAATCATTTTGAATCTGGCCCTTTTTTGATACTACAATTTTGTATTTCTAATTTGGATACTCCTTTTTGTTTGTTTGATATTTATTTTTAAAAAAATTCTGCATGTCGATAATATTTCAACATAAATTTAGTTTTATATTAAAGTATGAAATAAAAACAAATTTTTTGGATTGATTTTATTGAGATGGATTAAAAAAAACAACGAAATTCTTAATAATGTAAAGAAAAGATTGAGCTCAGGGTGAATGAGCTTTCAATTTGATGAAAAGCATTCCCACAAATTATATAGTATATTTCAGATTTAATGGCAATCTCATTAAATGGGGAAACTTTCAAGAAAATTTCAATTTCAGAATGCAGAAAAATAACAGTTTGTTGAAACTATGCTTTAGCCCACTGGCGATTTTTTTTTAAATTGCCAATTTGGAATGATTCTGTGGAAAATCTCTAGAATTATAATGAGATGCTCTGTAAAAATATAAACAAACTGGCATCAAAGAAAGAACAAATACTTAAAAAAAAGTGAAAAAATTTTAAGAAAAGATGGTAAAAGCTCAGACTTCGCTACATAAACAAAGTTGTGAAGGTGGAGCTAAGTGATGTCCATAAATGGGTGGGACTGACATCACACTGTATTTATTCTCTATAGATATAGAAATAAGCATAATAAATTGTTTATATTTCAAATTACCATGATAGTGTAAGTGAATTCTACCAATTATTAAAACGGTAAACAAGTTTGCAGTCTCTCATATGTGCATTTCATACAGCTTCAGTATTTTCAAAAATTTTTAAGCTTTAGCACTTATAAAAATTTTAAAAAAAAGATTTTTTTAAAAGTTTAAACTCTTATTAGAGAACATTTTAATTTTATCATTTTTACAAATTACCTCATTGTTACATAACAATACAATCCCTTACATACTAGCAAGTAGTCAATCTTCATTATTTTCTTAAAATTTTAAACTTTGGATTAATAAAAAAATATTTTTAATGCATAACAACACCATACGCAGCTTTCATATCACTGTTTCCTAAATCATGTCATATTCTCTGTAGACATACTAGAATTCTACACATTAATAAATAAAAAAATCTAATTTCTAAGTAAGATAAAATAAATACTACAAATTTGGCACACTAAGCAATGCTTCACATACACACACATTATCAATGAACTCATATTATCAAGTGCAATTACGATAGCAAACACTGTACATTAAAATAATAAGGTAAAAGTTACTTATAGAGTCAAGTTTACAGTTTTGCTACTGTTGAGTAGATCGTCAGACTATCGATATTTATCGCAAGTCGGAAAACATCATTAACGTATCAGTATATATAATATAACGTATCAGTATATACGTAAAATACAGTTTAAATACAAAAACAAAGACGTATAAATTACAATTAAAACAACAATACAAATTTAGAAAACACAAACAATATATTAACCATTGCACATAAAATATGTTACATTACTACTCGGCATTTCACACAATGATCTGTATTCGCTCGATAAACACCAAAGAATTGCACAAACTCACCACTGTGCACTACATTGGCTTTCCTCATGTACACATCGATCTATTTTCACTTAAAAAACATCAGAGAATTGCAAAAACTCAGCTTTGTTCATGTAGACACCGATCTATTTTCACTTTAACTTCCTGCCCCCCGTCTCTCATAAAATTTACTCCATCCAGTGGATAACTCTTTATAATTGGCATTAAAAAGTCATTTATCACACAGTGGGTGGTTGTGCCATTTTCGCCATATGTTCTTGCCATCTATGTGGTTTGAACTGTGACGCAAATGATGTTCGATTCCGGACCAAGTACCCTCTATGGAATCAGTGTGAGCACCCGTCTTGGGATCCCTGAAGTACAGACTGTGGTTGACAGTAAGATGGTCATAACCTAAATTTTTGAGTCCACCATATGTCTTCATCCCTGTTTCTATACAACAAATTACCCAATGACTGTCCTAAGGCTTTGCTCTTCCATACTTAATTCTTCCCAAACTTACTATCATTTCTTTACCACCAATCAGAACATTATCACTTATCACAGTCGTCATACACACTTCTTCTCTGCAAAACATAAACTAGTCAACACCAGCATGCTCATGCACTTTCACTTCTTACATCACAGTTTCATTTCCCATTTTCAAAAACCAACAGCTCATAATTCTCAAAATATCACATATACTCAAATGGCTATATCTAAACCAGGACTCTTTCCTTATATTCCTATAAACATGATGTGCATTCACTTTTCCTTGTTTTCTACATCACCATTCAAATCCATCCGTACTTCCCTTTCACACAAATGCATATTATCACCACACTTCAGACAAACAAAAAAAGTAGCAGTCAAACCAACTTTCTTACACCATGCAATCATGGCACATTTCCCTTGCACTTCCAATAAAGTAATAAATGTAGATGTACATTCACATACTTATCTCAGTATCACAGATAAATCCACAGTGACTGGTCATCCAATTAAATAAATGCAGAAAAATGGCAAAAACACACAGGGAAAAAAAAACACTCAATTGAGAACCACCACAGAAGAACATTCAAACGGCAATAGAATTAACTGCTCAAATTAACAAGTAAAAATTTTAAATAAATCGTTATATCATCTCAGATAGTGATTGAAATAGCTAGATAATCAAATAGTAATTAAATTAAAAATTTCAAATAAACTGCTACATCATCTCAGACTGCCAATAAAATAGCTAGTTTACTAAATGGTAGCAAAGCATGCATGTAAATGCAAGATATTTCCATAGCTTCAAAATATCGAGATAGCCATGTTGGCACATATATTGCCTATTAAAAAAAATGCCAAGCAATGGGTTTAGCATTTGAGCCAACACTTTTAATATGCCATATATTTTGAAGCTTTTATAAAATAAAAAACTTTCCTCCTCCCTGAGAAATTAATTTTACAATGTAACAAACAAAATTGAACACATCCTATTCATGTGATTAATTCAGGTTCATGTTACATTTTAGTTTCATATAATTAAACTAAGAAAATTCTACATATCGCACACATAATGTACCCTGTATTCAATAATAGAATTTAATTTGAAATGCAGCATGATTTTATTGTTAGAAAGTTACTTTTACAAAACTGCATACATTTAATTACATAGATGCCAAAGTCAATTAAGTATTCACATTACACATTTAGTTTTCAACTAAATCTGGGACAAAATTATAAGTATCTAAATACATCACATTTCAGCAGCTGTTTTAAATTACAGACCGAAGCACAAGAACAAAAACAGCATTTAAAGGCACAATAAATACATAAATTTAGTTAAATAGGCACACAATGAAATTCTACCCAGCAAGGAACTAACTACTTTTGACTGGCAGAGGAAAATATTTTACTTGCTTACTCATTACTATTATAATCCAAATTTATCTTCCATCTGTTTGCAAACTGTCTTAGCAAATGAAAAACATGTAAAATGTGCTTAGTTTATAAGTTAGCACAGAAATCGATCAAGTTTAAAACCATGTAGCGAATTTCTTCAAATGACTTGCGTTTAAAACCTTAAGACATCCCAAAAATTATTACATACACTCAAAGCAAAAATTACTTACTTCATTAAAATAGTTGTAATAAAATCTATCATACTTTATATTCTTCTCTGCACAAATTCACTCTTAATTCATCATTAAACATACCAGATTTTAAAAATAAACGGAAGTCTTTTACACACATTCATATTTTATACTAGATTGATTAGAAGTCTTTTTATAAGATAATTCTTTCTGATTAGAAGTTACTAGAAGGAAGTCTGAAAATGAATGTAAAAAAAAAACAGTGCAGAAAAAAAATATACTGATTGTTAAAACGCTACCCACCTGCTAAGGCGTTATATGGCTCATTCTCATGGACGTCTAAGGCAGCTGCTCTGATTCGACCATCTTTCAAAGCAGAAGCCAGGGCATTTTCATCAACTAGACCACCACGAGCAGTATTCACTAGAAATGCTCCTATAAATATCGAGATATTTTACAGATCAGCATTACACTCATATCCCAAAAATTAAACCAAACAGAATAGCTGTTCTTAAAATTTTACCTAAAAAAACATTTATTACTAAATTTAGTATCAAGTACTGTTATTAATCTACCTATGCTGAGGTAACACTGAGTGCATCACTTGTTTATCACAACTGCAGAGACTGTTTAACAGTACCTGCCAGGAAAAGCGAACTTAAGCTATTACCTGGAATGTAATAGTGAAGCTAGCAAAATTATTAGTCTACCTTGCCTACCATACTAGGTTATCAAAGACTATTATCCTATGCCACTGCACGTGACCGCATTCCTTAACTTATGTTATTTACTGCAATAATAGTTCACCCAACGAATTTCTTTTTATTCAACCTGGACTAATTCATATAACTTAGATTATTGGCATCTTACTGCATTTTCATTACGAATGTTAATTAAAAAATCTGAACAATATTATAACATTTATCTAAGAAAAATACTATATGGAGGATATTTGACCTTAAATGTGAAAAAGGATGAAAATTTAGATTTCCATACTTTCGTTTTCTTAATTTTTTTCTCTAGATGCAAAAATAACTAATTAAATCTCACCTCAAACTCCATGTTGTGAAAACTACTTAAGCTTACCAAGCACAGCAGACTAAAATTTTATTGCATTTGGCCTTAAAGGTATGAATGTTATACTACAACATATCTTGAGCATCTACAAATCAGATTCACATACTTTTAATTTGTAAAAGATTTCATCATACTTTTCCAGATTCATTATCATTTTTGCCTAAGTAATTTATACAAATAGTTTTTACTTTCAAATTAATTTATGAAAATATAACTTTATGAAATATAACTAATAAAACTTTTTTCTTTCTGACTCTTTGTAGTTATCAGTGCACAATAACAATGATTCAGTAGTAATTACTACTTACGGAAGAATGGATTTTATATAACTTACTGAAGAACTATATTTATTCAGTTTTATGTCAATTAATTATTGGGAAAACTCAAATACTACTTAAATTATTACCTGATTTAAATAAAAAATTAATGAACTACAATATGTTTTCATTGCTGCTAATTTGTACCTAGAGGTAATTTATAGTACTATTATTTCTTCTAAAACAAAGCCTCACCACACATTCTAGAGCTCAAAAATCACATCCAGTTAAGTTGCTTTGCAGACTGCCACCCTCTATATGTCATCAAAACAGCTCCCTCTAGGTAATCTATATACAAACTCGGATTTGAACAACCTAGGAAGAGCAATACACTGCAAATAGTCAGCTAAAAAAATGTTTTTCCAGAAAGAATCCACAAAGCCAGGAGTATTTGTGCATCTGCAGTGTCTTACACTAATCTGCTACTAAATAGTGACTATTGATTGTAAAGAGATAAGTCTAATGCTATTATAACTGCCATGAATTCATCAATTTCAGCCAAAATGTTGAAGATATGTAACAATAAAATAACCAACATTTCCCAAGTGTGTCAGTATTCACACTATTAAACTTTTAATCGGCCAAGTTAATAATATTCGTATTTATGTGGTTTCCTTTGACTTGAATCAGTTTTCATACACCTTCCCACTTTTCTTTATAAGATTTTAATACTTCAGTTGAAGTAGTTTCCCATTCTTCCAAGAGCACATTTTGCAAATAATTTGTAAAATGCATGGTTTTCACCCCACTAGGGAGACCAGAATGCTTCATATATTTTCTATGGAATTTTTATAACTACAAAGAAGTGTAATAAAGAATAGCCAGAGCTTGACATGAGTCATTCATTCCATTATAAACACAAATAATGTGCAGGCTCCACTGGAAATAATACTTCCTTTTCGGTGCTCAATTACTTGATGCAAGCTTTTATGCTAAAATTCAGCATTTATATAGCACATCATTTACTACAACTACACCCAAATTACATTAATCTTCAACCAGACCCATGTACATATACATACATACACGTTCAACAATACGTTTCCTAATAATAAAAAAAATGTAGAATGTGGCTTTTTTTAAATCTGTCTAAACTATTAAGGTTCTATAATTTAAGGAAATGAGTTCAAGCACACAGTGGCAAAGACATTTTGAAGTTATAATGAAGAAAGTAAACAAGATCTGGAACATTTGGGTCTCTGGTGATTCCTGAAATTTTCAGACTTTAGATTGTCAGTTTAAATCTAGTAAGATGACATAAATATGGCAACATTGGATTTTCACTTATTGTTAGGTCACATAGAAGAATGCTAACCATTCAAGAACCAAAACTGTGATCCTCCCCAACATCAAAATATCAAACAAATCATTGTCACTGGCCATGGCATGACTCCCTAGTCAGGAGCTATTTAAAAGTAACATGCCAGGAATCTGTGTGGGAAGAAAAATTGCATTTACAGCACATGTGCTTTTTTTTGTTGTTGAGTAATTTTTTCTCTTTGCTAGACTTCATAAGTAGGGAGGGGAATATTTTTTATTTTAATTTTAATTATATTTGTTTACTTATCAAATTAGTTGTCTGGAATTCAGGATTTTGAACATACGGATTTTGGACTTTATACCGTACCTCTTTAGATTAGCTTTTAGTTTTGGAGCCAAAGCCTTTGCAGATCGAAGCTGCTGTTTATGTTTGGGAACATGACCGAAGTTGCTTCCATCAAGTCTTTCGTCACTTTCCTTCCATCAGATGAATTGCAGATGTCATGAAAAAGTTTGTAACATCTTGCCCAACTCGTTTCGACATTGCACTCCACTACTAAGACATTGTACTTACGAACCTCTCAACGAGATATCCATGAGAGCTTCACCTTTTAGATGCACTTAAGATTGTATTGTGTTTAATGTTCATGGTAGTTTGAATTGTAATTACCAACTGTACTTGTACATTCAATCTATTACGAACCCATATGCATGCAACAATTTTTGGTGTCAGAAGTGAGACTATGTCAGTAACATGAGGGATGGAGAGCAACTAAGACAGCTTGTGGTAGCCTTTGCTGCATTCAAAGAAAAGGTGAAAGAGAACTGAGAAAAGATGGAAGAGGCTGTCAAGTCCATTAAAGAAGATATGAAACCAGACCAAGAATAGAAGAAATGAAAACTCTTCAGAAGAAGATGGAAGGGACAATCAAATCAGTTCAAGAAAAGACAAGCATGTCATGAGAAAATGAAGAGAAATTACCTCCATAATAGAAAACAAATTCAAGGCTATGGAAAGAAGAATAGACATGGTTGAAAATAAAGTTGGAGAAACTGAAAAGTTTCTGCTGTCAAACAACAAATTAAAGAGAGAACTTCTGCTGTCAAACAGCAATTTGATTACAGAATTTTTCTGCTGTCACCAAATAATTTCAGAATTTAAAGAAATTCATAGCGATCGAACACAGCAATTCTGACAGTTTTAAATTTTTCACAAGTCCTTTCGACTCTCTGTAAAGCTGTCTACTTATGGTGGAAAAACCTCCTGGCAAGTATATAAGACTCAGTTCTATACAGGGTGGACACAAATGGATGGTATTCCCAAGTTAAGGCCTGCCATCTTGCTGCTTCTCTGAGAGCAGAGCAGCCGACATCCTTCAAACAAAAAAGCCAAAAACAAGAGGCTAGATTTTGAAGCTCTATCCACAGTCCTGGAGCTGCACTTAAGTGCTTGAAAGTGAATAAGTGCTTGAAAGACCACAGCAGGTTTCAATTAACCAGAAACCCAAGGAAAGATTTCAAGAGCTTGCCATGGATGTTCAAACGCTGTCGTATCTCACCTTTTTGGACGGCCCATCAGAAACATGGAAAATTCTGTACCTGCAGTACTTCATTAATGGCATCCAGGAGACTGAGATACAGAAAGCCCTGTGAATGTTGAATATCAAGGATTTAAAACAGTACTCTAGTGTACACCATGAAATTTGAGGCACCCCTGCAAGCAACTCTTAGTATATGCCAACCAATCAGAGCTGCTCAAGTCCAGGAGCCAGTGGATCAAATGACTGCCCGTCTAGATGATTTAACCAGCTAAAACTACCTTCAGACAGAATAGGAGCGACAAGAAACCAAGCCCAAACTGCTGGAACTGTGGGCCATGTACAAAGGAACTGCAGAACATGCCAGGGCATGGAAAGCAAGGATACACGAAACAAATTAGCAACAATCTCACAGAACGGAGGTTGCCAGATATTGAGAAGCCCATTTTAAAGCACTACAGCTTTCTGCAATGAGTGGCGGGAGTAATGGACTTCTCATCATGGCAGAAAGCAATGAAGTTTCTTGTAATATGACCACAGTTTCTGTAGCAAATGTTATCTTTTGGCTCAAGAATTGGAAGGTAAACTAATCTGGATACCACCCTGTGTTACACTCCAGACTTTGTTGGGTGATAAAATCAACATCTACGCAAAGTTAAACATTAACATCACGCTTGGAGGTCCCACTACCATCACATGGCATATGTGACAAATATTACAGATCCCTTCAGACTCCGATTAGATTTTCTATGCACTTCAACAAATCTAATGGACTTTATGAATAACAAACTGCATTCTCCCCCTGATGATATAACTCTATTCAGAATTAATGATGAAGGACTTAAATCTATCCACCAAATCATAGTGCAAGACGATATACTACCACAAGAGCACAGCTTTTACTTTCTGGATCCAAAGCTGGAAACAGAAATTTCTGGTACTGGATAATGGTATATCCTAAGAACTGTAACACCCCAACACTCATCGACTTATTTAGAACAGTCATCCCTATGACAGTTCAATATTAGTCATTAAGCAAAAATGATTAAGAAAGACAAAGTGGTTGCAGCATGCACTTCAATGACTAGTGACCTTATGACCCAATAGTTTGTCAATCTCTGTGTCTTCAGAGACCCCAATATAAGACTTAATGCAGAATGCAAGCTATGAAGAGTAGAGTTCTGCTGAATATCTCATTGAAGAATTTCATTTTCTCCCACTTATATTCTGACTTAGGTGAAAACAGTTTGGCTCAGCATAAAATAGACACCAGAGATCGTCCACGAATCAAGCAATATTCAAGACATCTACCGTTTGCTAAAGGCCTGTTTATACTTCTCCGAGTGACGACTTTCCTGATAACGTAAACGCTCACTTGAACCGAGTACAAACGTAAAGGAGATGAGTCAGCGGCTCCGTTTTTACTTTGAACCAGTTGAAAATATATCCAGGCAGTAACTCCGAGCAGTGTTCGCAAAGATGTCGTGCCCAATGCCGAGATGAATCTATAATCTTACTATGGCATTTTTTTAATCCATATGCATTTTGTGAAGTATTATGGGGTACTTCAATACCTGAATATTATGACCATTGTTTACTATACCTTAATATAACATGAATATAACTACTAATCAGAATGAATTTAGGTTTTTGATCTTGTACAAAAAATATACATGAAAATAAAATTGCGGTATTGGATTCAAAATATTTATTTAAAACACTTATTTTTGAATTTTTTTAAACAAAAAACAAATTATATGTTATTCAAGTAGGCAATAAAATACAGTTTTCAATTAAATAAATGAAAGAGCAAAAATTTTATTTTGTTGATATAAATTTCTAAAAACCAGTTTTAACTCACGGCCAATTACACCTAATCAAATATAATCCAAAATTTTGAAATGTTGTTTATAGACTTTTTTATTTGAACAATAAATTAGATTTTATTTACAAACGATTAGTCAGAAGTATTAAAATAAAAATTGCTGACAGAAGCCATATGAGGCTATTATTAACACGTTAAAATTTGAGGGTGTTATAGAGTTCAAGCAAAAGACTAATAATTTTCACTCAATCTCAGAAACAAAAAACGGCCTGAAACAATTGTGGAATAAATATGCTGATTGTGCATTTTGGCACTTGAAATAAATATTGCAGAGAACTGTAGAATTCAGCCTCCCCTAGAAACTGAAGTGCTATCTGCATTCTAATTTTGCTGGCTGAGCATCTCGGAAGTTTTTTTTTTCCCCCTGAATAAATGGAGTGACCATTTCCAATGAAGTTTCAAATTATCCTTCACCGATTCTCATGAAGTTTTCGTAACTTTGGATATCCTTGTTCCGAAGTTCATTTAAAAGTTGATTTAATACTCCCAATTTATCATAGCGAGCTACCCAGTCTCGTTTTTATTTCCCTTTCCCCCTCCAACAGAAATTAAAATTTGTTGGAAACTGCTTCGCACACTTAAAGAACAGCAACTTGCACGTTGGTATCCATTTTACAAACAACCGAGGTGAGGTGTTAGTCCGGCTCTGATTGGTGTAAACAATCTGTCAGGTTACTGGTCCATTTGCTTGGTTCAAGTTGCTCGGACAAGAGTCTCGCAAAAAATCATTCCGAGAAGGGTAAACCGGCCTTAAGCAGGAAGAGGTAGGATAACTTCTAAAGGATATGGAAGAAAGCAACATTATCAAGCCTTCAGCATGTTTGGACCTCTCCCATCATCCTAGTCAGAGAGAAAGATTGTTTAATTAGATATTGCACTGACTATCGTTGGTTGAATGAGGTTTTGAAAAAAGTAGCTACCCTCTTCTTAATGAACTTCTGAAAGCAAGTGGTTTTTGACACTTAATTTACAGAGTGGATATTGGCAGGTGGAGGTACTCCCTGATGGCCCAGAAAAGATGACATTTAACACTGGACAAGGATTTTGGCAGTCCAAGGTGATGCTGTTTAAATTATGTATACTGGCAGCAACATTCGAACACGTCATGGAGACTGTGTTAAGACGTCTTTCCCCCAAATCCTGTCTGATATATCTGAATGATATCATCAACCGGAAGAGTTTTCAATAACATAGAAAATATTAGGAAGTCACTTCAGAAATTGAAGGAAGCAAATCTGAAGTACCACGAAATGTAAACTATTCAGACAGGAAGTTACTTACCTCAGAAATGGCATCTCTGCCAAAGGTGTGTGCACAGATCCAGAAGTTTCGGCAGTTAAAGATTGGAGACACCCTCAAAATGTCTATCAGCTAAGAAGTTTCCCAGTGTTTTACACCCACTATAGGAGATTTGTGAAGGACGTTTTTTCCACTCACCCCTCCACAAGCTGACAGAGAGCAAGAAAAAGTTCTTGTGGACAAAAAAAGGATGCATTTAACAAACTGAAGGAAGCCTTTAACATGTGCAACAATCCTGACATACTCAGCTCGACACACATGTGAGCAATGAGAGTATCAATGTTTTTTCAAGAAATAAACAGTTAATGTGTCATAGCAATTTGGATAAGTGTCCATCTAAACCAATGAGGAATGATTATGTCACCAAGAAAGAGTTGCTTGCCATAGTTAAAAGTAGTAGAACATTTCCACCATTAACCCTATGGCAGATTTTTCCTGCTCCATACCAATCATGCATCGTTGACCTAGCTATTAAATTTCAAGAATCCCAAAAGCGAAAAAGCCAGATGGATATAGCCAAATGACATCACTGTCCGTCATCGGAAGGGATCATTACATAGAAATGCCAACACCCTGTCTAGAAGATCCTACCAAAAAATGTCCCAATACTGGTTCAGAGTCGAAGCAAAATAGAAGTTGCTTAATCCATTTGTACATCAAATTACAATTTCAAAATCGTCTGGCTCAGGGAGTGAAAAAAGTCGGGAAAGATC
>KK114588.1:278080-290737 GCA_000611955.2 Stegodyphus mimosarum | reverse complement strand
CGAGGTCCTGCGTCTTATCCACTAAGCTATGAGGAGCTCAGTCGAAAGGAGCAATTTTCGCTATAATATTCTATTTTTCGACGTGGAAAAGGAATTAAGCTCTATTAAGAAGCGCAAGTTAAGTGTGTTGTGTTAATAATAAAAAGGTAACCAAAAAATAATAAGATATTATTTCTTTTATTCATATTTCAAATACCAATTAATGTTACAAACCTTTTTTTGTTCACAATTTCAACCATCTTTTTGAGGATAGTTTCTTTTTGGTTATTTTAGGTCTAGCATACATAGTTTTTGTAATCAGTAAATGCTTATTTTTTATAAATTCTTTAGGAAAGTTGTTTATATTTAGCATTTCTTTAAATTGTTCGAAGGCAGCAGGCCTTCGAGCTATATTTCTTAACAGAAAATTTATGAGTTGTACAATATTTGAGCCAGGAAACACGTTACCATCCAGTATCAGTTCTTTGTTCGGCGTCCAAGAAACCTGATGTTGTTTTAAAAAATTTATTATTTTCTCTGCAGTTGTTTTCTGTTTGACAGGAACTGCCTTAATGATTTCCTTTTCTATATCAAAACGTCTCTCAGAAGATTCTTCAAGAGGTTCTACTTCAGAAACTTTAACAGCATTAACGTTAGGAAACGTCACATATTTTTGTAAAACCTGTATGTACATCTTTGCCTTTTCCTCATCGTCCATTTTCCTTTTTAAGATATGTTGAATCTGAGAATCTAAATCACTCACATGCTCATCCTCAAAATGCTGTATGCGATCCAGGGGTACCAAAGCAACTTTCTTACTATGTTCCATGGATTAACGATGATAAGGCGCTTACGGCTGCTGGAATGAGAAGCGACAAAAAGCCGTCGCCCTTTTGAACTAAGAGACGTCTTTTCTTAAAAAGAGGTAATTTTTTATCAGCTAATTTTCTTACGATTCTTTTAAAAGGAGAGATTCGATTTTTGGTGCGTTTGTTGATGGGAATGTTTCCTTTTAAAAGATTTAACACACATTCACAAAATAATTTGATGAGATAGTTGGGACACTTTTTTAGAACAGCTGCTTTTGTTCGACTTTTTCCTAAGAGCTTTAGATAATCTACATCCTTCTGATGAGACATTCTGAACGTAAATGAATTCTCCTTACTGCATACTTTCTTTTATAAAGGTTGCAAAACCGGCGGCTTTGGTTAAGGCACAGCAGTTAAATCCAGAAGAATGATACGAGCATATTAATAAACGTTTCTTTTCTAAATTTTCTATTTTTGGGCTTTCCAAACTTATAATGTCTCGACATAACAGATTTTCTAAAATTTTTTCTTTTCTAAACCTTTCATATATATATCAGAATAAACTGATGATAAGTACTGTAAAATAATACGAAGCATGGTATAAGGTAAAATACCATCATTCCAACTCAAATTATGGCGATTTCTAATCACCCATGAAAAACACTTTTGTTGAGGGAGCGACAATTTTTCCCATGAATGAGGGGGTAGAAATGACCAGCAGGCATGATGTCCTTCATGTGCGGAGAAAATGCCAATTCTTTCACAGTGTAACAATGAGGCTTCAGTTGAAAGCTTTCGAAGTCAATAACGATTTTAGAAGACATGTTAACAACTCGACGTTAAGTGACATTAAGGGACTTAGCGAGGCTGGTAAACGTGATGCTTATCTCCTGGAAATATACCACTGCGCAGACGCAAACTTTCGTTTGTTTCAGGTCGTAAATCTATTAGCAAATAACTGAAAGGAGACAAAGTAGCATCCTGAAAGATTTCTTGAAAGGCCTTCAGTTTCCCTGGAAACATTTGTCTAGCTAAATGCATGATTTGACTTTTATCTCTAGGATTTTTATATATGACAATGTAATGCGAATTTAAGTGGATATTTCGCATCTGTTTGCCTTGATGAGAAAGGTTTTGCGTTATAAAGATAACTGAGAGTTTTCGGTGGTGACAAACGGGTATCGCTAGCTAGCTCAGACATTAAATCGTCTATAATAATTAAAGCATTTTGTAATGATTGGAGATTAGAGGGCAGTCCTTCTTCGAATTTTACATTTTTTAATGAACTGAAAAGCGGTTGATAATTTCCATAGCAATAAACTATATTTAACGGCATAGGATCAAACATTTGATGGTCTATCAATTTCTTAACAAAAATAGTTTTTCCCGAACCCGTAGACCGCTGATGAGACAAGTAGAAGGATGGTCTAACTTAAGCAGTTCCATCTTTTGAATGATAACTGTAAATAAATGTTTTGATATTTATACTTTACACAAAATCTGCTGCTTTAAGTTGTCACAGTGTTCGCTCTTATGATTCTTTGTGAATTACCTCAACACTTTTATAGAAGCCTTTCTACATAAATATTTTACGTACTAAAAGTGTGAGCTTCCCTTTTCTTTTATCGAAACTCGGATAAACGAAAAGGGAAATGACAGCTCCGTAATAATAGAATAAAAAAATGTGAAATATATATAGAAATAAAGGAGAGAAAGCACATACACATAATAATTCAATAAAAAAAAGAACAAAAACGCTTTATTTTCTAAAAAGCATGTTTACACCATATCGTTTTTGGACAAACTGAAATATTCGAAAATCATTTTTCCTTCCGGCTAACTGCGATACAATTACTTTCATACAGAAGCCTTGACATCGTTTTATAATGAAATAAATACAATATTGTCCACATACATTAGAAGTCAGACTTTGAAAAGAAGTCTTGTTCCAATGAACATTATGATATTTCTTGACAAATTTTGTTATATCTTCTCCGTATGCTTCAGGGGGAAGTCCGTAAGAATAACAAAATTCAAGAGTTTGCTTGTTTATAACATAGACAGCAAGCCAGTGAGTGCCTTCTTTATCATGCTTGTCAGTGTTTAGCACCAAAGCGCAAGGGAAATTTTGAATTACAGGTATTTTGTCACAAGGAAAAACACCCCCATAACATCTCAGAGAAACAGGATCTCGAGATAAGATTTGATGAATCTCTGATGAATTCATCAGTTTCCAAAGTCATAAAGAATATTTCGAGCTTTATTAATTTCTATTAAATTTTCAAATTCAGCATACACTATTAAAGAAACAGTTTGCTGTAAGGGAGTGCCAAATTTTATTTCTAATCTTAAGTTGCTATGCCGAACAAGATTTAAATAGGAACCATCACACAAGTCGTGTGACAAATCAAAGCGAAATAAAGAATATCCCTCTGAAAATTCTGATCGCGAAAGATAAAGACCCTTGTAAATAAATTGTGATAAGTTCGTATAAGTTGATTTTTATCAAAATTAGGTTGTAGTGGATTATGAGGCACAGGTTGACCGTCCACATAAACTCCAATAAAGTTAATATTATAATGTTTAAACTCGAAAGGAGACTTTTTATAGTTTCCGTTAAATGCATCATTATCAATACATGCCACCACAATACGATTAGGCATTTGTCCTATGAAAATATTGTCTTGAACAAAACTCATGTTTCCCGTGGGAATGGAATACGCTTTGCAAAGCACTCTATTAAATGGATATTTGGCTGTTGATTTTTCTAAGGCTTTTGCATGCCCTAGAACAACACCAGGACTGACTCTCACTTTTCTTACAAATAAAGAGGCATTTTCAAGTAGAACTTTAAATTCACCAGCACCCAGTAAACAGAATTCAGGCTTACTGCGTATGAGTTTAATTTTCATATCCACCATATTCAATAAGAGCCTTTCTTGATGAAACATATCCAAATGTAACCGGCCAATCATATCGACCGAGGCACTCAGCTTAAACATTTCAGCTCTTTGGATGAATCCTTCATTAGGCTGAGAATCTTTAAAATAAAAAACGTTCATTCGACCTGCTGTATCCTTAAAAAACATTTCTGATGAAAGCTGAAAAGTTTTTGTATCAAAACCATGATTAAGTAATTTTTCAATCATGGCCCTGTAAGGGTAAGTATTATTACTCGAGGAAACGAGTCTTTCATTTAAACTGATATCTACTTGAGAAAACATAGAATGTAAAAACAGCTTGACAGGTCCCACTTTACTTTCAGCCGTGAGAGGCTCGCCATCACTTTTTAAAATTTTTACTTTGACATATAGTTGAGTCTGTGATAAATCTAGGTATTCATCTCCGTTTCCGGAAATATTGAACTCTACAGGACTTCCTTCTGATACATTGGCCAGAGGATGAAATTCAACCCACTGACCTCTTTCAATAACAGTTTGCATTGGAGGTAATGAAAATAAATCCAATTCGGATTTTGTACATTCTGGATAATCTTTTAACAGAAAAGCCGTTACGAGTCAAAAATGTCGCGTCGTTGCGCTTTCCTGGCTTTAGATGAAATGAAGCATTTCGAGGTTTTGCGTTTCCTTTTAAACCTTCCGCGACTGATCATCTCCTCTGTTTTCTGAGCTGCTTTTTTGGCTAATTTTTTTCAGCTTCCTTAGATCTTGTTTTCAGAGATGCTTTAAACTTGTCGCCTGATAACACATCGCTTGCAACCATAGTTCCAGTCCGTAAAGCCTCTTTGCCAATAGTTTTAGCTCCACTAATCAAAAAAGGCATAGCGCTACGAAACAGTTTTGCAAAAATCCTCCAATACCATATCCTTTCTGTAAAATAGTTCCTCGATAATAAAGTAGTCCGTTTCCGGCTTGTTCTTCATAATAATCTTCAAATGTTTTCGTGCAACACGTGTAAGGCTTCAACATTTTGATGTTCTACTTTTGAGTATAAAATCAAAATGAAATCACTTTTAAAATGGGTGCTTCTTTTATAGAATTTGTCTCAGACGAAAATGCAATACAAGATAAACTTTTCCTCTCTCAAACGGTAGTAAATCTCCAGAATGAAGTCTTATATCAAGATGTATAGTCTGAAAGTGTTGTCTGATGACTGGTAAGTAAAAGGGTCTGGGATAATGAGCGTTTGTAATATCACTATCATTTCCTTCTACGGTGACAATTTTTAATAATGGAGCTTTCACATCTCCTACGATTTGAGGCTCTACTAAATCACAATACACATACGTAACAGGAAAAGAGACTTTTGGATCGGCTACGAAAGGACTTTGTACAATTTCTCTGTAAATACCGGGTTCGAATCCTAAAAGCTCAGCTAATCCTTTATGAAGAATAACTTTAGAATGTTCGTCTACCTTAATTGTCACTTTTTTCGTGACAGGATGATAATTAAATTCAATTTTATTTTCATGCGATGATATTTTCAAAGCTTTTAATAAATCTGGTACCTTTTCATAACATCCTGGAGGAACTCTTCTACCTTCCCATATTCCATTGCCCAAATCAAATCCAAATAAATTGTTGTCTTTTCGAACGTTATAACAGGAATGCGGGTAAATAAAGTCCACAAGGGATAATTCCCACTCACCATTTAAATCGACCGGAGAAGGAAGCTGAGTGGTAAATTGTGATATTTTATTTTCCGGGAAAAAGTGTGTAGAGCTATCGCTTATCAGTGTAACAAAGAAAGACATTTTTCGTTCAAATGAAATCTAGGAAGAATGTATGGGCTTTTTATATCATTCTAACGTCTTCAACCCAAGCATTGAAACTTTCAGGGTACCCTTGAAATTTCACAAAATATTCAAATTTACCGCGAGATTTCCTTTTTTTCAAAATTTTTTCTACTGGATAATAACCAGAGTCAGAAACCTTTTGAAGTTCTTGCTTATAAAAAGTCCCTTGTATAACTTCTCCTGCTAAATCTTTTAGCTTATATACAACAGGAATCCGGAGAATAATTTTATGAATTGTAAAAATTTCGCTTGTCCAGTTTTGTTCGTATCTTTTTTCGAAGAGCATTTTTTCTCGGCTGATGCGAGCCGTGTTCCCCACTTCTAAATCTGATCTGACTTGTTTCCATGTCGTTTGTTGGCCGTATAGCGTTTTCTAGATTTTCTCTTGATTCCGTGATGTAACCGATGCGGGTTCTGTCTTAATACTGCGATGCCAAGTATTATTATAACTATAGATTAATTTGCTTATAACATCAATATACTTACGCGTATTCATTTCAGTGAAGCATTTCCACATCTTAGTTTTAAGACTACGATTAAACTGCTCAACGACAGAGGCTTTTGTTGCATTATGTGTCGTGAAAAAGCGTACATTTTTCCGTTTTAAAAAGTCTTGAACATATTTATTGGTAAATTCTTTCCCAGCATCTGTTTGTAAAGATCTCGGTATGCGTACCGAAAATATTTTTTCGAAAGCGGATATGATTGAAGTAGATTTTTTGTCTTTAAGGGGAATTGCCCACGCAAATTTGGAAAGGATATCTATACAGGTTAGCAAATATTTATACCCACCGTTAAAAGAGGCTAATGATTGCATATCTACTAAATCAGACTGAAATTGCTCGTTTAAGCTTCCTACGATCACTCTGTTCCTGGGGAATTTGTGTCGCACGGGTTTGTGTAATGTATAAGAATCTTTGCTTTGCAGCCATTTCTGGATGTCTTTCGTTTTCACGCGACCTTTTAAAGCATGATGTAAAGCAGTAATACCACCGAAACTGCCAGGGACTTGAGGATCTCGAATAGTCTGAGATAGAATCGCTTCCATTACAGCAGCTGTTATGATCTAACCGCACACTAACATTTATATATATATTGTCAAAATTATAATTCTGTGTTAAATTTAAAATTTAGAATTAGAATTACATCTACTTCGAATTTATAAAACATCTCTATCTAACACATTAAACCAATCATAAATTAAAGCATGTGAAGAAAAAAAACTATTTATAATGAATTTAAACCAGACTGAAAAGAAAAATAGAGTAAACGTAACTTCTCAAAGGCTAAGTAATGAATGATACATTTTAAAAAACAAAAACAACTTTTATTCATCATCAGTGCTTTCTAAAGATTCAAACAAAGTTTTTCCGTCTTTAACATAAACATTTTCAATCTTTTTGTACAAATCACTAAAGTTAATGCACTGGAAAAAATCATAATCAAAAATGAGTTTAACAAAATTAGTGTTATTAATATTTTCTTCGACGAAGTCCTTAGCCAATGCTTTCCAATTAATGGTGTAAAATGCTTGATCAAAGTACTTTTTAAAATTTTCTACAGATTTCAAATTTAAGCAAGTATGCATAAACATTGATTCATATCCTATTTGACAAGCAAAACATTTAAAAAGTTCAGAAATTGTGTTACAAATAGACTTACTTATACATTCACATAAAGAATCCTCAAGTTCTTGAAATCCATGCGGTCTGTCCGGATCACCTGAAAAACCACTTTCGGTATATGAATATTCATGAATTTGTCTTTTCGTAAAATAATCCATAGTTTGGGATATAAGACTTTCTCTCACCAGAACGCTTATCGCATCACTTTCTGTATCAAGTTTCTGTAGCTGATCTTTCTTCATTAAAACACGTTCTGGAACAAACTGAAAACTGTAATCCTTTTTCTGAAATAGTCTCTGTAGGGATATGATTATTTCACAATTCACATTTCTTTTTGAAACACACAGATCGTTTTTAACAAAAAATATATATCAGTCGATTCAAAGGTAGCAAAAGTGTTTAAATGAGTACATAATTATTTCCATACTAATGGCCATAGCGAAACTTCATCTTTCGTCGGATACAAAAAACCTTGATCATTCGTACCATAACGACGAATATGAACACGAGTATGACCCAAGAAGCACGAAACGATGAAAAAATTTTGATCTCCTAGATGAAACATATTTGGAGGAAGGGAATTCACTGTTAACTGAGGTCCTCCAGAATTCACGTGTGTATCCACTGGCAATAGCTCGTCAGATGTCATTTCCTATAAAATAATTAGAAAACCAAGTAAGGAACTGATATAGCAACATATAATTAAATTTTGTGTGCCTTAAAACTTATGTTAACATTAATCTTACCTTCTGATCTTTCATGACTTTTTTAGGTTGACTGTGATCCTCATCAAACTTTCTTTTACCAGGTAATAGCAGCCTTCGGAAAGTCAGGCTGACTCGAACACCTTTTCCTTCTTTTTGACGAGGTATTCCATGAGTCCAAAGTTCATTTGCTGGGGAGCTTAAAATTAGTAAAGCATTATTCACCAGTTCTAGTTTATAATCTTGAAATTGTCGCCTCTTGAATACTATAGTCCGCGTTTCACACAAACTGAGGGAACATACAGGATGATTACTATCCAAAGATGGTTCATTGTCCTTATCTTGTCCAATGCAAGAATTACCATCTTTGTATCGGTTGATAAGTACAAAATTAAAATTCGCACCACTCAAATGTTCGACTAAAGACTTGATTTCAAACAGTAGAGGGGTCCATGGCTGACATGAAATACTCATACCCGAAAACGTGTATGTAAGTCCTTGATCTCCAAAAGCAGCTATTTCTCGGGGAATCGGAAAAGATTTTCCTTTAGCTCGTATTTGAGAATTCTCTTTAGGTAAATAAACAATATCTTTTTCTAACTGTTTTAATACCTCAGGGTGATTGTAAAACACCTTCACAAAGTTTGATATTAAGACCATTATCCATACTGCACGGCGTAAGGTTCAAACAAAAAAAGTCTAAAAAATAAGCGTTCTATCAACTCAAGAAACTTTTAGAGAATTGCCCTTCGGGGTAGTAATCAATTGTACCTCATGTTGGAACTCTTTATTTGGTCTTATCGCGGATAGGCTAATAGGTGATGACGTTAGTTTTTTTCCTTTTCTTTTTTAGAGTAAGCTGATTGGTTAATAGGTATGCGAACTTTCACTTTGGCGGATGGGTACAAAAAGTAGAAAAGGGCGAAAAAGCAAACATCATCCTGTATTTTAAATTTAAAAAAAAAGTGGGAAATGGAAGGGATAGCATCTTTTTCCCAGCCAAGGTAACAAATGTACTTAATCAAAATTATATAATACAATATTCACCAATTACATCCTCTAAACAGAAAAATAAATAAATTAAATAAAAATTTACTCATCTCAGAGAGTGCAATTCTTTCTTCATCAACCAAGAAAGAAAATTGCTTACCTCATCACGGACGAACTTTAAATGACGTCACAAAATTTTATTTGGCTGTTATACTAATAATTGATCTCTGGTGTTAGAAGAAATTTTATAATGACCCCAAGGTAACGTATGGATACCATCTTCCATAATGAAGCGTTTATCATCTGAATATGACAAAGCTAGCTTGTTTTGGCACACAGAATAAACATTATGGTGTTTTGATCTAATCATGTTCATGGTAGCAAACATAGACTCTTTTCCAAATAGACAATCTCTATAATTTTGAAAGCTGATTTTACTATTTATAATCTCTATAATTTTGAAAACTGATTTTACTATTGACAGTTTGTTTTTTAATTCCTTTTAGCCTCTTCACTTCATCAGTTTCATCTTGAATTTTGTAACTATACATTTTTGATTTAAGACCTAAAAACTGGATCATAAACTTCCCGTGATTTTCATCCTTCATTTTTCCAAGCACTTTCTTATTAACTTTCGGAAATCCAAAAATATTATTTTCGGGATAATCTGATGGATCATAAAAAGAAATGCTTTCCTTTAAGTCTTCATAATAGTCCTCTGTCCTAATTTCATATATTAAAGAATCCGTGTCAGTATACAGTAGCGTTATATTATCTCCATACTGCTTCTTCATTTGATTATAATGGAAATCATTCATAAGCGTCTTGGACAGATCTAATATTGACATTCCAATACAAATTGGCTTGTTAAAAGTTAATTTTGTTTTCTTCATGTGAAATGCTGCAAGATTAGAGGAGAAAATTGTCCTGTATTTGAAATTTGGAGAAGACACAAGTTTTTCTGCTCTTTTACCATTACTGCACAGTTTAATATCTACTCTTTTCCTAATATTCTCAATTGTTTTTCCAAATATTGCGTTGTTCATGAGTTTAAAGAAGTCTTTTTCAAACCTATTTCGTGCTTTCGAACGCAGATCTGTATTAAGGTTTATATAAGATTTCAGCCACTCCGATTGTTCAAATTTTAGAGCTCTGTGATTTTTCTTTAAAACCATACCTAAAGCTATGTATTGTTTAAGGGCTTTGAAATGAAGCACATATCTTACTTTGGGTTCTAAGGTTAAAACCAAACGCTTTTCCCTAGAATCTGGGAGCACGATATTTACAGGTGCTAAAGGAAGATCAGAGTGTGCGTCATGAATATCCTCCGGATAATCTAAATCCACTTCGAGGATATATCCTTCACTTGAATCATTAGGAATAGAATTAATATCTGTTATAGTACACCACTGGTAATTTTTTAGAGGTAATTTCTGGCTCATGGCCCAACCGTATAAGTTAATTGCGTACAAATATACTAAAAATAGTGATTCTTTTTTATCATCATGTTCATACATATATTTATGGTTGGCTCTAGAATAGCGTTTAGAGCATTGAGATACGCCACCTCTTATTCCTTGCTCAATAAAAAGGAGCATGTCATAATCAACAAATAACTCAATTTCGACTTGAGTGCATTTAAGCATTGCATCCCAAGATAGACCTGGTGCCGTAAAATACCATGCAGGGTCTAATTCATAAGTTTTCAAACAAAGTGATCTGAATTGTTCAAAAACATCGCATAGTAAGAGTACATCAGTTTTAACGTACAAATCGGAGTATTCTCCCATGTTTTCTATATCGAAAGTATTCCAGACGTTTTTCGCATGTTCATAGTCGTTTTCTGTTACATGTTGTTCATTTAAAAGATTAAAAAGTTTTTCTCTTGGTGGTATCTGCATATCATCTATATAGTCATATGGGTAAATCCCTTTCCTAAGAAGTAAATTAACTTTGTCTTCCTTAAAATTCCTCCTTATATGTGTAAACATTTCATCTGTTAAATTATTCACTAGCGACTCAAGACTAGCCGGCATAAATCTGAATGTATCAATAAAAGTTAAACTTAGTTTCTCAGTCACTTTCTTCGAAAAAGAAATGTATCTTTCTTCGTTATTAGGGATTAACCTTATGAGCGCATCATCAAACGCTAACTCTCTAATGAAAAGATGAGCGTCGTAACCAGAGAGATTATGAAAAAAAAACAGGTATAAAAAATGGTAGCTGAAGTTTTAAATTGCATGATTGGTGAGCTGGTCCTCTATATTTACCGGTTATATGATCATGATCCCAGACTTTAGGATCAGAAGCTATAGTAAAACGTTTTTTGCATAAATAACATTTGTCTGCTCTTTTATGTAGTTCTTGCGTCATAGAATCCAAAGGAGTCATCGGCTTTGGGTTGTTATATATATTTTATATAAGTTTCGCTTCTCTTCTCAAGCAATTCAGAAATTTTTTAGGAGCGTCCAAACCTCTGTAAATTACTGGCGGTTTCTGGAATCGATCATCGTTGCATGCAACATAATAGGAAAAACTTACTGCAATATGTTTTTGTATAACATTCGTAAACGAAGTGCTTTGATTCGGTTGACATGTATCAACCTTTCGAACGGTGCATTCAAAATCTGCATAAATAACAAAAGGAATGTGCAAAGAATGCTTAATATTTTTAAAGGTTAACCACTTTTTATCTTTACTTGGCATGACGACTTTACATGGTTTTTTAAGACTACACAATTCCTCATGTCTTGCAAGCGCATTCTCATTGCGAAAGAAGAGCAAACAGCGTCTACAAATAAAGTTACGTCCTTTATTTTTTGAAAATTGGCCTGATACTAATCTAGAAAGGTTTCTGATTAAACAATAGTGAGCTCTATCTCCAGATTTAAAAAAAAGTAAATCGATATGTTTTTCTTTCGGATTGTTCGTAATAACTAAAGGATAAACAATTAAATCTTTATTAAATGAATATGCGTTGATACTTACAACGTTTTGCTTTTCAAATATTTTAACATCTTCTGGCTTAGTAGGAAAACTGATACCTGAAAAATTATAATAGTTTTTAAAAGGTATGTAATGGCATACTCTATGGGCATTGCTTGCCACGGGATGCAAACTTGAAATCACAGCCCAGCGAAAGCACTCTTTATCAAAATTTCTAACATTGATAATGGCCTTTTCGCGGAAGCTCTAAATAAGTAGAACCACGTAATGGTATATATTTGTTTAGTCTTATCTCTAAGTGAATAATTTCTTTCAGGGACCACCCTGAATCCTTTGCTTCCAAGTCTTCACTTTCTTTAATTAACTTATCAATGGCTTCATTAAAACTACGCTGATATCTGTCGGGAGCAAAATAATTTTATTTTTCGTCTTGAATGCAAAATGTTTTTCAACTATTTCTTCATTAACTTTTCTTTCATATACACAATTAACTTGAAAATTTACTTTGGCGCTGTTTTCTTTAAGCTTTTCTTCAATGAGATAATAAATTTCATTTCGTTTGGAATTTAGAAATTCCTTCAGTTCTAGGATATTTTCCATATTCTTCAAAGCGTAAGTGAGAAGTCTCTTATTAAAAGCATGCTCTTTTAAGAAATTTTCCTTACTTTTTTCTACCTCATTTACATTTGTTATTCTTTCTTCGCTCTTTATAGTATTTTCAGAAGGTCCATTGGTATTCGTTGTTCGAACTAATTGAGTATGAGCTTCACTAGTACCTCCTCCTCCTTGCGGATTTTGCTGTACCTGAGAGCTTACGGCAACTAATGCGACAGCCGCATCTTCAGTTA
>KK114588.1:254458-274702 GCA_000611955.2 Stegodyphus mimosarum | reverse complement strand
GTTGATTTTCGGCCGCTCGCCGGCTCTCGAATTGCACAGCGAGTTCAAACAGCTTGTCCAGCGTTACGGGATTTCTTAGCTCCATGAAATCTTGTATTGATGGTAACAATCTGGGCAGGATTATCTGGATAATCTCCGGGTCCGGCCTCGTGCCATACAATAATTTAAAGACTTGTATTTTTCTCAAAATAAATTCCGATAGTTCATCCACCCGCTGTTGATACTTGCGAAACAATTCAGCTTCGAGTTTGGCACGGTCATTAACAACAGGCTAGTTTGAAATTTCCGTAAGTCGGCGTTAACGGTTCTCCCAGCAGACATTTTCCGATGCACTTATACCAGTTCGATGGTTGGCCCCTCAATGCTCCTGTAGCTAATATAACCTTCTGATATTCCGGAACTGGATACAGCAAAAAATGCGCTTCTAACTTTCCAAGAATGTGTTCACAGGTCCTCTGGCATCAAAAACTACTGCCGGCTTCATGGCTGCTCTGATGGTTTCCACTATGAATCCAAATCCATCAGGCATTGCAGCTGTATTTTGGGATGTACTTGGCATATTCAAACTTCCTTCCATCATTTTTTCTGTTCGGGCGCCAATATAAGGTTTCTCTTTCAATCTCTTAATCTTCTTACTAAGCATATGCTGTGAAACTCTATGTGGAGGACAGTGAGCAAATCTAGGTTATGTCCTTTAGTGTTGAAGAACAACTGATAATTACAACTCTCCAACTTGAGAGTAAGCCACTACTTGGGCTGAACTAAAATAATATAAAATAAAGTGTGTTAACAATTCAAATACCTAAATTTAACGTTAAGTAGAACGGAGAGGGAAGCCTAACTCCTAGTGAAATGCAATAATGCGAATTTCACTAGCAAACACTAGTAATTGCAATTGCCTATGAAGGCGAACTTTCAGTAGACAGAGGAAATCCTTGCGCGCACAGCCTTACGGCGATAAATCCAAGACACTGTTTCTTCCCTCGTTAACTCCTGCCTTTTAAACTGCTATCAGATATATGCGATTTGCATAAATATCTCGCTCGCTCTAAATTCGGGCAGCAACTGAAACTTTGAGATATCGATAGGAAAGTTCAAACTAAAAATAACTTGGTTAATTAAAATAATGAATGCTACAACCGAATAACAATCTATCGTTTAGAATAATTCGTTTCGCAAAAAAGTGTTTTACTTAGGGCATCATCTTCAACAGGGTTGTCAAGAATGGAAGAGTAGAAATGCCTTCAGTCAAAAATGATTCACTTGAAACCCCCCCGCTTTCCAAAAGATAGGAAAACCCAAAACGTATCTTCGTTCTATAAGTGAATAATGACAGTCATTTTTTTTTTGGAGTTGGCTGGAAAAATGTTTTTCAGAATTTGAGAATTTATACCTGAGAACATATATGAAAAAAAACTTTTAGTTAATTTTATAATGTCTTTAGACATTATAAAACTAACGTTTCCCTTTTTGGTTTTGTGAATGATGGAAGAATATAAACTGGATTTACGAAAACAGTTTGTAATTTGTCTACGTTAGCCTTGGAAATACTTAAAACGCAAATAGTTGCTAAAATATATTTCCTTCTTCTCATGCTGTTTCAACCGCTTTGTTCGGAAACTATCAATCTCAAACGCTAAGGGTTTTGGAGGGAGCTAATAAAGTAATCTCATGTCGTTAAAATTATTTCAGAATTGATTCATCCATTGCAGATAAAATTATTAGAATTAATACGTATGTTTGTAATCTATTTAAGAAATGATAAATTCTTTTAGAAATTTATATTTCTTTCCGATGGGTTCCAAAGGCATTCCATTTTTCTAAAGAAACGTTTTGAAGGAGGGGGTTTCGCGACCCTATTACCATTTCGTCTCTTGGGCTCTGAAATGAGTTTCTAAAAAGACAGTGGTCCACTGAAGGTTTGAAAGGACCTAGAAGTTTGTCCTTCCAAAAGAATCATGTCAAAACAGAAAGTTTTTTTCCAAAAGAATTCAAAGTTTTAAAGAATACAGATTTTGAAAACATCTTATTCGTTCCTAAAGAAATCTATCAATCAAACCAACCTGCTATCCAGGATCTTCAAAAGCTGATCTGAACGGAAACATCAACTGCTTATATAGGTCATTTCGAAAGTGAAAATGGTAAAGTGAAACCGACTAAAAAATTATCTCAGAAAAAGATCTGAAACATATATTAAAACAAAAACTTTTTGTTAATTTTATAATATCTTTAGACTTTTTAAAATTAAGGCTTTCCTTTTTGGTTTCCCAAGATCCATTCCTGGAAACCTATTTTCCAAGAACTAATTTTCTATTCTTGGAAATTCTAACTAAGCCGAAAAATAAAACGTTAATGTTATAATGTCTACAGACATTATAAAATTAACAAAAAGTGGTTTTTTTTTTAAATATACGTTTTCAGATATATATTCTCAAATTCTGAAAAATATTTTTCCAGCCAACTCAAAAAAAAAACTGTCCTTATTTACTTACAGGAAGAAGATACGTTTTGTGTCTTCCTATGTTTTGGAAAACGGAGAGGTTTTCAAGTGAATCATTTTTGACTAAAGGCACTTCTACTCTTCCATTCTTGAGAGCCCTGTTGAACATGATGCTCTAATACAAACATTTTTTGCTAAAAGATTTATTCTAAACGATAGATTGTTTATTCGGTCCACATTTTCGAAAAGCAACACATGTCTAAAGAGAACCGGTTATCATAACTCCAAAGCAATATACCCAATACTTGTCATTTTGAAGAGAAATCCAAAAGAATATACACAATAATGTTTGAAGAGAAAATGTTTGGTATCCAAAACATTACATTGAATCATATTTGAAGAGAAATCCCCTTTTTCGAATAGTATATACACAATCTTGTTTGAAAAGAAAATGTGGGGTCGAATCAGTAGTTCAAAACAATATATTGTTGCGTTATACGAGTTCGTGGATTTGACAGTATCCGATGAAAACACGATGCAGAACAATAGAAAGCACAATTTATTTACAAGAATCACTATTTACAGCACAGTTCCAAAATTACCTTTAAAAGCGTCGAAAATCTACAATAAATACGCTGAAACAATCAGGAACACAGCTTCAGGCTGTAACTGTAAAGGTAGCTTCACGGCAACACTAAACTTATAATAAACACCGTGGAACAATCACCAATACACTGTCAAGCTATACTGTAAAGGTAGCTTCACAGGAAAGCAGTATCTCGATAGCTTTCCGTTCACAAAACTCTCGCGTAGCTTAGCACTCACAGTATGCAGCTATTCTCCCAATGCAGCGATTCTCACAATTCTCACAATGCCGGCTCTCAGAAACGCAAGGATTTATATAGCTTTTCCTTAGGTTCCACAGGTTTTGAGAAATATCTCGACAGGAAGTTATTCTAGAAGCTTCCTGATTGGACCATGGGATATCGCCGATTTGGTCGCCAAATGGGCGATAAAGTCGCCAATCTGGCAACCCTACCATACACTATTCTATGGCAACCCTAGTGCTATGCCGGAAAGCTTACATACAGGCGCAACCGCCGAATTTTTCGCAACAATATTCAGTAGTCATCATGTTTGAAGAAAAATCCAAAAGTATATACACAATCATGTTTGAAGAGAAAATGTTGGGCATGCAAAACAATATATTCAATCATGATTGAAGAGAAATCCCATTTTTCCAAAAGTATATACACAATCCTGTTTGAAGAGAAAATGTTGGGTCGAATCGGTAGTCCAAAAGAATATATTCAATATTCATCATGTTTGAAGAGAAATCCAAAAGATTATAGACAATCATGTTTGAAGAGAAAATGTTGGGCATCCAAAACAATATATTTAATCATCAAATTCGCTGAAACAACCTTGTATTTGGCGTACATTTACAAAAACACTCAATCGATTTTGAGGGCAGCTACAGGTCCCTCCTCATCAGGAGAACAAAATATCTAGAAAGGGAAGGAAAGCTGAGTAACGGCTTTATATACTCTCGGGTAGAACCCCGCGCGAGGAGGCAACGCCGTCTATCGGCAAAAATAATCATCAAGAATTATGTTAATTGAATTTTAAAAGCCACAGGAAGGACTGGATTAGACTTAAAATCGTTCACTAAACTTGCTAAATCTTTGTGAATATGAAAAGCCTTTCAAGATTCACAAATTCAAAAAAACTTAGCAAGTTTAGTGAACGATTTTAAGTCTAATCCAGTCCTTCCTAGAGCTTTTAAAATTCTATTAACATAATTCTTGATGATTATTTTTGCCGATAGATGGCGTTGCCTCCTCGCGCGTGGTTCTACCCGAGAGTATATAAAGCCATTACTCAGCTATATTTTGTTCTCCTGATGAGGAGGGACCTGTAGCTGCCCTAGAAATCGATTGAGTGTTTTTGTAAATGTACGCCAAATACAAGGTTGTTTCAGCGAATTTGATTGTCACATTGGGGTGTTTCTCTTCTATTGTAATATTCAATCATGTTTGAAGAGAAATCCCATTTTTCCAAAAGTATGATAAATATACACAATCATGTTTGAACAGAAAAGCTGAAACAGTTATCAGAAATTCTTGATATCCAAAAAGAATCTCCTTTGCTTCAGGTTTTGAATGGAAACATAAAAGCTATGTCTATCCAAAACTATGTTAAAAATAAAAACAATTCCATAAAATATCCTACCTGCTATGAAGAGCCCTTTAGGTGTACGCGTTGGCGTATATCAATAAATGCGGCAAAATCGGAACTATTAGTTATTAGAAGAAAACAAAAATGTAGAAGACTTAATGAAAAGATTAAATTATTTGGCACTGAGGTACCGTTGGTATCTAAGGCTACATACTTAGGAGTGACACTCAATAATAAGCTAACTTGGAAAGACCATATTAACCGTGTCAGAAGAAAAGCATTAACTGCAATTACTTGCCTACTCCCACTTATTGAAAGAAATTCAAGCTTAAGCTTAGTAAAGAAACGGCATTTATATATTTCTGTCATAAGGCCCATTTTCTCTTATGCTTCGCCGGCCTGGGCGGCTTACTCTAAAAAAGATGTTGAAAAACTTCAGATTACGCAAAACAAAGTCTTAAGACTTATCACAAATGCCCATTTCTACGTATCTAATGAGACCTTACACAGAGACCTGAGGATTGAATATGTAAATCATTATTTACATAGAATGAATGCCAACTTCTTTAAATCTGCCTTATTATGTAAACATCTTCAACATTTCCATGTTCTAGACTACATAGCCTTAGATGAGGATTACAACATCAGGCCATATGCGGCTCACTTACTAAGGGATCTGAATTTCCCAACTTAGTAGTTGTTAGAGCATTGCTTCAACTTCTACATATGTAAATAAGCTTTCGTTATTTATCCTAGTTATCATATTTAATCAAGAATTTCAATGTTTATTATCATTTTTTATGTTATATTTCATGTATTAATTCAGTATTTGTATTGTATTGTATTGTATTGTATAACTAAAGTTTAATAAATTGTGTTACTTTCATGTGCACTGGTTAGGACGCAGACATGTACTAACGCGGCTCTGCCGCAGTCAGGATTTTAGTTAGGACTTCTCTCTACATTGCAGGACTTTGGTTTATTGCAACCTTGCGATGCAAACGGCATCTCTTTCATACCGCATATTTGGTTTTATTTTATTTAAGGAAATTGCACGTCAGGGGCTCTATGCAATTCCTTAGTGAGCTGGATAAGTTGCTCATAATTGGCAATATCCCAGCAATAGTTGTCCAGACTAGACTAGACTAAGAGCCCTTTATCGAGGATGTTGCATCTTCAACAGCAAGCGCTAATCTGAAGCGAAACAACAACTGTTTATGTAGATAAGCCATTAAGTTTGAAATTAAAAGTGGTAAAAATTTGAAAAATTTAAAAAAAAATTTTCCTAGAAAAATGATGCCCAAACTTGTTCCAAAGGTCAACATGAAAAACAGTATATTTATGATGTCTAAAGGCGTTAGAAAATGAACAAAAATTCTTTTTTAATATGTGTTTCAGATTTTTCTCTGAGAAAATTTTTCCAGTCGGTTTCAGTTTACCATTTTCACTTTCGAAATGAATTGCTTATATATATAAACAGTTGGCGTTTCCGTTCAGATCAGCGTGTGCTCTTGAAGATGCAACATCTCATTCCCCTGAATATAATGGAAGGTATATTTTATGGCTCTCTTGGAAACAATGCTACTGATCTTAAAAATATTTTGGAAACAATGCTGGTGATCTTAAAAAATACTCCCTCCGTCCGAAAATTTTGTCCCAGATTAGTTGTCACATTTCAAGTAGGTGGAGTCATAAATAACTTTTGATGCAGTTTAGTAGATTGACACCAGTAAAACTGTGTATCAATTAAAATTGTTTAATTTGCAATTAAAATTATCACAACTTGGTATTTTCAATGTCAGTTTTTACTTTCCACAAACGTAGCACTTATTTTGAGACAAATTTTTCGAAGCAAATTTACAGGGTTTGCACTTTCTTAAGGCGCGCCCCATTTTATGAGGACTCTACCACTGTTGTGCAAGAAAGATCATTTTTTCCTAATGAATTCAGGATTCATTAGCTATTATAGAATATACATATAATAGTTAGCTATTATAGAATATACGTATAGTAGTTAGCTATTATAGAATATATATATAATAGTTTTATGCGATTGTGGGAAGAGTCCTTACAAAATGGGGCGTTTCTTAAGAGTGTTCAAAACTTTGATTTTTTTAACTAACTTGGTACTAATTTAAGCAGCGAATGCTTGGTAAGTAAATGTTGTTGACTGATAGCACAGCACCCTGAAATCTCTGAAAAATGTTCAAACAAATTCATAAAATCATCAGAATCAATAATCAGTACAAAAGTATTCAAATGTAGCAACTAATTTGGGACAGAAGGAGTACTTTTTATAGTAACACCATTCCTTGTCGAACCAACCTGTTTTCGTCAAACCCAAAAATGGAGCCAAGATCTGAAAAGTATATTTTCTGAATGGGGTTCCGGTATTCAAATACTTTTGTGATCGACTGTACACAGACGAGCGTGGTTCCGAAAATAAAATCATGAAAATATTCTCAACAATACTTAAATTTGGGGTTTACAGTACTGAAGTAAATGAAGAAGAAAGGCCCCTGTGTATCATTTTCTCAAAAATGTTGGCCGCAGACAGTATGAAACCTAATATTCTTGTAGATGTTGCATGGTGACGCAAGACATAAGTATAAAGTTTATAAACTTTATTTTACATATCAGTAATGACAATCCGATGAGAGAACAGAACTGCCGCTTCATAGACACCTCTCTCTCTTCCCATTCGCTCTTCCCCAGGCAGGCATGCGCAGAACTCACAAAACTTCGTACAGTGTTTCCACGGCAACACCACAGAGTATCGCTTCAGTTAGAGAGACCGAACGATACACAAAAAATACAAAATTTAAATTATACAGTGATATGAAGGTAAAAGGTACAATATAAAACGCATAATAAATTAAACTGCATAATGAAATATTAAATAAACCACAATATATATAAGTTATACATAGTAGGTGGTAGACAGATGTTGAGGGAATTTGGCATGTCGTCCAGATTTTGTGATAGTTTTAGGAACATTTGACGTCTTATGTTTCAATGTGTCTGTCTTATTGGAAGGTTTATTGTTAGGGACAAAGGTTTAAGGACTAATGGAAAATGCAGCTTTGAGTCGATCAATTGAAAGAGTTTGATTTTTACCATGCACGGAGATGATAAAGGTTTTGTCATATCGCTCAATGACTGGATGAGGACCTAAGTATGGTTGTTGAAGAGGAGGCTTGACTGAATCAATTCTTAAACAAACATAAGAACACAATTTTAAAGATGGATGAATGTGGATAGGCTCTGAACAGTGTTTTGATGTTGCGATGGGAATCAGAGATTGCATTATAGATCATAAACGATTTACATATGTTGGTGTTGGGGATGGCGGAGAAAGCTGATCTGAGCACAAGATATCCGAAGGCAGTTTTAACGTAATACAGTAGACTAACTCAGAACAAGTTGCTTGGATGTCGCTTTGACGGATGATCTAATACCCAAAAGTATAAGAGGTAACGGTTCTGTCCAGCGAGGATTCTCTTGCGATTATATGCTGTTTTTCAGTTGACGATGGAAACGTTCAATGATTCCATTTGTTTGAGGTTTTATAGGCATTGGTACGCATACGATGAGTGCCCAGCAGGTTCGTGAACTCCCTGAAAATATGCGATTCAAAGTTCCGACCCTCGTCAGTAGTGATAATGGAAGGGCATCCAAAACGAGCTATCCATGTACCAATTAGAGCTTTACAAGTTGCTTCAGCCGACATACCAGATGTGGGAATTACTTCTGGCCATCGCGTGAAGCGATCGATTATGGTCAAGGAATACTGATAACCTTCAGAAATTGGTAATGGGCCAATAAAATCTATGTGAATATGAGAAAATCTGGCATCAGGAAGTAAAAATGTCGAAACGGGTGATTTCGTATGCTTGTGTATCTTTGAACGTTGACATTTCTTAACAAGCCTTCACAGAGTTTTTGATAAACCTGTGTATGTTAGGCCAAACGTAACGTCTGCGTATCAATTTTGAAGTAGTAGATGTACCTGGATGCGAAAGATTGTGAATACTTTGGAAGATGATGGGGGGGGGTAAATGAAAAGGGAATGAAAGGATGAGGGACAATGGTTGGGGAGTCACAATAGAGATAAATGTCTTCAAGCGGAAAATGCTGTTTCTAGAGCTTCAAAGAAGAAGATTTAGAAGTTAGTAATTGTTGTAGTTCATTGTCTGTGAGTTGTGCTGAGGCTAACAGTTTGAAATCCAGAATAGGCGAGCGAGAAGCAGAAACTACTCCTATTCAGGAGAATGTGTCAGCAATAACATTTTCCCTACCTTTAACATATTGTATATCAGTGGAAAATTGAGAGTATAGTCTAGGTGTCTCAGTTGTAGAGGAGAGCATTTTTCTGCTTTTTGTCTGAAAGCGAATGTTAGTGGTTTTGGGTCGGTAAATATGATGAAGTTGCGACCTTCTAACATGTGCTGAAATTTCCTGATAGACTCATATATTGCCGCCAGAAGTTAGCGGTCATATGTAGACCATTTCCGTTGACTGTTATTCAATTTTAAAGTAAGGAATGCTATTGGCTTCCATTTACCATTTTGGTGCTGCTTGAGAGAGCTGCCAATAGCAACATTAGATGCATTGGTCCAAAGACTGAGCTGAGCACCAGGAATTGGATGTCTTAAGAGGGTAGCTTTTGTAAGAGCTTCTTTAGCTGCTAAAAATGCCTTTTCGGCTTCCTCAGACCACGTGAGAGGATTTTCAGTCTTCTTAGTTGGACGGAGTGATTTCTTTTTGTTAGAATAATCTATGATATAGTTAAGATAAATATATAGCTTAATTAAGGGTGACAAAATGTGCGCTGCATGTGGCACAAATCTGCGATAAAAGTTGGATAGGCCAAGAAATCTGCGACGGTGTTTTAAGCAGATTGTTAATATGCTCTTCGTGGCTTTTTGAGGCAATCAAAATATCATCAATAAATGCATATGCACCGATTAAACCTCTCGTCAACTCATCGATAAACCTTTGAAAAGTGCTTGATGCATTGTACAAACCAAATTGCATCCGAGTACTCTCGAAAAGTCCAAATGGTGTGCAGATAGCAGTTTTATGGACATCCTCGGGAGAAATCGGAATTTGATGAAATGCTTTGACTAAATCTACATGGGAGAATATGTTGCACCCATGGGAGTTCACTTGTGAAATCAATAATACTAGGAATTGGATATTTGTCCTTTTAAGTCTGAGCATTAAGGGCTCTAAAGCAGCGTCCACACTGGGACATATCGGAGCTAGGGAACACAATGGACACAACAAACACAGCGGGTCAGTTAGAGAAAATCAGTTTTTGTCACTACTGACCCAGTTGAAAAATCTTAACTTCACGCAAAACGGAGCTAGCCGACACATGGAACTGACCAATCAGGAGAGTATTTCAAATCATCATCAGCAGCAGAAGCGCGCAAACAACATGGCTGACGGTATGAGCAATTGATTGATTGATTTGATTTAAAGTGAGGACGAGTATACGGCCTGACGGCCTTTACTCCGCAGTTGTTATCCCTATACAGAAATTGGATTTTAAGATTTTTAAAATGAATTTTTGCTTCATCATGTGAAGTGTAAATCTTGGTAGTCGCTGGATTTCGGCAATTAGACTACAGTTTTCGCTCATATCTTACGAAGCAACCAGATACAAAAAATAAAGAAGTATCTTATCCACTATACAGCGATAAATTAAAATTAAAAGTATCCTCCTCAGAAGATTTTGCTGATATTTTCCCGATACTCAAAGATTATAAAATTTTTAATTTACTTCAAAATATATCTACATTAGCACAGGAAATTAAAGAACCGCAGAATACCTATCAAAAATTAATTCTTGCAGTCAAAGCACCAGAACTTATAATACAATTCGAAAAGCAGCCTAAGTCATGTTAACCGAGCGGGTAAAGCCGCCAAGCTATAGGCTTGCTGATTGGAAGTTCGAACCTCGATCATGCTTTTTTTTCACTCAGCGCTATTTTTGGCCAGGCCATTAAGGATATTCTGAGTTTCTTTGATTTTCTGTGCTTATGTATGTAGATATATTTTGAAGTAAAGTTTGAAGTTTTGAAGTTAAAAATTTTAGGATCTTTGAATATCGGGAAAATATCGGCAAAATCTTCTGAAGAGGATACTTTTAATTTTAATTTATCGCTGTATAGTGGATAAGATACTTCTTTATTTTTTGTATATGGTTGCTTCCTAAGATATGAGTGAAAACTATAGTCTAATTGCCGAAATCCAGCGACATCTCGTTATATGGGATAGGTGATTTAAGAACTACAAAAATACACATAGAATGCGCTTGGATGATGATATCAGATCGTCTTCATCGAAACAGTAAGTAATTTTCTGCTCCATTTAATATCATTTTTTTTGTTTAGATTTTGAATCCGGACAATTAAATTATTGATATTAATGATCTCAGATAAATATCTAATTGTATTATAAAATTAGCATTGGAATTAAAAGTAGCGAAAACAAAGCATAGACATAAGCGTTAATCTAATATTTTCTTTCTTCCAAATTTGTTTCATCATAAAAAAAGGTACTGTTTATTACCTCTAATAAAATGAATCGTATCAACTTTATAAACTCGCTTATCATTGGACATGAAAATACTGATAATAATAATTAAATGACAACAATAAAACATAATAATGAAACATGTTTCTATTTTCTAAGTAATTTTTGATGATTTGAAACCTGTGTATTAAATGACCAAGAAGAAAACTCAGCAACAAAATACATTTTCGTTGTTTTCTGCTCACCATACGTTTCGGTCGAACCATTTAACCCTCTCAGCTTTACGGACGGATTATTCCGTATAGAAGGCTGGCTGTTTTCTATGTTCATTACACATGAAAATTTCTGCTATTTTTTAATGTATCTGATTTCGGTTTGGATTTATATTGGAAGAAAAGAAATCAAGGTACAAAATGAGAAAATCATTTTTAGTCCAAAGGGATTTAGTCCCGAAGGACTATTACTTTCGTTTTGCGATTTTGCGTTGAATCACTCTGAATGCCCGTTTCACTTTTCAAATTGTTGCCACTAAATGTTATCGCTCTGCATTAAATTTTAAAAAATGAAAAATCTGCATAAATGTATGCATGTTTCTCGCATTGTGATAAAACCTAGAGCCATCGAATTTTGAATGACGTAATCCTACTGCGAATATGGGCATCTGGAAGCCCTAATTTTGAATTTGAAATTTGCTTTATTATCGATTTTATGTTTTGTAACATTTCAACGAATTTCTGATTAACAAACTAAATGATTTCAAAGCGAGCAATGGCAACACTGTACGGAAAAAGAAAAACATTTTTATCTCCAGCGCACGAGACTTACGGAAATTCTAAAGATATGTTCATTTTAAAATGATTTTGCGATATTGATTTTGAACTGAATTTTATGGTTTGAGTACGTAGTACATGATATTTAATAAAAAAAGGTAGCACACGAAACGTTAAAAAAACGCGCCTTTGGACGTAATTTAAAATCTGAAATCTTTCAGATTTTTTTTTAATTAAAATCAAGAAAATAACAATTATTCATGACATTTTGAGGAACTTTGAAATTTCAGGGCTAAACCCGTAACGCTCGGAGGGTTAAAAAATTGCTTAATTTTCGTTGTATCGATCAAAGATTCACGGCGGAAGACTGTCTCCTACGAAATGTAAACAAATGAAAGCACGTGCGATATTCTACTTGCTTATTGATTGTCGCTAGTAAACGCTCCCAGTAAGACGCTTGAATGATGCTCTATTATGACCGAAAACGCCGTGAAGCAGATTTTAAAGTGGGGGACAAAGTTTTAAAAAGATAATTTTGTTTATTAAATGCACCAGAGAACTTCACCGCAAAATTAGCTCCCAGATTTGAAGGTCCCTATGTTATTCAAGAAATCAAGGGAGCCATATTATACCTTAAGAATGAGAGAGGGGAAACCTGCAAAGCAAGTCCCGACCAGGTAAAAACGTATTACGAGAAGAATGATTTTGAAGTGCTCAAAAGTTTCTTGCAGGATTCAAGTTCCCGAGAATTGGAAGGTCCAGAATTAAGGCCGTCCGCTCCGCCACCCAAGAAGCAAAGAACCGCCGAGGAACAGAGGCCTTCTACAAGTTATTCAAGGATCCCGAAATGAAGGAAAGAGTATCTTCAGACCCCAGCAGAGAAAAAGGTCAAGCGAGCAACGACGTCTCGTAAAGAATCCTTGCTAGATAGCAAGATAAAAACCAGTAACAAGATCCCACAGCAGACAAGCCGAGTCAAGGAAACAGTCTCCAGTTCCGGATATCCAAAGACAAACAAGCCCGCCGTTTCTGCGAAAAAAGAGACAACAAGAAGAACGGAAAGATTTGGACCAGCAGAAAAAACTCAAGCAAGAACCCAGACCGAAGGTCGCCAAAAAACAGACATCCAGGTGCCAAGAGGAAAAGACAGGAACCCGGATATTATCACTCCAAAAGGCCGGCTTACAGAGGTCCAAAAAGAAAGGGCACCGTGGAGGAGGGCTGAACAAGTCAAAGACTAAGACTGACTGCCATGAATTCCTTGACATGGACCAAGTTTTGTGAGAAGAGGATTATTGAGCTCCAAGCATCGAAAAGTCAAAGATAAGTTAAACCTTCTATAAATTTTTCTTTTGTTCTGAACGTTTATGTGTAAATACAAAGTTTCTATGTGTTGAAAGAAGTCAATTTGTCTCTGTTGAGACTTAGTTTTGTTTTACTGTATTGAGCTAAAGCAAAGCAAGATTTTGTTTTAAGTGTAATGTCTAAGAACAAGCAGTTCATGTTGGTCGAAAGACTAGTTCCGTTATGTTAAAGCCAAAATTTGGCCAAATGTAAAATAGCTTCGTATTTTATGTATTAATGGAAACTTTAGTTTCAGGGCCACCAGCTTGGCGAAGAAGCGTGAAGTAAAATATTTTTTTTCTTGTTCATCTTATTATAAATTGTAAAAATCAGATGTATTAGAATTTTGTAAATATATGTAAATACTTGAAAGCTATGTAAAAGTAGAATTTAGTATAAAAGCATAAAATTTTAGATGCTAAAAGTAAATGCTCAAAAGAAACGAGTTAAAAGCTAAATGTTAAACAGAAGATAAAATCATGCGTTGGAGCGAAAGCCTGCATGTGAAAAGTTGAATGAGGGGAAGTTTGGAATGAATGCGGTTTTTAGGGTTCTCTACCCACACTTGAGTTAAGAATGATAAACATAGCTCATCGAGTTTTAGTATGATGGACTAGGGTGTGTCACAGTTGGTTGATCGATTCTAACAATTCATTGTGGTTAGGGGAAGTGTTGAAATACAAAAACATGAAATATTCCCGTTGGACACCACACATAGTGGAGAACCAAGGCAAAGCAAGTTAAATTAAATTTTGCATGAAGAATAAATGAATGTAAAATAAACAGTTAAATAAGGAAAAGAAAATCATCGAAAAGTAAAATACTACCGACTATTAAGAAAGTGTAAATCATGATGTATTTTCAATATACTCATACTTGTTCCTTCCAGATCCTGGAAGGAAGAAAAGACTGAATGATAAAGAACGACAGTAGAGAGGATTCAGCACGAAGAAATTGTAATAAACGACGCACATTATTGTAAAATTTCATAGCCAAATGTTTGTTTTATGTAAACGGGGCTCTTGAGTTTTAGGTTAGAATGTTCAAACTTTTCAACAGGTCGTTTCTAGGACCTGCTTCCAAGTGTTCAATATTATGCAAGGGCAAATGTAGGGTTTATATTTATTTTAACTAACATTTATTTTAAGTTATCTTTCCTGTTTAGCCTTCATTTTCCCCTAGAAATGCCCATACCGGAGTATGTAAATTGTAGTAGCACGCGCAGTTTATTCAAATTTAGCGGAAGCTAGTTGAATTAAAATAGGAAAGAGAACCAGAGTGTGAGAGTCTTGCTTTTAAAGTTACGCTAGTGAGGTTGCTCGGTAGAATTTAGATCGGTGCGTGTCGGCCTGTGTGCCTAGCTTTGCAGAAGTGCTAGTTTTCAACTGTTTAATCAGTAATTTTGCTGAATCTCAGCGGTAATTAAAAACGCCGTTAGTTTAGGATCTCAGAGCCTCGTCGGTAGTGTTTTGATATTTGTTCATCTAGTCATTACTTTCAGTTTTACGTTCCATTTGAGTTGAACCGCCGGGTTGGCGCAGTTGTGAGCGTCAAGTAGGCGCATTTGTCATTTTAAAGATAAAATAAAAAGGGCTTCAACCCCTTCTTACGTTTCTGTGTAAATTCACACATAGTAGCAGTCAATACCACAGTTTTTGACAAGTTGGGGCCACGAGATCTTACAGTTTTCTGTGTCTTGTTTGTGATTCGCTAAACCATATCTGCTGTAAAGTTATATATATAACCTCTGAAAACTTTTTCCCTCACTGTGTGTTTCTTCTTTATGCTCTGTAATAAATGTACGTTTTTCGGACCACGGCGTTTTAAATGTTCAACAGAAGAGCATCGTTCTTCAAAAGTTAGAATGCGCTGATCTTTTTTTTCGTCGAACTTTCTATGCCAGTGTCATATTTTTTCGTTCGCGAGATTTTGATTTTGTTTTGGGTTTTCGTGAATGCTGGCTTTTTCAAGCGGAAGTGAGAAAGATGTCTTGGGTGTTGAGCCGTGTGATGGCGTTAATAACTTTACTGTTTGGTGTCGAAGGGTTCAAGCATTATTTACTGCAAAGGAATTAGATACATTTTTAGAAACAGAAGCAAGTGCGGATAGAACTGCAGATCTTTTGAAATCAAAAAAGGTTTGCACCTTAATTCTTGGGCTTTTAAGTGATAATATTCTTGCTTCTCTTCAAAGTGAAGACACGGCATGTAAAATATGGAAGAAACTGCAACCTACGTACAGTGCTAAAGGAGCAGTGAGTCAAATTTTAACGCGTAAATGTTTAGCTACCATAAGAAAATCTAATGATGTGCCAATGAGACAACATATCGACAACATAATGAATTTGGTTAGTAAGCTACGCGTCTCTGGACCTGAAGTAAGTGACTCTGATGTTATTATTTACATTTTAATGTCATTGCGAAAGGAATATGGAAATGTTAGGGCATCACTAGAAAATCAACCAAGTGAGAATTTGATTTTGGATTTTGTTGCAAACAGACTTATTGATTCTGAATCCCTTATGTTTGATTGCAAAAGTGAAAATAAGTATTTTAAACCAAATATGGTTTAGAACTGCTTTGTACTTACTGTAAAAGAAAAGGGCATTCTGTTAAATTCTGTAGGAAAAATAACTGTGTCTGTCATAGCTGTCGGAAAACTGGTCATTTCAAAAGTGAATGTTTTGATAATTCTAAAAAGCAGGCAAATTCAAATAGTACTAAGTATGCATCCCCTGAAATATCTTTTATGGCTGGAAATCTTGTGCATGATCAATTTATTATTGATTCTGGAGCACCTTCTAACATGTCTTCTCACAAGGAATGGTTTACCTCAATTAAGCCTAATAATGAAATTGTTAAATGCGCTTCTAAATCGGCGGTTTTAGAAGTGGAAAGCTTTGGTGACATTTGCGGCAAAACTAAGAATAGTGTTGAAATAATGTTAAAAGATGTTCTTTACGTTCCGAAATTAAACGGTCCAAAATTAATTCTGTTAAAAATATTGAAGCAGCAGGTTTCAACGTAATTTTTAAAAATGAAATAGTTTACATTGAAAACAAAAACAAACGTTTTAGATTTGGATATTTGGACAAATGCGGACAAAATTTTAGTGATTTTTCACCAAATTTATATGCTGATTTTGCAGTAAAGAATGATGATTTATGGCACTGAAGACTAGGACACTGTTGTGATCAAAAATTAAAACTAACGGATCTTCCTGCGAAAGAAACATTTTGTGAAGTATGCGTTCGTCCCAAAAAAAGTGCATTGCCTATAGGAAAGAGTCCTCGCAGAAAAGAATCCAAATAGTTTATAACTATACACACTGATATATGTAGTCTAATAGAACCCCAAACACTCCCGGGGAAAAGTATTTCATGACGATAATTGACGACTACTCGCGATTTATGGAAATAAGACTGCTCAAAGGAAAAAGGGACATTGTTGATGAACTTAAACCATTCTTTAAATTGAATCCAACTCTCACAAAACTGCGCTGTGACAATGCCAAAGAATATGTCAGTGGAGAACTTTATGAAGTTGCTAAAAGAGCAGGTGTAAAATTAGATCCTGCACTTCCCTATGCACCTCTTCTAAATAGTGTTACTGAAACAGCAAATAGAGCTATACTAGAAAAGGCTAGAGCAATGATACTTGAGGCAAATTTACCAAAATTGCTTTGGGGTGAAGCAGTACTTACGGCTGTTTATATTGTTGCGAAAAATTCGGCGGTTGCACCTGTATGTAAGCTTTCCGGCATAGCACTAGGGTTGCCATAAAATAGTGTATGGGAGGGTCGCCAGATTGGCGACTTTATCGCCCATTTGGCGGCCAAATAGGCGATATCCCATGGTCCAATCGGGAAGCTTCTAGAATAACTTCCTGTCGAGATATTTCTCGAAACCTCTGGAACCTAAGGAAAAGCTATATAAACCCTTGCGTTTCTGCGAGCCGTTGTTGTGAGAGTTGTGAGAATAGCTGCTTACTGTGAGTGCTAAGCTACGCGAGAGTTTTGTGAACGGAAAGCGATCGAGATACTGCTTTGCCGTGAAGCTACCTTTACAGTATAGCTTGACAGTGTATTGGTGATTGTTCCACGGTGTTTATTATAAGTTTAGTGTTGCCGTTAAGCTACCTTTACAGTTACAGCCTGAAGCTGTGTTCCTGATTGTTTCAGCGTATTTATTGTAGATTTTCGACGCTTTTAAAGGTAATTTTGGAACTGTGCTGTAAATAGTGATTCTTGTAAATAAATTGTGCTTTCTATTGTTCTGCATCGTGTTTTCATCGGATACTCTCAAATCCACGAACCCGTATAACGCAACAATATAAATAATCGACTCCCAAATAGTTCAAATGACAATCGTGTTCCTTATTTTCTGAAGTACGTGAAAATCCTGATTTGACAACCTGCATGTATATGGCTGTGATGCTTATACTCTTGTGCCACCATCCCAAACAAAAAAACTGGAAACAAAATCTGTCAGAAGGATATTTGTAGGTTATTCCACAATTGGATATCGTTTAAAGATTCCAGAGACAAGACGCATCATTCTTTCCAGAAATGTTAAATTTAATGAAGAAAAGAAGAAAGTAGAAAATCAAAAATACATTTCTGATAGTTCTGATTGGACTGAAACGGTTGTCAGCATCAAAGGATATAACTATCCGTCAGCAGAAGGGAAACTCACCTTGAAACGCCGACGCGTTGTCTGAGAGACCCGACATCGAAAGCTGCTGAAATCGTACTAGGGTCGAAGGGAAACCGAGTACTGGCAATTCTCCATCCCAGATGCTCTTCGGTCGTGACCTTCGTCTGCCATATGATCTTTTGTTTCGTCGCCCTCTGGATACGCCTTCATCGCCTGAGAAATATATTGATGATCTATCCATTACGAACCCGTATGCACGCAACAATATCCTTCTTGTAAATAACGCTAAATACCTAGGCATCACATTTAATAACTCCTGCTGATGCTCGACTTAAAATCAACGCTATCAGAGAAAAAATTTAGGGACTAATAAGAAAACAATATTTCCTACTTTTTGAATTCTCCGGACTGAGCATGCAAAGTTAAAAAACGAATCTACACTGCAGTCAACAGCCCCATCGTCTGCTCTGGGCTAAGGCCTTCCCTGTATGGACTAAGGCTACATTGAATGAAATAAATAAATTGTAGGTCATCCAAAACAAATTTCTTCGAATTATTACGGGGACACCGTTCTTTGTTAGGAATAAAAATCTACATAGACACCTCAAGATCGATTAGGTAAGACACTATTTAAATAAACCCAACGATAACTTTTATAACGTCATTAATAACACTCCCGCAAATTTTACTCAACTTCAAAACTACGAGATATTAGAAAATGACTACTCCGCCTGGTCATTTGCAGCCCATACACTTAACATGCTCGAACAAAATATTTAAATTCCGATTTCCGCCACGCGAAGCCTTCATTCAAGGGAACTCTGTGTCACTAGTCAGTTCAAGGTCAACCTTTCCGTTGTGGTTGTCAGGATTTAGCATTCTGTGTGTATTCTTTGAGAACATGGTAAATTCTGTAAAGGGTTCTTAACCTCAGGTATTCAGTCCTGAACTGGAACAGGGAGCGGAAGGTACGCTATGTTCTGATGTAACTGCTGGGCTGGATAATAACTGCACGTGAAGGGATTTGAAATCCTCTTTTATTCAATCACTATTAATTTACAAACTTCCCAATTCGGGAGAGACACAGAAAGTAAAAGACCACACTTGGGTCGAACTTAACAATCAAATAATTTTAAAACTAAACCTAAAATAGAAATTAAATCAACTTTGCTGCGCAGAGCACTTCGCGGAGATTGGCCTCTACCGAAATGGGTGCGTAGCAAGCTATACTAAATACTAACGCACTTCAAATTGTTTTACAATGCAATCACGTAGTAAGAACTATGGCTTATAAATTTAAACTGCTAGCTGGTCAGGCGAATGTTGAGCGGCGTGACCGTGATGAGTCTAAGCTCTCACACAATAAGAGGTTTCTACCTCTGGCTTAAATAGTACTTGGCCGTACTTCAAAAATTAACATAAGCTAAAAACGCGCTCTTCTTCTGACAGGAAATTGAAACAGAGAGGAGATAGAAAAGATTTAAATTAAAATAAAACTTGGTTCGTTTAACTAAAACCTTACATACTTCCCGCCAGAATTGCGATAGTTAAACTACTTTGGTCCAAACGGACCATGTTGAAACTCGCAATTCTAAAATAGTCAAAATTTAACTGTTCTAACTTAGGCCAACTCTTACAAGGCAATATATCTGTTTGTGAAAAATACAGACGAAATATTCTTGAACAACAATCTTCAACATTTTTTTTCAAGTCTTATTCTTCAAACAGTCTTACTCCTTCCAGCAAAATCTGGAAAGAAAATAATTTTAGTACAACATAATAACAGCATATTCTAGGTGGTACAAATCCGTATTTTTACCTGTGTAAATTCGCACACACACATTATCATTCAAGCACAATTAAATTCTTCCCCCGTATGCTCTCTCACCGGTGTTGGATGTAAAGCAAACCGCCATTGCGGTTTTTTATGTGTTCGGGGGTGTTCAACTCTTCCACCTACAATCGACTAACATTAGTTAGAACTTGACATACGAGACCTGAAAAGACGCCCTATAACCAGCTAATCCTAAGGTTCTCACTAGCCTAATTAACACTTGCATTCTAACATACTCAATCTTTAACTTTTCATGCTTACAACTTCGCAGTTTGCACACAACATTGACATTAATATTGCACTTAGCGTGCATTGCTAGCATAATATTATTTGTTACATTTCATAACACATTAACAATTTCATAGCAATCCTGAAATGCAAATAGAGGTTAAATTTCTAAGCTTACAGAAATATAGGTTAAATTTCTAAGCTTACAGCAAGTGCTTCCTATTCCTTTCTCAAGGCACTTTCTTGAAATATC
>KK114588.1:233502-254015 GCA_000611955.2 Stegodyphus mimosarum | reverse complement strand
TGAGTTTCCTCGTTTTTCGTTGTTGTTCTTTCGGAGCCTGCTGATCTCTTTTCCTTTTGAAATTCCGTCGTTGTATCCTCGGAAATTTGCTTTGTAGAGGAGGTTCCTCCGCTGGACGTTTGGTGGACTGGGCCCTTCTCTCCTGGGCCCTTGCTCGTTGCTTGTCCTGGTTCCTGCTGTATTCGGGACGTTGATTCTCAGGCTGCAATCGACGTTTCTTGCTTCTCAGGCACCTGTCTGATGATTTCACAGTTCTTTTGGATACATTGGGCTTTCCTTGCCCATTCTGCTTTCTTCTCTTGGTACGCTCGTAATTCCGTTCGTAGATCTGGTCCTCTGCATCGTAAGACTTTCTTTTGAAACCACATTTTTGGTTCTTATTTCTTTGTTGAGGGGGAGCTTTCTTTTTCTGACATTTCGATGCCGTTGTAGCTGGTTGCTGCTGTTTTCGCTGAAGTACATCTTCCTGGCTAGTCGATTGCCTCGGATCCTGAAACAAATCTTTAAATACTGGCATTTTATTTCTATTATAGTAGGGCTTGATTTGATCCACATTCGCTTTAAGTATTTGTCCATCATTTCTTTTTAATATAGCCACTGCCCCCGTAATTTGTTCAATTATAAATGGGCCTTCAAATCGCGGAAAGAATTTTCCCACCTTTTCTTCTGGGGCATTTGACAAGTTATGTTTAATCTTCAACACTTCATCTCCCACATTGTACTTGACCTCTCTTCTTTTTAGGTCATAATTTAACTTTTGTTTTCTTTGGGCCGTTTCTATATTTCCCGTATCAACTTTTATATATCAGTCATTTTATATTCTTCTGCCCTTTCCTGTACAAAGAATAGCTTGTCCAAGGGGGTCAGTATTTTCCTACCTAAGAAGAGTTCAGCGGGTGTTTTTTGTGTAGTATCGTGTTTGGCGGTTCTAAGGGCAAATGCAAATTCATTTATATGGCTATCCCAGGTAGAGTGATAGTTTTTCACATAACTTCGAATTATTTTCACTACATTCCATTCACCCGTTCCGCTATGTTTGACTGCGGACGATACGGGACCATCTTTAGATGACGTATGCCCAGTTTTGCACACATTTCCTCAAACATTTTACTAACAAACTGAGGCCCATTATCGGAAATAACTTTTAGGGGCGCCCCGTATATTAAAATAAACTTATTTAGAATTGAATCTACTACAATTTTTGCAGACGCGTGTTTTAACGGAATTAACTCTAACCATTTGCTAAAATGATCCACTATAACTAAAAGATATCGGCATTCGTAAACTTTACTTCGAGGGTAAGGTCCAAGTAAATCGATGCCTATTATTTGATATGGGAATTCTGATTTAATACTATTTAGGAACCCGGCCGGGCGGAAATTAACATAATTATTTAATTGACATGTTGGGCACGACTGGACATACGCCCTAGTAAACTTTTGCAGTTCTGGAAAGAAAACTGCCTCGCGAACTCTCTGAACAGTTTTTCTTATACCTAAATGAGCCGAAATGGCACAATCATGCAACTCTTCTAATACATTCAACCTCATGCTAGCTGGGATAACCGGTCTATATTCATGATTCTCATTAGTAGCTTTCGTATAGAATAACAGTCCGTCAATTAATTCGTAATTTTCGGCCCTATTTCTTATCGGCACAATATCCGGATGATTGAAATTCTCAGGGTCGGCCAAATAATTGTATATATTTTTGAACTCCGGATCTTTTTTGAGTTCGGCTATTACTGTTTCACGAGAATCTAATACTTTGGATGTTAACATGGCTATCTTAATTACACTTCCATTTTCATCTAAGTTAATTCTGCTTAAAGCATCTGCCACAACATTTTCTTTTCCCGGCGTATGTTTAATTATTAGGTTATATTCCTGTAATTTGAGAGCCCACCTTATTAATCTGGGTGATAAATTTTTTCCAGAATAGAGTCTAGTGACCGCCGCGTGGTCGGTATATACAGTTACTGGAGAACTTCCAAAGAACACACGAAATTTCTGTACTGATGCTAACACTGCGAGAGTTTCTCTCTCTGTTGCGGAATAGTTTCTCTGGGTTTCATTTAATGTTCGGCTGAAAAAAGCCACGGGCTGACCATTTTGGGAAAGCACTGCACCAATCGCGAAATCTGAAGCGTCCGCTGAAATCTCTAATCCTTTATCCCCTTCTGGAAATTTTAAGACGGGAGCTTGAGTCAATGCGTCTTTCAATTTTTGAAACGCCAAGTTGGCTTCTGCTGACCACGAAAACCTAGCTTTTTTTCTTTTCAACTTTAGCAGTGGCTCAGCTATTTTTGCAAAGTCTTTAATGAAAGCCCGGTAATATGAACACATCCCGAGAAACGACGATAATTTCTTCGCTGTTTTAGGAACAGGATAATTTCTAATGGCTACTATTTTTGACTGATCCGTTTCGATTCCCTTTTGGGAAATTTTAAATCCTAAATAACGTAACTCTTTTGCGGCAAATTTACATTTAGACGCATTTATCTTTAAACCAGCTTCGTTTAACAATGAAAATACTTTTCTTAAATCTTGTAAGTGTTGTTCTAGAGTACTACTCGTAATTATAATATCCTCTAAATATATGAAAGTGCTTTTACCAAGGACTGGTCTTAAGACGATGTCCATACATCTTTGGAACGTTGCCGGCGCGCCTGATAAACCGAACGGCATTCTAAGAAATGCGTATGTGCCAGATTTTGTTATGAACGCGGTTTTGTGTACGTCTTCGGGTTTTACCCCAATTTGAAAATAGCCACTCGTAAGATCTAATGTAGTCATGTATTTTGTAGCCGAAATATTTCGAATAATTTCTTCAATTATCGGCAACGGATATACAGGATATTTTGTAACTGAATTTAACTTGCGATAATCTACAGCAAAACGCCACCGCTTCGGGTGCGTAATCGGGTAATCATTATTCTTTTTAAATAAAACCACCGGACTCGCATATGCAATCGAAATAGGAGTTATTATTTTGTTTGTTAACATTTCCTCAATATGATATTCAATTATTTCTTCCTTGACTTTATCATATCTATATGGCTTTTGCCTAACTGCCTGAGCGTCCCTCGTGTCAATGTCGTGGTTCACCACCTGTGTAAAACCCGGTACATCACTAAATAAATTCGCAAAGTGACTTACCAGTCCTTGGATTTTCTCTTTTTCTTCTGCTTGTAAATGTTCCAAATCCAGCTGCGGGGGCTTATCATTCTTCGTTTGAATTGGCTTCATATTTAACGTCAACTCTCCCCCTTTAAAATCAATTTTTGCTTCTGCCAAACTAAAAAAGTCCACACCTAGAATAATACAAGTTTGCAGGTTACGCATAATATAAAACAGGATTCTTACCTGTTCGTTGTTGATACGCACGAACAATGGTACTTTTCCTAAACAGCTACATTTTTCTCCTGGGGCTGCTGTGACATCCGTGTCTCTTGCACTAAAAATTCTGTAACGTCGAAAGTGCTTTTTAAAGAATCTTTCCGATACGAAGCTGCTTTGGGCTCCTGTATCCAAGAGGGCTGTCGCCGGTATGTTGTTAATTAAAACTTCAATCTTCGGCAAACTCAAATTCTTCACGACCACGGTGTTTAAATTGATTTTGGAAGGGTTTTGCGCTGCTTCGGACTTCTTCACCTTCCTTGAAGAAATCCATCTTAGTTTAAATTCTTCTTATTTTGATTGCCCTCGGAATCTTTGCTTGTTCTTCTATTAAATTCCCTTCGTTCACCGCTCGCTTTAGGAGACACGTCTTTCTTCGGCCATTGCTTCGCCTTATTCCCGTAACTTTGATTTTGCTTTTGCTGGGGTCTTGGCGAACTCCACTGACTTCTTCGCTCAAATTGGCGTCGTCGTTCGTTGTCGGCTGTTCTTCGGCTTTCAAATTGTACCGCGAGCTCAAATAATCTATCTAACGTCGTTGGGTTTCTTAGCTCGATGAAATCTTGAACTTGGGGCAGTAGCCTAGGAAGTATAACTTGAATAATTTCAGGATCCGGGCGACTTCCATACAAAAGCTTGAAAACTTGAATTTTTCTCAAAATAAAATTAGACAAATCTTCTATTCTTTCTTGATATCGACTAAAGAGTTCAGCTTCCAATCTCGCTCGATCTCGCACCACGGGAAATGCTTTCACTAGAGAATTCTTGAAATTTTCATACGTATATGTGGGGCTTCCTGGTTCCCCCAAGAGATTCTTTCCGATGCACTTGAACCAACTTAGCGCTTGGCCCTTCAAAGCGCTGGTAGCAAGAGCGACTTTCTGAAATTCGTGGACTGGATATAGCATGAAGTGGGAGTCTAGCTTTTCCAGGAAATTGATTACGGCTGTCTTGCCGTCAAAACTTGCCGCTGGCTTCATGGCTGCTCTCATGGTTTGTACGATGTAGCCGAATCCTTCTATGCCAGGAGGTGCTATCTCAGGATTCTGGACAGGTACAGCAGGTGTCTCAGGTTCGTATTCTTGTCGTCGAGGCCATCCTTTTCTTTCTGTTCGGGCGCCACTATCAGGACTTAGCATTCTGTGTGTATTCTTTGAGAACATGGTAAATTCTGTAAAGGGTTCTTAACCTCAGGTATTCAGTCCTGAACTGGAACAGGGAGCGGAAGGTACGCTATGTTCTGATGTAACTGCTGGGCTGGATAATAACTGCACGTGAAGGAATTTGAAATCCTCTTTTATTCAATCACTATTAATTTACAAACTTCCCAATTCGGGAGAGATACAGAAAGTAAAAGACCAAACTTGGGTCGAACTTAACAATCAAATAATTTTAAAACTAAACCTAAAATAGAAATTAAATCAACTTTGCTTCGCAGAGCACTTCGCGGAGATTGGCCTCTACCGAAAAGGGTGCGTAGCAAGCTATACTAAATACTAACGCACTTCAAATTGTTTTACAATTCAATCACGTAGTAAGCACTATGGCTTATCAATTTAAACTGCTAGCTGGTCAGGCGAACGTTGAGCAGCGTGACCGTGATCTGAGTCTAAGAGGTTTCTACCTCTGGCTTAAATAGTACTTGTCCGTACTTCAAAAATTAGCATAAGCTAAAAACGCGCGCTTCTTCTGACAGGAAGTTGAAACAGAGAGGAGATAGAAAAGATTTAAATTAAAATAAAACTTGGTTGGTTTAACTAAAACTTTACATGGTTATGTTCCAAAGTAACGACAGCTCAGTTAGTCAGCTCGCTGCGCCCCGCACCAAGAGTTCGAAGGTTTGGATCTTAGTGGAATCTGCATAAAGAAAAAAATTATTACAGCATTTTAGTAAAAACAATTTTTCTCATTTATTCTACTTATTTTAACTCATTACTGCATTTTTTCCTATTTATACTTTGTAAGGTTTTAGTTAAACTAACAAAGTTTTATTTTAATTTAAATCTTTCTATCTCTTCTCTGTTTCAACTTCCCGTCAGAAGAAGCGCGCGTTTTCAGCTTATGCTAATTTGAAGTACACCCAAGTACTATTTAAACCAGAGGTAGAAACCTCTCAGTGTGAGAGAGCTCTTAGTCTCAGATCACGGTCATTCTGTTCGACGTTCGCCTGACCAGCTAGCAGCTAAAATTATAAGCCATAGTGCTTACTACGTGATTGCATATTGAAATAAATTGAAGTGCGCTAGTATTAGTATTTCTTGCTACGCACCATTTAGTTAGAGGCAAAACTCCGCGATTTAGCTCTGTGAGCAAAGATTTACTTAAATTTATATTTAGCCAAGTTCAAATTTATTTGATTTGTTAAGTTAGGCCCAAGTGTGGTCTTTTACTTTCAGTATCTCTCCCTAGTTGGGAAGTGTGTAAATAATAGTGATTTAATAAAAGAGGATTTTAAATCCCTTTCAAGTGCAGTTATTCTCCAGCATAGTATCTACACCAGAACAAAGCTCATTTTTCAGCTCCCTGTTCCAGAGCAGGACCTTAGTAAGTTACTTCACAATGTTTGCTAAATCTATGCACAGAACACTAAGTCCTGACAGTGGCGCCCGAACAAAAAGAAGAGGATGGCCTCAAAGACAAGAAGACGAACCTGAGATACCTGCTGTACCTGTCCAGAATCCTGAGATAGCACCTCCTGGATTAGAAGGATTTGGCTACATCGTACAAATCATGAGAGCAGCCATGAAGCCAGCGGCAAGTTTTGACGGCAAGACAGCCGTAATTAATTTCCTGGAAAAACTAGACTCCCACTTCATGCTACATCCAGTTCACGAATTTCAGAAAGTCGCTCTCGCTACCAGCTCTTTGAAGGGCCAAGCACTAAGTTGGTTGAAGTGCATTGGAAAGAATCTCTTGGGAAAACTAGGAAGCCCCACATATACGTATGAAAATTTCAAAAATTCCTTGGTGAAAGCAATTCCTGTAGTACGAGATCGAGCCAGACTGGAAGCGGAACTTTTTAGTCGATATCAAGAAAAAATAGAAGATTTGTCAAGTTTTATTTTGAGAAAAATTCAAGTTTTCAAGCTTTTCTATGGAAGTCGCCCGGATCCTGAAATTATTCAAATTATACTTCTACTGCCCCAAGTTCAAGATTTCATCGAGCTAAGAAACCCAACGACGTTAGACAGATTATTTGAGCTCGCAGTACAATTTTAAAGCCGAAGAACAGCCGACAACGAGCGACGACGCCAATATGAGCGAAGAAGTCAGTGGAGTTCGCCAAGACCCCAGCAGAAGCAAAATCAAAGTTACGGGAATAAGGCGAAGCAATGGCCGAAGAAAGATCTGTCGTCTAAATCGAGCGGCGAACGAAGGGAATTCAACAGAAGAACAAGCAAAGATTCCGAGGGCAACCAGAATAAGAAGAATTTAAACTAAGATGGATTTCTTCGAGGAAATTGAAGAAGTCCGAAGCAGCGCAAAGCCCTTCCAAAATCAATTTAAACACCGTGGTCGTGAAGAATTTGAGTTTACCGAAGATTGAAATTCCTAATTAACAACATACCGGCGACGGCCCTCTTAGATACAGGAGCCCAAAGTAGCTTTATATCGGAAAGATTTTTCAGGAAACACATTCGCCGTTACAGAATTTTTAGTGCAAGAGACACAGATGTCATAGCGGCCCAAGGGGAGAAGTGTAGCTGTTTAGGAAAAGTACCGTTGATCGTACGTATCAACAACGAACTGGTAAAAATCTTATTTTATATTGTGCGAAACTTGCAAACATGTATTATTCTAGGCGTGGACTTTTTAGTTTCGCAGAAGCAAAAATTGATTTCAAAGGGGGAGAGTTGTCGCTAAATATGAAACCAATAGACACCAAGAATGATAAGCCCCTGCAGCTGGACTTGCAACATTTACCAGCAGAAGAAAAGGAAAAAATCCAGGGCCTGGTAAGTGAATTTTCGAATTTATTTAGTGATGTACCGGGTTTCACACAGGTCGTGAATCATACTATAGAAACGGAGGATGCTCAGCCAGTTAGGCAAAACCCTACCGCTACGACAAAATTAAAGAAGAAATAATTGAATATCATACTAAAGATATGTTAAAGAATAAAATCATAACAACAATTTCTAGCAGTTATGCTAGCCCCGTTGTCCTGTGTAGGAAAAATAATGATTATCCGATTACGCTCCCGAAGGGTGGCGTTTTGCTATAGGTTATCGGAAGTTAAATTCAGTTACAAAATATCCTGTATATCCGTTGCCGATAATTGAAGAAATAATTCGAAATATTTCGTCTACAAAATACATGACTACGTTAGATCTTACGAGTGGATATTTTCAGATTAGGGTAAAACCCGAAGACGTACACAAAACCGCGTTCATAATTAAGTCTGGCACGTACGCATTTCTTAGAATGTCTTTTGATTTATCCGGCGCGCCTTCAACGTTCCAAAGATGTATGGACATCGTCTTAAGACCAGTCCTTGGTAAAAGCACATTCATATATTTAGACGATATTATAATTACGAGTAGTAATCTAGAACAACACTTACAAGATTTAAGAAAAGTGTTTTCATTGTTAAATGAAGCTGGTTTAAAGATAAATGCGTCCAAATGTAAATTTGCCGCAAAAGAGTTACGTTATTTAGGATTTAAAATTTCCCAAAAGGGAATCGAAACTGATCAATCAAAAATAATAGCTATTAAAAATTATCCTGTTCCTAAAACAGCGAAGAAATTATCGTCGTTTCTTGGGATGTGTTCATACTATCGGTCCTTCATTAAAGACTTTGCAAAAATAGCTGAGCCGCTGCTAAAGTTGAAAAGAAAGAAAGCTAGGTTTTCGTGGTCAGCAGAAGCCAACTTGGCGTTTCAAAAACTGAAAGACGCATTGACTCAAGCTCCCGTCTTAAAATTTCCAGAAGGGGATAAAAGATTAGAGATTTCAGTGGACGCTTCAGATTTCGCGATTGGCGCAGTGCTTTCCCAAAATGGTCAACCCGTCGCCTTTTTCAGTCGAACATTAAATGAAACCCAGAGAAACTATTCCGCAACAGAAAGAGAAACTCTCGCAGTGTTAGCAACAGTACAGAAATTTCGTGTGTTCTTTGGAAGTTCTCAAGTAACTGTATATACCGACCACGCGGCGGTCTCTAGACTCTATTCTGGAAAACATTTATCACCCAGATTAATAAGGTGGGCTCTCAAATTACAGGAATATAACCTAATAATTAAACATACGCCGGGGAAAGAAAATGTGGTGGCAGATGCTTTAAGCAGAATTAACTTAAATGAAAATGGAAGTATAATTAAGATAGCCATGCTGACAGCCAAAGTATTAGATTCTCGTGAAACAGTAATAGCCGAACTCAAAAAAGATCCGGAGTTCAAAAATATATATAATTATTTGGCCGACCCTGAGAATTTCAGTCATCCGGATATTGTGCCGATAAGAAATAGGGCCGCAAATAATGAAATAATTGACGGACTGTTAATCTATACGAAAACGACTAATGAGAATCATGAATATAGACCGGTTATCCCAGCTAGCATTAGATTGAATGTATTAGAGGAGTTGCACGATTGTGCCATTTCGCCCCATTTAGGTATACGAAAAACTGTCCAAAGAGTTCGCGAGGTAGTTTGCTTTCCAGAACTGCAAAAGTTTACTAGGGCGTATGTCCAGTCGTGCCCAACATGTCAATTAAATAATTATGTTAATTTCCGCCCGGGCGGGTTTCTAAATAGTATTAAATCAGAATTCCCAAATCAAATAATAGGTATCGATTTATTGCGACCTTACCCTAGAAGTAAAGTTAACAAAAGCCGATATCTTTTAGTTATAGTGGATCATTTTAGCAAATGGTTAGAGGTGATTCCGTTAAAACGCGAGTCTGCAAAAATTGTAGTAGATTCAATTCTAAATAAGTATATTTTAAAATACGGGGCGCCCCTAAAAGTTATTTCCGATAATGGTCCCCAGTTTTTTAGTAATATTTTTGAGAAAATGTGTGCAAAACTGGGCATACGTCATCTAAAGATGATCCCGTATCGTCAGCAGTCAAACATAGCGGAACGGGTTAATAGAAATGTAGTGAAAATAATTCGAAGTTATGTGAAAAACTATCACTCTACCTGGGATAGCCATATAAATGAATTTGCATTTGTCCTTAGGACAGCCAAACACGATACTACACAAAAAACACTCGCTGAACTGTTTCTTGGAAGAAAAATTTTGTCACCCTTAGATAAACTTTTCTTTGTCCAGGAAAGGGCAGAAGAATTTAAAATAAGTGATATACAAAAGTTGATACGGGAAGCGACTGGAAATACAGAAATGGCCCAGAGAAAACAAAAATTATATTATGACGAAAAGAGAAGAGGGGTCAAGTACAATGTGGGAGATGAAGTTCTGAAAATAAAACATAACTTCTCAAATGCCAGAGAAGAAAAGGTCGGGAAATTTTTTCCGCGTTTTGAAGGCCCTTTCATAATTGAGAAAATTACACAGACAGTGGTTATATTAAAAAGAAATGATGGACAAACAACTACGGCGAATGTGGATCAAATCAAACCGTTCTATAATCGCAACAAAATGCCAGTATTTAAAGATTTTTTTCAGGATCCGAGGCAATCGAATAGCCAGGAAGATGTACTTCAGCGAAAACAGCAGGAACCAGCTACAATGGCATCGAAAAGTCAGAAAAAGAAAGCTTCCCCTCAACAAAGTAAGAACCAAAAATGTGGATTCAAAAGAAAGACTGACGATGCAGGTGAGCAGACCAAGAGACGAAAGCAGAATGGGCAAGGAAAGCCCAATGTATCCAAAAGAACTGCGGAATCATCGGACAGGTGCGTGAGAAGCAAGCAGCCTCGATTGCAGCCTGAGAATCAACGTCCCGAATGCAGCAGGAACCAGGAGCAGCAACGAACAAGGGCCCAAGAGCGAAGGGCCCAGTCTACTAAACGCCCAGCAGAACAACCTCCTCCTGAGAGAAAATACGCGAGGATACGACGACGGAATTGTAAAAGGAAAAGAGATGAGCAACCTCCCAAGGACCAACAACCAAAGTCAAGGAGACTGAACCAAGCTGCAACATACTCAACTTTCAAGGATTGGGCCAAGAAAAGGATGGATGACCATAACAAGATAAGTAGAATTTCTTATTCAAAAGTTTAGTTAATTTTCGAGTGTACTGCAAGTTGCAGGTTCGATTTTACCTCAAGCGAGGTTGAGTTTTACGCCAAGTGGGCGATAAGGTCTCATATTTAAAGTAAAATGTTTTTTGTTAAAAGAATTTGTAATTCTTAAAGATTTAAAATCACTTTATGTTTGTAAATAGATTAATTTTGTGAAAGCAATGAATTGCTAAAAAGAAAAATGTTAACTAAATGATTTTGTATGACGCTTTGTCGAAAGACTTCTAAAATGTCTAGAATGAAAAATCGGAAAATTGAAGAACACGATTTAGCCTATGGACTATTATTTCAGTGTAATGTGATATTTCAGGAAAGTACCTTGAGAAAGGAATAGGAAACACTTGCTGTAATCATAGAAATTTAACCTACATTTGTATTTCATGACTGCTATGAAATTGTTAAAGTGTTACAAAATGTAACAAATAATATTATGCTAGCAATGCACGTTAAGTGCAATATCAATGTGAATTGTGTGTGGAAACTGCGAATTGTATGCATGAAAAGTTAAAGTTTGAGTAATTTTAGAATGCAAGTGTTAAATAGGCTCTCCACCTACACTTAAAGTGTTAGACATAAAGCTAGTGAGAACCTCAGGTTTAGCTGGTTATAGGGCGTCTTTTGAGGTCTCGTATGTCAAGTTCTAACTAATGTTAGTCGATCGTAGGTGGAAGATTTGAACACCCCCGAACACAGAAAACCCGCAATGGCGGTTCTTTGCATCCAACACAGGTGAGAGAGCATTGGGGGGAAGAATTTAATTGTGCTTGAATGATAATGTGTGTGTGCGAATTTACACAGGTAAAAATAAAGAATTGCACCTAGAAATTACTGTTATTATGTTGTACTAAAATTCCTTCCAGATTTTGCTGGAAGGAGTAAGACTTATGAAAGAAAAATGTTGAAGATTGTTGTTCAAGCAAATTTCGTCTGTAAAGAAAAATTTTTCACAAACAGATATTGCCTTGTAAGAGTTGGCCTAAATTTAGAAGAGTTAAGTTTTAACTATTTGTTTAGAATTGCAAGTTTCAACATGGTCCGTTTGGACCACAGTAGTTTAACTATCGCAATTCTGGCTGGAAGTATGTAAGGTTTTAGTTAAACTAACAAAGTTTTATTTTAATTTAAATCTTTCTATCTCTTGTCCGTTTCAACTTCCCGTCAGAAGAAGCGCGCGTTTTCAGCTTATGCTAATTTGAAGTACAGCCAAGTACTATCTAAACCAGAGGTAGAAACCTCTCAGTGTGAGAGAGCTCTTAGTCTCAGATCACGGTCATTCTGTTCGACGTTCGCCTGACCAGCTACCAGCTAAAATTATAAGCCATAGTGCTTACTACGTGATTGCATATTGAAATAAATTGAAGTGCGCTAGTATTAGTATTTCTTGCTACGCACCATTTAGTTAGAGGCAAAACTCCGCGATTTAGCTCTGTGAGCAAAGATTTACTTAAATTTATATTTAGCCTAGTTTAAATTTATTTGATTTGGTAAGTTAGGCCCAGGTGTGGTCTTTTACTTTCTGTATCTCTCCCGAGTTGGGAAGTGTGTAAATAATAGTGATTTAATAAAAGAGGATTTTAAATCCCTTTCAAGTGCAGTTATTCTCCAGCACAGTATCTACACCAGAACAAAGCTCATTTTTTAGCTCCCTGTTCCAGAGCAGGACCTTAGTAAGTTACTTCACAATGTTTGCTAAATCTATGCACAGAACACTCAGTCCTGACAACTTTCTCGCTAATATTTTTTTCAAGGTGGAAAATTTCTATCTATGCAGCCAGATTAATGAAGAAATCGTGAATTCTTCTCGCCTACAAGATCTAAGGCTACGGGAATTTCCTGAAGTATTTATCATCACCAGGCCCACTTCGCAATTAATTCAAGTTAGCAGAAAAGTACTGATACTGCAGTAAAAATCCTGCTTAAATGCATCCGTCTCAACGTATCACATTTTACTTATCCTCGGCTTTCATAACGCCGTATACAAAAGAGGATAGAATAGCCTTCTTGCCGTATAAATTAAAAAAAATTCTAAAAATAGCTTTCTTGCCGTATAGATTCAGAAAAATTCTAAACTTCATATTTTACGTTTTAGAACGTTTTAAGAGTTTTAGAATTAAAACATTTCCTATTCTGCAAATAGGAGAATGCTAACATTTATTGATACAGAAAATTAAAAATACTGTATAGGTTACGTAATAGCCGTAATCAAATAAACTATTCTAGGTAACATGAGTTGAAGTACCACTGCTCGATTGACGGTGAACTCTTTATAATTGTTGTGTTTACATCTTGGGTTTGATTGATTATCCACTATTAAAGATATATCTCTTCCTTTTCCTTTTGTTACTCTAGTTTGGTAACAGCCGCCTTTCGTAACAACCAAAGAGCTATTAATCTCAAAACGTCATTTTGCGCAAAGCTGTATGTAAGTAAAGCGTCGGCACTTAAGATGACGCCAAATTGCAGCGCCAATCCACTGCAGTGGTGGCGATGTAAACTAAATCTCTTCCTGTCCTCCTCTCCCCTGCAGTGACGTCATGGAGGTTGGAAGTAAGATGGAGAGGCAGCAATGGGTTTTGACACGATTGGATATAAATATTTTGCAATTGCGTCGTAATTATATATATATATAAATGTATATATTTTCTATTTGTACAGTATTTCAGAGTCCTAAGTATACGAAAAGAATACATTTTTAAGCAAAGTTTATTGTTATTAACATTAAAATTATGCATTATTTCTTCTCCACTTACAGAGCTTCTACGTAAAATACTTTCTCAAATATGACATGATTTTTTTAGCTTCTGAGGCATCTTTTAAATGAAAAAAATCTAAGTCAATTTGTAATTAATGCTCAATTCGGTCCATTTCAAATTAGCGCTCTTTTTATTTTAATAGTGAAATACATTAAATAGTACATAATTTTCTCTGAATATTTCTGAAAGGGAATAAAAAAAAAGATTTTTAAAAATATTTTTTAAAACTTGTACCTGCGTTATTATAAAATATAGGGCAATAATTCTTTTAATTATCAGATTTTTTTACCTTTAATTTCAACAATACATATCCTAAAACTCTTCTTTATTACTTCCTTAAGTACGCATCGTCTCAAGGAAACGTGTAGAAATGTAATCCATCAGATTTCGAAGAAATCTTACTCTTGAAATCTTTAATTCCGCAGTATCGATACGCCATTAGAGAAAATTTTAAAAAAATGGTTCTGAAAAGAGCCTTAATTAAAAAGTACAAAATTAATAAGTTATAAATAACACAACCAAAGCACGTTAGAAGCTAACAAGATTTGGGTAGAATCAAACAAACAACCAAATCAAAACAACCAATGACTTAAAAGAAAATAAGCATGCGCAGTTTTACTGATTGTGTTTCCACATCGCCACCGCTACGAGCGCTGCGGTCGTTTCGAAGCGCAATTTCTCCCATTGAAGTGTCGACGCTTTACTTACATGCAGCTTTGCATTTTGCGTCATTTCACTTTTTAAACTGTTGCCACCAAATATTATCGCCATGTATCGATGTTTAAAGAAACTAAGTAATGATGTTTTTGCTTTAAATAATGATGTATCGATGTTTAAAGAAACTAAATAATGAAGAATCTGCATGAATGCATGTACAGTCGGTCAAAAAAATATCTGAACACCGGTACCCTATCAGAAAATTACAAGATCGATTTTCTGAAACCATTTTTAGTCCAAGATTGGTTATTTTTAGTCCAAAGGGGGTGTTTTGCGTCGAATCACTCTGAATGTCACTTTACAGACCACCAAATATTATCACCCTGTAATATATTTGAAGAAATTAAATAATGAAGAATCTGCATAAATGTATGTATGGGACTCACATTGTGATAAAACAGTCCAATTTTAAATGACCTACTCGACATCTGGAAGCCCAAATTTGTTTTATTTCATATTTTGTCAAATAACGAATTTTCGATGCCCAAGGATGGCAACGCTGTCTCCAGCGCATGTATCGGAAATTCTAAAGACAATTTAAAATTATTTTGCGATATTTCTCTTGAACTGAATTTTATGGAGATATGATATTTAATATAATATATTTGAAGAAATTAAATAATGAAGAATACTCGCACTGTGATAAAACCATCCAATTTTGAATGAGTTAGTTACTCGACATCTGGAAGAACAAATTTGTTTTATTTCATATTTTGTCAAATTTTAACGGATTTTTGATGCTTGAGGATAGTAAACAGAAAAAACATTTCCAGAGCGTGTATTGGAAATAAGACAATTTAAAATTATTTTGCGATATTTCTCTTGAACTGCCGTAGCCATTTTTTTAGTCCAAGATTGGTTATTTTTAAAATTTGTTTTATTATTTTTTTATTATTATTACAATAGGGGAAAAAACAGGTTATTGAATAAATACAAGACTTATTTTTTTTACTTAACATAGTTCGGATATAATTTCAGATATAGAATTCCATAACATTTCTGTCGCATTTGAAGTTAATTGATCTAAACCAAGGATGTCAAACTCGCGGCCCGCATGCGCCCCACAACAAATATTTAAAATAGGAAAGATAATAGAATAATAAATAGGAAAGATATAGAATAGGAAAGATAATAGCAGAGAAGAGATGTCAAGTATCAGGACGTAAACATTAAATTTTTCATGTTCTTTTCTATATATATATATATATATATATATGTTTATTATTGTATTATTCGAAAATACAAAAAGAGAGGTGCGTGATATATATATATATATATATAGATGTTTATTATTGTATTATTCGAAAATAATCTACGTTTCTATGAATATTGATATTTTTTTTGCGGCCCGCCTAAAGTTAAACCTTGTTTGTTTGGCCCAAGTGTACCTATGAGTTTGACATCCCTGATCTAAACAATGTTTCACTAATAAATCGTCTGTTATACTTTCCAAGTCCATAAAATCATCCTCTACAGAAGGCGTTCCTTGGTTCATCAAAGAGAGTCGGTAACTCTTTCGTTTCTTGATGGGTAATTTATAATCATCATCATCATCATCCTCGATCGTGAGGACTTCAATGTCTCTTTTGCGAGGACAAAGATCGTCTACTTGAAATGTTGTATAGGATGGTGGGGTTTGGAAACCCTCTTTCAACTGTTCCCAAAGAATGAGTGGGCACCTGTCTACAAGAAACAGACTCTTTTGTGTTGTGAGAATGAGATAATCTGTCTTTGGGGGAACTGCATAATATCCGAAAGGTCTTAATACATACCGTTTAAATTTTTTCTCATTGAACGCTTTAAACTCCTTGGCAATTCGATTTAATTCGTCGGATTCATAATAGACAATCGGGGAGGCTGTAGTTTGATAAATATGAACTTCGTCCTGGCTGTTGTTGTCAGTCCAAACGTGAAATAACTCTTGGTGAGAAAAATATTTTTCCATCAGAAACTCATTCTTCAATCTGTATATTTCCGTCTCATTTCAATGGGTCGGCTTAGAACTTGATCCATCCGGTCCCAAGAGAAGGGTTTGCAATCTTTAGTCTTTTGACTGCCCTCCAAATTCCTTTTCATATTTTGAGTGAGTAATTTCGACGATTCCTCAACATGCCTAAAGAAAACTTTGTTAGCCTGCAAACAAGGTATAAATTTGGTACCATGAGTAGCCAAAAGGACTTTTAGATTTCCAATTCCAGAGAGCGACTTCAAATCACCAGCCCTCGAAATAGCCTGGGTCGGGAAAACGTCTATCAGGGACATGACTACGCTTCTAATGGAGCTGCTTTTTAGCTTTTATAGTCAAGCCGTTCAAAAAAAAATCAATCACGTGTTTCTTTCCATATATATAAACAGGGAACCAAGAGCCACTTTCAGATAACATGGACATCACCACGTGTATTCCTTTCCGATATAAAAATTATCAGATTTCGTTCTTTATCATCCAAAAAGTTGTTTATTTGAAAGCCTTGGATGTTTCAAAATGTGTGGGTTATGGTTTACTGGGTCCCACGATGTTGCAACAATATTTGAAAGGTGAAAATGTTTTAACGGTTCGTGCAATTTTCATCTTGGATGAACGAATTTTGTTAATGAAAGGAGCTAAATATTGTTGCGTTGTTACGGGTTCGTAGATTTGAGAGTATCCGATGAAAACACGATGCAGAACAATAAAAAGCACAATTTATTTACAAGAATCACTATTTACAGCACAGTTCCAAAATTACCATTAAAAGCGTCGAAAATCTACAATAAATTATTCTTTTGACTGTCCTCCAAATTCCTTTTCATATTCTGAGTAAGTAATTTCGATGATTCCTCAACATGCCTAAAGTAAACTTTGTGAGCCTTTAAAAAAGGTATAAATTTGGTAGCTAAAAGAAGGTTTAGATTTCCAATTTCAGAGAACGACTTTAAAGCACTGGCACTTGAAATAACCTGGGTTGGGAAAACGTCTATCAGGGACATGATTATGCTTCTAATGGAGCTGCTTCTCAGCTTTTTATATAGTCTGCTGCTTTTTTTTAAAACAAGAAAAACCAGTCACGTGTTTTCTTCTCTCTCTATATATATATAAACAGCAAACCAAGAGTCCCATTTAGATATCATGCAAATCACCACGTATATTCCTTTCCAATATAAAAATTATCGGATTCTCTTCTTTATCATCCAAGGATTTATTTATTTAAAAGCCTCAGGTGTTTCGAAATGTGTAGGTTATAGTTTACTGGGTCCCACAATGTTGCAAGAATATTTGAAACGAGAAAATTTTATGGCAACCCTAGTGCTATGCCGGAAAGCTTACATACAGGCGCAACCGCCGAATTTTTCGTAACAATATCAATCCACAACCGTTTTTTTTACCCTTTCGCAAATTAACAGTATAATGGATCATCTTAAGAAGAAAAAGGACATAGAATTTAGCGATTGGTTGCACAAAATCCTGCACGAATCCCTTATCAAGACCGATGATTATTATATTCTCAACAATGATCCCCTTAACTCTTCTATAAATTTTGAAAAATTGTTGAACAAGAAAAGATTAAATTGTTGAAAAATTATACCATAGTTCCATTAAAAGAGAAAGTTCTATTAAAAGAGAAAGTTCTATTTAAAGAGCCTACAACTTTTGTAGAGAAAGGTACTCGAACAGATCCTATGGTTTTACTATTTTCATTGGAGAAACCACGTAAAGTTTTCAAAAAATTTTAAAACACATTAAAAAAATTTTTGTTAATTTTATAATGTCTTTAGACATTATAAAATTAACGTTTCCCCTTGCCAAGAATGGAATCCAATTTTAAGAAACCAATTTTACCAATCCAATTTCAAGAATCCAATTTTAAGAACCCAATTTTACCAATCCAAATTTAGGAATCCATTTTTAAGAATGCAATTTTACCTATCCAGTTTTAAGAATCCAGTTTTACCTATCCAATTTTAAGAATTGGCCAAGAATGGAATTCAAAAAGGGAAAAGCTTATTTTTATAATGTCAAAGACCTTATAAAAATTAACAAAAAAAATTTTTTTTTAATGTATTTCAAAAGAATTTTATTTCTTTCCAGACTTTTGTGCCTTTAAATAATCATGATACCAAACCACTTTTTGTAAAGCACAATGAGAAAAACCATATGCATGGTTGGTACACGTTCATTGTATTTTAAAATTTCTTGTCTTAAGATGCAAGAAATAGATCTTGGCAACCATTTTTCTAAAAACCGCCGTTTCGTTTCTCCTCGCACCCAAATAATGCAAAAGGGTTCTGCCAACATATTGTTGCGAAAAAATTCGGCGGTTGCGCCTGTATGTAAGCTTTCCGGCATAGCACTAGGGTTGCCATAAAATAGTGTATGGTAGGGTTGCCACATTGGCGACTTTATCGCCCATTTGGCGACCAAATTGGCGATATCCCATGGTCCAATCGGGAAGCTTCTAGAATAATTTCCTGTCGAGATATTTCTCGAAACCTGTGGAACTTAAGGAAAAGCTATATAAACCCTTGCGTTTCGGAGAGCCGGCGTTGCGAGGGTGTGATTAGTTGTGAGAATTGTGAGAATAGCTGCTTACTGTGAGTGCTAAGCTACGCGAGAGTTTTGTGAACGGAAAGCAATCGAGATAGTGCTTTGCCGTGAAGCTATCTTTACAGTATAGCTTGACAGTGTATTGGTGATTGTTCCACGGTGTTTATTATAAGTTTAGTGTTGCCGTGAAGCTACCTGTACAGTTACAGCCTGAAGCTGTGTTGCTGATTGTTTCAGCGTATTTATTGTAGATTTTCGACGCTTTTAAAGGTGATTTTGGAACTGTGCTGTAAATAGTGATTCCTGTAAATAAATTGTGCTTTTTATTGTTCTGCATCGTGTTTTCATCGGATACTCTCAAATCCACGAACCCGTAAAACGCAACAACTGGTGTCAGAAGTGGGATTTGAGAGTGAATGCCCGTCACCCGTCTACAGGAGAAAGCAATGGCGGAGGAAATGAATGCTTTGATGGACATGTTAGCAGCTCTGAAAGCGGACATGTTAGCAGCTTTGACAGCCGGACAAGAAGAGATGAAAGCCAGACAAGAAGAGATGAACGCCAGACAAGAAGAGATGAAACAAGACATGAAAGCCGGACAAGAAGAGATGAACGCCAGACAAGAAGAGATGAAACAAGACATGAAAGCCGGACAAGAAGAAATAAAAGCCGGACAAGAAAAGCTGCAAGAGCAACTGCGACAGATGGAAATGGAGCAAAACAAGATTAGAAGCGACATCATGGAGCTTAGAGAGGAAACCGAAACCAAATTACAAAATATGAAAGAGGAAACTGCAACTAAAATAGCCGATATGGAAGAAAAATTTAGGAAGTTTCGGGAAGAGGTAGACATGTTGAAAGAAAAACGAACTGAGCCGAAGAGAGAAATTGAAGATTTTAAGATTCTCCCAGGTTCTCCTCATACGGCAATCAAACCCAGTACGTACGACGGAAAATCGTCGTGGAATGTGTACAAGACCCAGTTCGCCATCGTGGCTGACACTAACAGATGGGATTCCCAGATGAAGGCATCACAGCTAGCTGCATCACTCCGAGGCGATGCTGCAGATATCCTAGGAGTTCTGCCACAAGACCAGATTTCCAGTTTTGATGCCCTCTCGAACGCACTAGAACTCAGATTCGGAGAAAAATGTGTAAAGGACTGTAGCCGTCTCCAACTCAAAACCCGCCAACAGAAAACGACTGAAAGCCTCCAAGAACTAGCAACTGATATTGAAAGGCTGGCGCACCATGCATATCCGGACTGTCCACCTGATGTCCGTGAAAATCTGGCCCTTATGCATTTCGTCGATGCAGTCAGGGATCAGGAAATTCAGAAGGCTCTCAGGTTGGCAGATCTCAAAGACCTGAAATCTGCATTAATCTATGCAATGAAGTTTGAGTCGGCTCACCAGGCAACTCGAAAAGATCGCCATCCGATCAAAGCGGCTAAAGTAGAAAGTGAAAATTTTTATGTCAGAAAATTTAAACAAGAAATGTTAAAAGAGATTCGGGAAGCGGTAAATAAGCCAAATAACAGAAACACCGACAAGAAAGAAATGAAGTGCTGGAATTGCGGACTCGAAGGACATCTGCGCAGGAACTGTCACGTGAGCCAAGACCGGGAGGCAGCTCCAGGGAAACTAAAATGCGGCAATCTCACGGGGCGGAGGTTGCCAGGCAGAGATGTAGCCTCTCTGAAAGTTCTTCAGATCTCGTCAATGAGCGGCGGAGATAACGGATTGTTCGTCGAAGGATACGTGAATAAACACCCTTGTAAGATGATCATCGATACGGGAGCCAACGTAACCATCGTCAGAACAGACGTAGCGCGGGAACTAAACGAGACTTTGCGCTGGACTCCGCCCTGTGTGACTCTACAGACAGTGACAGGTGACAAGATCCCCATTGA
>KK114588.1:217651-229793 GCA_000611955.2 Stegodyphus mimosarum | reverse complement strand
GCTGCTTACTGTGAGTGCTAAGCTACGCGACAGTTTTGTGAACGGAAAGCGATCGAGATAGTGCTTTGCCGTGAAGCTACCTTTACAGTATAGCTTGACAGTGTATTGGTGATTGTTCCACGGTGTTTATTAGAAGTTTAGTGTTGCCGTGAAGCTACCTGTACAGTTACAGCCTGAAGCTGTGTTGCTGATTGTTTCAGCGTATTTATTGTAGATTTTCGACGCTTTTAAAGGTAATTTTGGAACTGTGCTGTAAATAGAGGTTCTTGTAAATAAATTGTGCTTTTATTGTTCTGCATCTTGTTGTCATCGGATACTCTCAAATCCACGAACCCGTATAACGCAACAATATGTAACACCCATGGTGGTAGGGAATTTCTCCTTTGTACCAAGATAAACCGTGATAATAATCACTTGCCCAAACAGCCGTTCGTTTTTCTTTTTCAGTACGCATCTTCCAAGGAAAGGGGGGTTAAAAACCCTCGGGAGGTGCCATTGGAAGTGAAATAGGCCAATTCTTTTACAATAAAGGATTCTTGAAAATCGCAAAAACCTTTAAAGTCGAGTTCCATGTTCTCTTTTTCTTTAAACTCCCCCCCTCCTTTCAGAAAAATTACCCAAGATTGGACTCAAGAAGTTATCGAAAAAAACTGGGTTGAGTAAAGGAAAAAGCACATTGGAGTCATATTTTCCAATGTAATTTTTCCTTCACTCAACCCAGTTTTTTTCGCCTCCTTCATGAGGAGGAAAAGGTTCTGTCCCCCAAACCCTTTATATAGACCTTATTATTATTATTTTATTTTTCCAAGATTGGCTCTATTTAAAACCAAAAAAAATCGGTCTGGAAGGAAAAGAGTGCATTTGGAAAAAAAAGTCATTTTTTTCAACATGCACCCGTGAATCGCTAAAAATGTGATACATAGACAATTCCGCCATATCTTTGATAAAGATATTTTGTTTAGAAAAGCTGATTTTCAATACAGGCAGTCCATCGATATTTTCACCGTCCTCTTCTAATGGTGAATGTAAGCATTGGAGGACAATATGATAAGCTCTTGTTCCCAATTTCTGCATGGCATACAAGGCTTGGGGTAGATCCAAACATATACTTCGATCGTCTGGATCGTCTGGTGAAAGATCGTTCCACATCAAGAGACGGGGTTTTAGTAGGTCGATCCTATCTTTGTATAAACATAAACCATAATTCCTCGTGAACATGGCCAAAGACACGGCATTGAAGTAAATACGATTATTAGAAATGTAAACTTCAAATCCATGACCATCCCAAAAAGTTATGTAGTAAAGCATGGTGCATATAAGAGAAAAATGAAATGAAATGTCCTTTTATACCTCTCATTTTGAAAGTCATGTGACTATTTTTTTTCAATCTTTACGTTATAAACACAACCAAGATTATTTTTTTCTACCTTTACGAGAACCATTAAGATTAGCTTTTTAATTTTTTTCAACCTTTACGAGAACCATTAAGATTAGCTTTTTATTTTTTTCAACCTTTACGAGAACCATCAAGATTAGCTTTTTAACCATCAAGATTAGTCCTTTTTAATTAAAAAAAATACGATCTCAATGATGTAAACGTTTTTTAAAAAGGAATAAAAATAATCATCCCGCGAGTATAAAAGAGCGTGTTCCACGAGAGTTTTCTTTAGAGGACTACATGAACTGAGCTGGTAAGTCATTTCGCATTTTTATTAAGCTTTTAAAATAATATTCCATTTTTATTAAGTACTTAAAAATTATGCCATTAAGCTTTTAAAAAATTATTCCATTAAGCTTTTAAAAAATTAATTCCATTAAGCTTTTAAAAAATCTTCTCTACCTTTTTCTTTTTTTCCATCTAGATCCTATTTTGTGGGGTAAAAAAATGGCTGATAATTTTATCGTGCTCGATTTAGAAGGGTTCCAGTCCTACAACCACAAGAAGGGAGAATACACTTATATCCTGAAGGAATGCGGTATGCGACAAAAGATCGTTTGACGGTGGGATTTTTGATGTTTGAACCTTCTCAACCTTTCAATCAACTCAGCGCTAAAAACCAAAAGACCAACGCCTGGCAAACCCGAAATCGACACGGTCTTCGTTGGAATGGGGGCCTCATTCCCCACAATCATCTCGCTTCCATTCTTAAATCTTTAACCCACAACTTCTTCTTCATTTACGTCGTAGGATGTGAGAGAGCAAAATTTTTTGCCCAACTCTTAGAAGATAAGCCCATAACGGAGATTTACGTGCCAGGTGGAATCATTTGGAGACATTGAGGAAAATGTGCTAAACACCAATAAATGTGCTAAACACCAGCCGATGAAAAAAACTTCCATTGTGCTGAAAACAAAGTGCGCAACTATGGATGTCACATTATGGAAGAAGATTTCCATGATCCAAAAGATCCATCTAGACGGACCAGCAACAACTTTTGACCGAGCCTACGATCAATTAGAAGAGGATCCTTCCCCGGAAAATTTTGACGCATTCATCAAGTCATGGGACAATCTGTCGTCCATAGAATCAAAAGATTCCAGTTCTTCAATTCGTAATTCTTCCAGTTCTTTAATGGAAATTGGGGTGAAATACCTGATAATCTACCTAATTATGATCTAAGAAGGATGCTGGGCTGACCTAACCACTGAACCTCCAAAGGATCCAGAAGAATGTTGGGATGAACCAGATCCAAAGGAACCAGAAGCAAAGGCCAGTGAGTGTTGGGATGATCCAAAGGATCCAGAAGCCAGTGAGTGCTGGGATGAAACAATAAAGACTAAAACTTCAGTGAGTCTTGGGAAGAAACCCAAAAGGTTATCTCCAGTTTTAAGAATGGACTTGTATTGGGATGATCCACCAAAACAGAATCTTGAGAATTTTATTATGTAATTTTGATAAATGTATTTAATAATGTTTAATAAAAGAAATATAATTTGTAAAAAAATTAATTTTTTTTAATTATCACCAGAGGGAAGAAGTAAGTAAGAACACTATGTGAGGACACTGTAGACCCAGGCAAGAAGTTGATTGTTTTTAGGATTCTTATCCGCCAGGTGAAGCATCTCTTCACTGGATAAGATAAAACTTCCATTCTTTTTGCGGAAGCAATGATCCTCTTCAAAAAACACTGATAAAATATCCCACGTTTTATTGCTGGAAGTCGGAATTGGATGAGAGGTAAAATATCTGTTGCATTCCAGAACAGCCGTTCTTCATCGATATAACATCGAACTGATATATATTCGTTATACAGAATATGAGTCATCTCTCAAAAGAGTATGAAGAAAATTATTTTCCGCTCGCCTTTTATATAAACGAGTAGACCATGTGACTATTCTTTTTCCCGATCTTGGTTCCCCTTTTATGATTTTTTTATCTCGGTTCCCTTTTATGATTTTTTTATCTCAGTTCCCTTTTATGATTTTTTTATCTTGGTTCCCTTTTATGATTTTTTTATCTTGGTTCCCTTTTATGATAAGAAACTTGGTAAAGGGACCACGTGAACTCTTTCTGAAGAGTATATAAATGGATCGCCAGCAAGCTCTTTTATTATAAGAAGTCATGCTGCTCAAACTGGAGTACAACTCTTTCTTTTACGTTCACGCATATGTGGATCTAGGATTCCTGTACTGGAATGCTAGAGATATCCTCAACCTCTTACCTGCGAAGAGTAGTGACGCCTCCAGTATTCTGCAAGTCTTTTTCCCAGATCAGGGCAAGTGTCTTCTACTTGGAGAATTGTACATTTATTCTAAAGAATGGGGTTCACCCTATCAGATTGTTCTCACATCAAATGAAGCTGCATACGTTGCCCAGAAAGCTCTTCATAACGAATTCCTATTTCCTTGGATGTGCCAGATGTTTATGGAGCCTCTTACAAAAGCCGTGGAGGATGGTGAAACATACATTGTCCTCAGAGACACTGTGAAAGATGAGGCAATTAGGAGAAAGTCTTCCATCTTCTTTCTCACTCAATTGGGGTCTATCAGCTTTCTGAAATCATCAGGCAGCAACAAGAATTAGGTGAATTCTCTCCCGAGTAAAAAAAGGCGAAGAGAGAACCAAAAAAATGGGTCGGATTTTTTTGGGTCATTCTCATATCCAATCTTGGAAACCCTAATTTGTATGTCCAATCCTGTTCCCTCCACGACCCATTTTTTGGGTCATCCAATCTTGGAAACCCTAATTTGTATGTCCAATCCTGTTCCCTCCACGACCCATTTTTTGGGTCATCCAATCTTGGAAACCCTAATTTTTTATATATCCTTTCGATCACGTGACCTCATTCTAAAGAGTATAAAAACGCAGCGACCTCTTTTATTATAAGAAACCATGTTGCTTAGACCGGAGTACAACTCTACCCTTTTTGTGCACGCGTATGTGTATATGGGATTCCTATACCTGAATGCTAAAGATATTGTCAACCTGTTACCTACAAACAGCAGTCATACGTCCAGTATTCTGCAAGTTTTTCTCCCAGATCAGGATAAGTCTCTTCTGCTCGGAGGATTGCATAATTATTCTAAAGAGTGGGGTCCAGCTCATCAGATTATTCTCTCATCCGATGAAGCTGCGTATGTTGCCCAAACAGTCCTTCACAACGAATTTCTGTTTCCTTGGATGTGCCGAATCGTTACAGAACCTCTTACAAGAGTCGAGGAGGACGGTGTAACATACATTGTTTTTAAAGACGCTGTGGAAGATGAGATGATAAAAACGCCCATCTTCTTTCTCGCACAGTTAGGGGTCTATCACCTCCCCCAAATCATCAAACAAGAATTAGATGAGTAAATAAGAGAGTGGTCCAAAAAAATGGGTCGTAGAAGGAATGAGTGCAATGCATTCAATTCCTTCCACGACCCATTTTTTTGTCACTCTCTTATCCAACATTGGAAAACGAAAATATTGGTCACAAAAATATTTGAATACCATTTTTTAGATTTGACGAGAACAGGTTGGTCGAAAATATTTCCTACCATCAGGTCAGAGACAAAAATATACATTCTTGGACTTCTTTATGGGAGATCTCTCTTAAACCCATTCATTTTTGGGGGGTTTCAGGAGAACCGAAAAGGAATGGTCCATATTTGAACAAAATATTTTTTAATAGAACTCAGAGAAATTCTGAGAAGGTACATTCGGGGTCGGTATACAAAATTGACCGGTCGGTATACAAAATATTTCCAAGATAAAATAATTTTAGGAACCCAAATATTTTTCCAAGAGAGATCTTCAAAACTGAACTGTTTATATAAATTCTTTTGACTGGAAAAATTTTTATTAGATCTGAAACGTATATATTTAAAAAAAACATTTGTCTAAAAATGACGTCTCACTTTTACACTTTTCCCATAGGTTTACATTGGAAAAGTTAAACATATGTAATATTTATATTATATATAATATATAAAAAATAAAAGCATTTTGTTAATTTTAGTCCAAAGGGTCCCGAAGGACTATTACTTTCGTTTTGGCATTTTGCGTTGTAAATGTCCGATTCACCTTTCAAAATAAAAAAATGGTAAGACGACCAAGGTTTCCAAGAGAGTTGAGAAAAAACAGGTGAAGTAAATTACGTTATCACCGCAAGGTAGACATGAAATACAATTTTCAACTCTCTCTTACATTATCACCGCAAAGTTTCCAAGAGAGTTCAGACAAAAAAAGAGGTGAAGGAACTTACTTTATCACCGCAACGTTTCTAAGAGAGTAGAGAAAAAAACACATTCATGACTTCAAGAGCTGACCAACTGTTTATATAGATGAGGAATTCCTTTCGAAACCATATTTGACCTTGAAAAAAAACTTTTTGTCTAAAAAATGATGTCTTACTTTCTAATGTTAACCTATGGGAAAAACATTAGAAAATAAGACATCATTTTTAGACAAAAAGGTTTTTTTTTAAATATGTAATTTCAGATCAGTCGAATGGATCTATATAAATAGTTGGTCAGCTCTTAAAGATAGCAGGAATTTTTCGGAGATTATGAAAACTTTGGAAACTTTTCGTTTCAATCTATATTTCCTTCTGGATAACTTGTTAACATAATTCTTTTTGTTATCCACTGTTTCTTTTGGAACTTTTTGATATAATACTTTGGGCATCTATATAAATAGTTCCTTTTGAATAATTCTTTTGGTGTTTGAAAATTTCAGAAGCATGGAAGCCGTTTTAGGATTCCCCGTAACACAGAATCAGAAAATCCTTGTCGAATCCTTATGGACATAAGACTTAAAAATCTGATACCCCTCTTGGAAAAGACTATTAGTTTTTCCGGCTATATTTTTGTCTTGGGGAACCGGTTGGGCCGTTGAATGTCCTCGTTTGTGGTTTGGATTGAGGCATCTCTTAATACCATAGGGCCACAATTTGGCCAGGCGGTTGAGATGTACTTTGGATCGTACCCCTTGTCACATATGTAATTATAATTTAGTATTTATGATAACGGTAACTGTAATGCATGATAACTGTAACTGTAGTATAGAACATTAGTTGTAGCTTGTAGCATAATAAATAATGTGTAGCTGATCTTGTTATATTTACTTTCCACTTATCTAACATATAAATAAATGTTACATGGCGCAGCCGCAGCTAAAAAAAATTATGAAGAACCACACAAGTCATTTATGAATAACCTTGAAAGTATCCTCAGTGTTGCTGTATGATTAGAATTTGTTTACAACAAAATCAAAACTTCATGGTTGGTAAGTTCGTTATTTATTTTCATTGAAGTGGCTATAAATACGTATATTTAGACTATCTAAAGTCTTAAATTAAATATGGATAGATTAAAGCCACCAAATAACCTAAGTTTTGAAGGTAATATAAGTGAAAACTAGAAGAAATGGAAACAAAAATTTCAGATTTATATGTTAGCGTCCGGTGGTCATACTAAATCGCCTGAAATTAAAGTAGCTATTTTATTGCATGTTATTGGTGAAGAAGCACTTGAAAAGTTTAATACTTTTGATTTAAATGAGAAAGATAAGAAAGATGTTGACAAAGTAATTGAAGCTTTCGAAAATTACTGCATACCGAAAGCAAACGAAAGTGTTGATAGGCATATATTTTTCTCTCGAACACAACATGTAGGTGAATCGTTTGATGATTTCTTAACAGAGTTAAAGAAATTAAGTAGTAACTGTGGATTTGCAGAATTAAAAGATAGTTTAATTAGGGATAGAATCATAAGTGGAATTTTAAATAAAAATCTTAAAGATAGGCTATTGAGAGAAGATCAGTTAACATTGGAGAAATGCATTAAAATGTGTAAAGCTGCTGAATTAGCAGAAGTTCAGTTGAAAACTTTAACTGAAGAAAATAAAATAGAAGTGATAAAACGGAATAAAGCTTCACCTCCAGAAGAAAGAAGTCAGTCTTGTAAGAGAAAATTTTATTTACCACAAAAGCAACAAAATATTAAATCATCTCCAAATTATCAAGGAATTAAGTCCAATAATTCAAAACCATGTAGAAAATGTGGAACTTTTCATAAGTTATACAACTGTCCTGCTTATAATAAGATTTGCTTTTACTGTAAAAAGAAAAATCACTTTTCTAAAATGTGTACTAATAAAAGTGTTAGTAGTCTACAAAATTATATAGAGAATGAATTGAATTATAATGATAATGAATATATTTTAGGATCAGTAGAAGATAAAAATCCATTTTTTAAAAACAAAACAGAATGGTTTGAAAAACTAAAAGTAAACATATCTAAATACTTATATGTTAAGTTGGATACTGGTGCTCAATGCAATGTGTTGCCATTGCCTAAATTTAAGCAATTAAATTTAAGAGACAAGTGTTTGACTGAATCAAAAGTCACTTTAAATAATTACAATGGTTCTAAAATTGATGTAATTGGAAAATGCAAGTTGTTATGTGAAACATCTAAAGGTGACAAAGATGAAATAGAATTTCAAGTAGTAGCATGTGACAAAACTGTTCCAGCAATTTTAGGTTTACCTACATTACAAAAATTAAATCTGGTGCAAAGGATATGTACAGTAAATCCTGAATCTAGTGAAAAGTTACCAGAGTCATTAAATGGATATCAAGATTTATTTAAAGGAATTGGGAATTTAACTGGTTATACCTACCACATTAAATTAAAACCAGAAGCTGTTGGTAAAATAGAGCCCTGTAGGAAAATTCCACTTAGTTTATTAAATCCATTAAAAAAGGAACTGGCAAGAATGGAAAAAGATGGCATTATAAAGAAAGTTAATAAACCTACAGAATTTGTGAATTCATTAGTTATAGTAAGGAAAAAAGATGGTAATTTAAGAGTGTGCTTAGATCCTCAGTACCTTAACCAAAATATATTGAGAGAACATTATCACATACCAACCTTTGAAGAAATTTCATCTCAAATGTCAAATGCAAAAGTGTTTAGTATTTTAGATGCAAACAAAGCATTTTGGCAAATTAAATTGTCAGATTCAAGTTGTGAACTAACTACATTTAATACGCCATTTGGTAGATATTGTTTTTTAAGATTGCCATATGGACTATGTTCATCACCAGAAGTTTTTCATAGAAGTTTTTCTGAAATTTTTAGTGACATAGAAGGAGTGCAAATATATATAGATGACTTATTAGTTTGGGGAAAAGATAAACAAGAACATGATTTAAGGTTAAAGAAGGTGCTGGAAAGAGCCAGAGAAAAGAATGTTAAATTTAATTTAAATAAATGCAAAATTGGGTTGAATGAAGTTAAATATATGGGACATATATTTTCTAAAGATGGTTTAAAACCAGATGAAGATAAAATTAAGGCTATTATAAATATAAATACACCAAAAAATGTTAAAGAATTAGAAACTTTCCTAGGAATGATTACTTATGTTTCTAGATTTATACCTAATGTATCAGAATTGACATCATGTTTAAGAGATTTGTTGAAAAAACATGTTGTCTGGAACTGGAATGCAGTACATGAAAAAACATTTAGAAAACTAAAAAATATCTTAGTAAATAAACCAGTTTTGCAGTATTATGACATAAATATGCCTGTAGTTTTATCTGTAGATGCATCTCAAGAAGGACTAGGAGCTGTCTTATTGCAGAATAATTTGCCAGTGGCATACGCATCTAAAGCATTAACAGATACACAGAAGAATTACGCTCAAATTGAAAAGGAAACTTTAGCTATTGTATTTGCATGTGAGAAATTTCACCAATATATATTTGGTAAATGTTTTATAGTTGAAAGTGATCATAAACCATTAGAAACAATTTTCAAGAAGCCATTAAATAAATGTCCAGTAAGATTACAAAGAATGCGTATAAGATTACAGCCATATCAGTTTGAGAAAAAATATAAACCAGGAAAAGAACTTTTTATAGCTGATGCATTATCAAGATCATTTACTGATAAAGGATCTGATTTTTTGAAGGAGACATAGAAGCCCATGTTAGAATGGTTGTAGAAAGTATACCAGTGTCTAAAGACAAAATGGAAAATTTTCAGCAAGAAACAGGTAAAGATGAAGAACTACAAGTTTTAAGAAAATTAATTAAAACTGGATGGCCAGATACAAAATGTATGGTTCCAGAACTGGCAAAACCATATTTTAACTTCAGAGAGGAATTATCGGAAGCAAAAGCAATATTTAAGAATTCTTGTGTTGTTGTACCTAAAAGTTTACGTAAAGATATGTTAAGTAAAATTCATTATGGTCATTTAGGAGTAGAAAAATGCAAGAACAAAGCAAGAGAAATATTGTATTGGCCAGGAATGTCTAAAGAAATTGAAGATTTGGTTCTTAATTGTCCAATATGTTTGAGTCTACAAAAAGCCAATTGTAAAGAACCAATGATATGTAAAGAGATACCTAATGGTCCATGGGAAGTATTGGGAACGGACCTCTTCTATTTTCAAGGTAGAGATTATTTAATAGTTATAGACTATTTTAGCAAATATGTAGAAATTGGACATTTGGAAGATTTGTCAAGTGTAGCAGTAATAAAACAACTGAAATCATTTTTTGCAAGGCATGGTATCCCGAAAATAGTGTATTCTGATAATGGTCCACAATATAGTAGCAAAAAATTTAAAGAATTTGCAAGGAGATGGAACTTTGAAACCAGAACTTCAAGTCCAAATTACCCACAATCGAATGGAATGGTTGAAAGGCATATTCAAACTGTCATACCTATTAATAATTTTCTGTAATTGGATAAGAACTGTCATTCAAATTTTTATAGGTCACATCTTATCTATATACTATTTTTATAGGTCACATCTTATCTTCTTACACATACGCTACTGGTCAAATGTATTCACAGTTTCTGATACTGGAATCCTAATAAAATTTCATGAGCCCATTACAACCAAAGATGTTACTTTGAACATCGACGGTGTCGAAAAGAATTCCTTGAAACAAAGATTTGATAAAGGAAAAACAATTGAACTGTAAAAGATTCCATACCTTTAGATAAGAATTTCCGTTATGGTTAAGCTTTATCCTGATTGAAGGACCACGTTGTTTTGTATTCTTCTTCTTCGAGAATATGTAGTGGCTTGAAGCGGAACCTGGAACGTTTATATACGTTTATAAAGAATTAATTATTAAACAAATGGTAAAGTCTTAACAGCTGAAAAATCTCTCAGAAAGAGTCTCGTTCAGAATATAAAAAATCCTTCCTTTTTGAATGATGCCTTTCAAGACAACTATCCTTCCTTTCGAATGATGACTAAATAATTTATTTTTTCCTTTTGTGTGATGTCCTTTAATTCAGCATTCAAAATGAACGCTTTTCCTTTGACAACCTTGGAAAAATCCATTCTTAGAAGTATTCTAAGAGATATATAATATTGAAATTTCCAAAATTGTCAAAGGAAAAAAAGTTCATTTTTAATGATGTCTTAAAAGACATCGTTAAAATGAAGAAAAAGAAAGCTTTTATTTTTTAATTCTTAGCAAGATATGATATTTTCGCCGAGCTCTGAAAATATTTTCCAACCAATTCCAAAAATACTCTCTCCTTTACAACTTTGTGAAAGATGCACATCATTTTGTGTCTTACCCAGTGTTACGATGATATATAATTTGTTCATGACAAGTTGAAGAGTTCCCCTTTGTCGAAGGAGTTGGACCTCGCGGAATGCGTTTTTCCTAAACAGTTTTCAATAATGAGAGAGATCAATATTGAAAGCACTTCATTGTAATTTGTTACAAATCCACTGTAACCACTAATAGCCAAAGATTTTTCACAATTCAACTTGTTAAAAACTCCAGATTCCCATGGTATACATTATTGACGTATCTTAAACTAGAGCAATTTTCAGAAGTTCTCAGAATATATTCAAACATGAAAGGGGAGAATAACACATTTAAGTTCATAAAGAAAGAGAGAGAGAATAATTTAACCAAGTTTTGACTTCAGCCGCTTTTTTTTTCCTGGAAAGCGTATTTTCTGAATGGGTACCGGTGTTCGAATACTTTTGTGACCCATTGTACTATTAAATAAAAGAGGGGAAAGGAAGAGAAAACTTCGTTTTGTACTTCTTGCACTATATTTTATTGATTTATTTACTTTTTCAACTACATAAATAATGTGAGGCATCTCAATACGTATTTTTGACAGGATATTTCTGGCAGCTGCTTTCTTAATTTTGCGTGAGATTATACTGGTTATGTAATCTCATTTTCATAGTTGTTAGTTTTCATATTCAGTTTGTTCTCATGTAATTCAAGGTAGTTAAATATGTTATATAAAATTTTTAAGCATTTCTATACAGCATTTTTAAGATAATTCCTAAAAGCTCAGCTATTGTTTTAATACTACTTTAGTGTATACATTTTATTACCGGTTACTTTTATTTATATTCCACAATAAAATATTAACAGCATATTAAAACCGTAGTTTCATTTTGGTATGAACTCAAGTGTTGTAAAACATTTTTCGTAGCCTCACAATTTTACAACAAATTATAAAAGTAGAGAGTAAAATATTTTCCCTTACCTTGTATCCAGCGCAGCATCAACGAGATCATAGTGTATTTACACGTGTAATTAAAAAGGAGCTTGTAGACGGAAACTGCAAGATATCACAAACACATTTTATTAATACATGAAAATAGATTAAGATTCATTAGTTTCATGATACATGCCAAAACAGATTTATGTGAA
>KK114588.1:186569-217639 GCA_000611955.2 Stegodyphus mimosarum | reverse complement strand
ATATAAAAGAGTGTCATATCACTGTCCTATTCTGAAGGACTTAGAAAAAAAGGTAAGAAGTACAGTGAAAAGCGAGTTACACAATTAACTCATGCAACATGTCCAGATAATATGGTTTATCACGCTATTGGCGACAGTCTATCACTATTTGTTGCATACCGACAAAAGTTCAGTAGTTTATTTAAATTTCTGGAAATCGCCATCGCAAAGTGCATTCTGGGATGAAAGAACATTATATTTTTGGACAATGTTATGAGAACAACATGTGGACTAGTTTCTGTAACAACAACAATAAAAAAAAATGTATTAATTATTAAAATTATGTAAGTGAATTGTGCTTTATGGTGCATCTTTTCATCTATAACATGAACCTCATGCAACCGATCTGATTATAAAAATACGTGAATCTGCAAACAACCACCTTTTCTACGCACTGAATTGTGATCAGAACAATTGGAAATGTTCAAATATTATGACGGTTACATACTTGCAAACACGCAGCGTTCCCAGAAAGTCTACGCTGCATTCGGTCTGTGTAAAGGCGGCTGTTGCAGTTCCACATATTTTTATAACCAAATTGGTTGTGTGAGTTTCTTACGTCAGCAAGAAAAGATACTTATGTCTTAGAGCACAATTTACTAACAACTAAATAATTTTAATTATTAACTATTGCCTTTTTTATTACAGAAAGTATATCACACGCTTGTCTCATAGCATTGTCCAAAAACAGAACGTAAAATCCCAGAATCCGCTTTGCAATAGAAAGAAATTAAGTTTCGGATAGTGCTGTTATCTGTTGAGGGAAAGGAAACTATTCCCCACAGGTCTTTCCCAACATTTCGGAATTTGTTTTATTGGCACTTCAAGAGCACACTAGCGGCTGACCGGTAAAATCGCTGAACAGTTGTCTTTAGCCCGGGATTCGAATCTCTGTGAACGGGCTGGCTACATAGGCGTTTTCATTGTTTTTCCCAAGTTTAAAGTGTATGCAAGCCAGTTTCCTTCAAAAATTCGTCCCTTCCCTTAAGCAGATAGCCCTAGAGTACTTTGCCATAATAAAACAACACGAACCAATTTGGGGAATTACAGAAAAGGCGTTGCACAGTGAACGGATCGGAGATCATCATTCGTTAAGTGGTGTTCGACCTGAAGGCCTTTACCACTACTTGTTGATCATTCCTCTAAGGACCTGTAAAAGTGAGTTTACTGCATGTGTATCTAATCTCGAATTGCCGTGTAGGCATTTCAGGGCAAAAAAAATAATAATTATTATTTCATTAGCGGATAAGCATGTTTTGCACTGTTTGATCGGATATAAAAGTGCTAATTAATTAATTTGCTTAATTATTTAATCTTTGTCCGAATATTAAAAGGAAAACGAAAAAATGACATTTAACGTCTGCAGTACTGGGAATATGTATTTGGACTTCAGATTTTTTGATTATCCGCATTCCGATTAGTCCACATCACGAAGTATGGGGATTCCATGGTACATATACTTGGGGTATTGATTTAGAAAGTTTTACACACTGTTCAAGGTTTTCTTATGGTTCTAACCTCCATGGTTTCAAGATAGTATTTTTTTCTCGAGCTGAAATCAGACATAAAACTGCTCAACAAAGATTATGTTTTCTTTTTAACATAATCGGTGGGTGTGCGCTGGCTGCGGCTCTTAGAGGCTAAACATGAGTCTATGTATTTCTTAAAATTCTGCAATAAGTATTTACGTCAAAATGAACAAAGCCTTGCCACTAACGATAAATTTTTTATAATCCTTAATTACGCTAATTAATTCTACTTAAACATGACTTTGCGATTTTGTAAAAGTAAGTTTTGTAATATTTTTAAAATGTTATTAATAGTGTGTTTACTTTGTGAGTAATAAAGTGTAAATAGTTTAAATAAAGTGATTAACTGAAGTATTGCTTATATTCGTAATTTAATATATGAAATAGTAATTAGACGTGTTATTTGCTAGTTTTTCTTTAGATATTTATGATTGATCAAAGGAAATATTATTTGCGACTAGGACACCGCCATTTGCTATTGCATTATCAATACTTTTTTTTTTTAATCATTCGAAAGGTGTAGACCTATATCTTCATTAACTAACAGATCGAAGATTAGATTTACGTAGTAGTGAAGAAATAAATGTCGTTTGTGTATTAATAAGCTGCATCAGTAGTTTCAGTAATTTAAGTCAACACATATACTATAAATACAATTGTTAATTATAAATTTTTTTTTTGTAAATATCGTAATGTAAATGAATGTGTAAGTTTATCCATATATTATTTTATCTGATAAAGATGTGAATATGCAATATTTAAATCAGTGGCATTAAGCATGTAGAAAAATCTGCTTAAGAGATTATATGATGCTGTTAATATGTTATTCACATAAGAGTGATGATTGTAGAATAATAAAAATTTAATCTAAATGCCATTTTGGTCTAGTCATGATAAATCATTGTGATTTTTTTTTTTTTTCGGTAAAGTGCAGAATCGCGAGATTTGTGAACATTCTTCTGCATATAATGTACAAATGAAGTTAAGTAATAAAAATATTTTTGCCATCTTATGAAATACAGAATATATTACTAGATATGAAATTTCGCAGATATTAAATAAATAGCGTTTATACAGATAAACTGATATAATCACCTATTTAGAACATCTATTGGCAAAGTCGTGTGATCATCAGCATGAAGATTTATCAGCAAGCAAAGTATTCACTTATAAACAGAAAATATCCCTTTCTCTATATCTTAGTCAACATCTGAAGTAACAACCTAAACACTCTCCTTCTCTTTGGTGCTTATCGCCCAAGTTGCCGAACACAATTTCAGGAAGCTAGCCAAGTGCCGGTTATCTGAGTATCCCCAAAATAAGTATTACATGCAAACTGAGGGATTAGTTTTGGAAAGCTCTCTTAGTTGTATCTTTGGTGATATCTATATACATTATTAGAATCAAAATTATTTGAAATTTTAAATTTGTATGGTTCCACTACATTGATGATACTTTTACCTTATTTGATGGTAACAGAGATAAGTTAAATAAAGCATTTTCAGTAGTGAATTCCACTGACCTGCTATTCAGTTCACTTTTGAATTTGAAAAATCCAGTTTTATTCTGTATCTTGAGTTCTTGGTCAAATGCAACATCTCTAACTTCAGTACTATTGTTTACCACAAACCTCGATGTGTTTCCCTTTAACCACATTTTAAATCATGCCATTCGACTAAACTCAAGTTAATTTTATTGCTTTGTTAGTTTAATTTTATTGCTTTGTTTTCAGTTCACTTCAAGTTTCCTCTTTCAGATCGGCTTTTGATCAAATTGCTAATTTACAAATGACTGAATTACTTAATAGTAGTTACAATTGACAGAGGTTTTTTAATTCAACAATATTGAATGTTTAAAAATTCTCATCTCAACACATTAAAAAGCATCCTCTCATTTTAAGAGATTCTGTTTTAACTCTTTTCTTTCCATCAACTAGCTGTAAAATTGTGAGCATTTTATAGAAACATAATTCTCATGTTGTTTTCTGTATTGTCAATAAAATTTCTAGCTCCATACTTAAATACCCCAATCTGGATATGAACTGCTGGGGTATATACAGGATTCCTTGCTAATGTGGTTTAATTGACATTAGTCAAACTAAAACAGCCTTAAGATTTCATGTTAAGGAACATGAGTCATATGTTTGGAAAAAAAGAAACACATATATCCACTGTTTGTCAGAAAATCACGTTTTTCATTTTTCTGCAATGGAAATTATACAAAAAACATCTTCATTGGCAAATTAGATTTTCTAGAGATATTTCACATTCATAAAAATCTTCTGGTTCTAGCAAACGATCCCAATTCCAATCCTTCACTGTCAGCTTTTAAGGAAATTATTTCATAGTTGTTTTCATTTGTAGAGGGTGCCAGCAGCTAGATTTCACTTCTCTCTCTTATTATTGCTTTATGTTATCACTACTTCTCTTATTTGCATTTCCGCAGCTGAAGAAGCAGGTGCTATATTTAAACTTTCGAAACCAGTCCTGCAATTTATGAATATTATGCTGATTTTTGTTGCTTTAACTCCTCCAACAAGCATAATGATATAAGATGTTAATATCTATCATTCTGTTTTGTGTATATGAAGTATTCAGTAATATCTTTAAGTTCATTATCACAGAAAGTATTTTAAATTTATATATTCATTTTTGACTTTTTTTTTATCCTTTAAGAAAAAAATTAAATGAACATCTTTTTGATATTTTCCAACATGTATTCTGAAAGTAAAATGTTAAATTTCTCTTCATGTATGTCTGTGTACTTATTGATTCTCACTGTTCAATCATCAGTGAGGCATCCACTAACAGTTGGCAAGTAAACTTTGTCATACATATGCTGTCAGATGTATTTCTTATGTGTACATTAACTTCTAGATTTTTTTCTCCCACTTTTCATAATTTCATTAAGATAAAGTAGTTTTCTGGTCCTCCTCATTTAAGTAAGGATTAATTTAAAAAAGACTAACATTTGTACTTGTGTTTAAAGTAAATTTTTTTTAACAAATAATCTTGAAAATTACATTTAAAAAACACATAAATAATAAAGGACTTTTAATTATACTTCATATCTTTGTTTATATTCTTTCTTTATTAGAGTCAGGATCTACTATATTTGAAAGATATTTTATGATAAATATCAAAATTAAATTTCATTTCTCAATGCTAATCAAAATGTATGTAGTAGAATATTATGCAAACCACAAAAAATTTAGCATTGCATTTTTTCTCATTTGTCTTTCATACTTGTCCATTCTTTGTAAACTCAATCTATATTTAATTTTTTCACTTGCCAAGTATATTTTAATCCTCTGCGTTGAATCCTCTCTCGTAGTCAGCAGCAGAAACTTGAAAAGTTCCTATGCTGTAATAAAGTATCGCTATATTTTAAAACTCTGAATTTTGTAGTACATATTCTACACTATTGCTAAATGATTTTATTGCTTCTGCCTTTTCTGTGTTGGTTTTTTTTTGTTTTTTTTTTTTTTTTTTTTTTTTTTTTTTATGAAATCAGAAATTTAAGTTCAGAATATTCTTCACACATTTTGTCACTGTTTTCTGTACTTGGAAAAAAGGGTGAATATTTACTTCCAAGGCATGCCACATTGACTTTTCTGAAAGTAAAATTATTAATTTCATTTGATATTATAATGTGTATCAAAAACTTCCCAACTGTTTACCGCTTCATTAGGGAATCTCATACTTGTTCAATGAAACAGATTATGGAAGCATTGTCAGCATCATTTCCAACCTTTGTTAAATTTTTTTTAACTTCTTCACTCCAGAAAACACTTTTTCCTAGATATTGTGCTTTTAACTTTTGTATTTTTGCTTTTATGTAATTAAGTGCATCAATAATATGCAAGCAACTTTTCTGTAAATATTTGCGCAAAGTTGCTAATTCACCTAGAACGTAATTAAGAACAAACAGTGCCAGTATACTGAGGATTATTTAAAATTTATGAACAGTATTTACAAATTGGATTGTTGCATACATTCAGTTGTTCATTACAATATTCAATTAGGGTGGCATAACTTTTAATTACAGGAACCATTGCAAAATAATGAGATAACCAACACACCTCGTTTAATCATTTTAAGTGTTACGGAATGTCGATAAAATTTCTTGTAAAAATAATTAATTTTTTCCTACATAGAAGCAGTGTCTGTATGTGTTAGCTTCAAAACACCTCCAAATTCTCTTTTGTAGGTCAATTCACGTTTCATTTGAAATTTAAAGTATAAAATTAATTATTCTGTTCTGTTATCAGGACCAGATGCAGAAATGTGTGTATATATGCATGTATGCAGGATGGACGTGTTTATGTATGCATGTATGTACGAATGCATATGTGTGTGTATATATATATATATGCACATACATACATACATATGTACATTTTTTAATTCCATCCCAATAACAGAAGAGTGCCAAATTAATAATTTTTGAATTGAAATGTCTGTACTCTCATCTATTATGAGTGTATGGAAAGCTGCTTCTTGCAGTTCATTAAAAAAAATTTTCACGAGAACAGAATTAATGCATTCAACAAATTCAAAAGTGTAATTTTTTACATCTCCAACTTTTTGGTATATTTACATACTGTTCCATATGTTCGTGAATGTCTTGTACAGAATTCACTGATGCATAAAGTAACTCTTTTATTAAAACTTTAACTCAATCAACATCTGATTTTAATCATTCACTTTGTTCCTTTTTCAAATTATGTGCTTCCAATATTTCTTGCGATATATTTCATAGTCCTCCTTTCTTCAAATTAAGTAATTTATTTACAGCATGCAAATGCATCTTTTGCTTCAGATGAAATTTTAAATAATTTGACTTCCATTCATCCCATTTTTGTCCTGCATTAAATTCATTGGAAATTTTTCCTTCGTGACAAAAGGAACATGAAACTTCATTTTCTTTCTTCATTGTATTTAAAAATATTTCCCAATTTAATATTTTCTTTTTTATTTGAAGATGGAGTTTCATATTTTGCCAACTTTGAAAGCCATTTTATTACAAATGAGCGGCAGGAGTTTTTATTTGTAATATTTTCATGATTATGTAACTTTCATTTAGACATCTATTATTTAACATTTTACTTTAAATCGTCAATTTGCACTTCAAAGTATAAAACAAGAGAAATATACAAAGAGAGGCTACTCATACATTATGGTTTGTGATATTACAATGTGGCTTCAACCACGCACGCTGTGCTTTATACAAAACTCGCAAAACAACGAAGTTCTCTTTCATAACATAAAGAAAACCAAGCAAATGCTTAATGACATAGTTGATGTAAACAAAAGAGGTTATGTTTAGCGTTTAAATGTCAAAGACCAATTTCAGTAAAATTCTAGCATGCAGTATGGCTTTGGTGCAATTTGCTCCAACAAAATAATGTGTTTACGTTTGTTGCCAAGTTTTTGGTAATGGCAGAATGAAGCATCGCCCGTAAGTTTAAAATAGACTAATAACATTTGTGCCATAAGCCAAAAATGTAAACAAAGTGATAATCTGAAAATAATATATCTGTAAACATACAGTTCTGTCTACGAGAAGAGCTCCCGTCACAGTGTCTGGTGGGTGGCGGTCGCTATAGCAACAGGGATAGTATATTTCAAATAGGAGTGAACCAGTGGTTGCCAATTTATCTTTAAATGTGCCAGGGTGGCAAACTGAAAAGTAAATCTTCAAGATTCTCCTACGGAAAATAGGTCAAGGCTCGTTTTTACGGCAACAGACAGCTGCAGACTAACTGGTGAGAGCTTTTCTTATGATACACAGATTGTACAGTGAGATACAAGAACAAAAGTAAGCATTTAGATATTGAAAATAATTATTAACATACTTCACAACAGATGCAAAACAAAACTTACTTTAGTAGTAAGCTTGCATCTGTTGTTGACTGAGGCACAGAATGTTATCCTTCTAGCTCCAACTTCTAAAAAAAATTGTGTTTAATATTGATCATCTACACTGCTCATCGTAAACAAAAAATGCACTGCAAAAACCCATATAAATCAATAGAACAAAAATCATTCACGCTCACTATTTTGCTTAATCTCGTGTGCACCGTGTAAAAATCCATAAATCGATAAAACTAAAAAACTCACTAATGCAAAATACTTATATGATCAACAGAAATAGCAGTTAGCTGTTATTTTTACCGTTATGGTAAAAAACGAGCAGAAACCCATCAAAAACTCGCTGAAAACACTGATACAGAATGTAAACTTCATTGCTTCCTGAATTTCACCAAATCTCATATGCACTGAGAGTTAAACCTCGATTTCAAAAATCTTTTTGACCCTCTAAATTTTAATTTTTGTGTTTGAAATTAAATTGTTGCCATTTTTAGATGCAGTTCTTTTGTAAAATGAAATTTTAAAAAATGATGAACAAGCCCATTGTGTACTGAAAACAAAAACAGTTGTGCAACTTTCGAAAAATTAGTGTGTGTCAGCGCAACCGTACACCTTAGAGGTAACTTTGCATGGTACATGTAACTGGAGATCCTTGTAATATGACCATCAATACAGGAGCCAGTGTTACCATCATCCAAGAAGATTTGGCTCAAGACCTGGGAGGTGAAATCATCTGGACGCTATCCTGTGTTACCCCCCAGACTGTGTTTTGGGAATAAAATCGGCAATGAGGGTAAGTCAAACGGACACATCACATAATTACAATGCTACGTACCACCACATATAACATATATAGCAAATATTGCAGACCCTTGATTACTCGGACTAGACTAACAGAAATATGATATTTCCTTGGACTTAAAAATAATGAACTGTATTCTGCCTCTAAGGACATAACCCTGTTCGGAATTAATGATGTAGAAGTTAAATCTGTCCACCAAATCATAGCTGAAGACCATACCACAGTACCAGGAAAAACGGAATTTATACTTACAAGAACAGAAATTTCTGTTACAATGTAATGGAATATCCCAAAAACTGTAACATTTTGTGAGGAGTATTAGTAGACTTGTCACGTGTCAACTTATTGAAGCCATTTATCAGTTAACAGTTGCCAACGTCATTGATAAAGAGAAAATCATTAGGAAAGTTTAAGTGGTTGCAACATGTAGTCCTGTGATCTCTGTTAAACAACCCAATAGTCCGCCAATCTCCATGTCTTCAGATATCCTAATATCGGAGTTATTGTAAAATGCACAACTAAGCAATGAACAGAGGAATGCTGTTAAATGGGTCATTCAAGAATTTCAAGATGTTTTCTCCCGTTCGTCTTCTGATGTGGGTCGAACCATTTTGACTCAACATAGAACCGATACCGGTAGTCATCCACCAGTCAAGCAACATCCAAGATGTCTCTTGATTGCTAAACAGGAAGAAGTACGAACACTTTTAAAGGACATGAAAGAAAATAATGTTCACTAGCCTTCAGCAAATCCTTGGGCATCTCCCATCGTCTTGGTGAAGAAGAAAGACGGTCAACCAGATTTTGTGTTGACTATCGCTGTTTGAATGAGGTCACGAAGAAAGACAGCTACCCTCTTCTTAGAATTCATGACATTGTGGACGTTTTTTCAGGAAGCAAGTGGTTTTCTATACTTGCTGTATAGAGTGGATATTGGGAAGTAGAAATACATGCTTATGACAAAGAAAGCTCTCTTTTAGTACAGGACAAGGATTTTGGCAGCTGAAGGATAATGTAGTTCACTGGTGACATTTAAACGAAGCCTGTTTGGTATACCTGGATGACATCATTGTTGGGAAGGGTTTTGATGAACATTTAGAAAATATTAGGAAGGTGCTGCAGAATTGAAAGGAGACAGTCTAAAATTAAGTTCTGCAAAATGTAAATTATTCAGACAGGAAGTGACTTACCTCAAATTTGTCATCTCTGCCGAAGGTGTGTCTGCGGAACCAGAAAAAGTATTGGCAGTTAAAGAACAGAGACATCCCAAAAGTGTCGTTCAGCTGAGAAACCTCCTATAGAAGATTCGTTAAGGACTTTTCTTCCATCACAAGAACTACAAGCTGGCAGAGAGCAAGCAGAAGTTCTTATGGACCGAAGAATGCAAGGATGCATTTAAAAAACTGAAAAATGCTTTAACATCTGCTCCAATCTTGGATGTATCTTCGACTCAACAAATCATTTAATCTCAACATGAATGTGAACAACGAGAATATCAGTGCTGTTTTGCCCTAAGAAGTAAACAGTGAAGAATGTATAATGGCATGCAGGAGCAAGTGTCTACCTAAAGCTGAAAGGAATTGCTGTGTCACTAGGAAGGAGCTGCTTGCTATAGTTAAAGCCTTAGAATATTTCCATCATTATGTCTAAATTTTTTTTATTTTAAATTTCTCCTCCAACAGATCATGCATCGTTGACCTGGCTTTTAAACTTCAAGAATCGTCAAGACCACATAGCTAAGTAGATACAGAGACTCCAGGAATATGGCATCCCTGTCCATCATCGAGTAGGAGTTATTTTAATTTCTTAATAGTTATTTTTAATTTTGACCAGTTTTCCTGTATTGTTTTGTTTCCCACCTACAATGCCATAGCAGAAGGAGTTTTCAAAATCACGTTTTTTATAAATAAGGTAGAACCAATGGAAAGGGAAGTCTTGATCACCTCCTTAGAAGACCTTAATAATATTTAGTAGAATGTGTTCTGCCTCATGGCCATGTCATTGCTGTAGGCAAATCTTACTACCTTATTGCTGTGTGCCTGTTAGTATTCGCTGGGGAGGTTTAATTAAGGGTCAGCTCTGTTAGTTACACCTGTATAGCTTTGGCTAATTTTCAGTTAGTTAGCATTAGTTTCTTATTTTCTATCTTAAGCCCAAGTCGAGGCTTTCCTGTAAGCCCATGGAGGGTCAACTGTAAATATTCTTGTTAAAATAAAAGGGTAATTTAACCCTTCTGTGGACTTGTTATCCTAGCCTTTTTAAAAGTCAGCAAATAGTCGCTACACACTTCTCAAGTATTCTAGTTACTGAAGACAATCAATTTAACTAAAATCTGATAATTGAAAGGGATCATTACATAGAAATGCCCATTCCCTATCTAGAAGATGCTGCCCAGAAAACTCTTGATATTGTTCTAGGGTCGAAGCAAAATACGAGGGTCACTAAAATTTTTTAGATACACATAGGCTTTTCAAGTTAGACTTAAAAAACTTTAGGGGTGTTCAAAGTAGTCTCCTCCAGTATCAATGCCCTTCAATAGGCAAATTTTGAAAAGATTAAATGCCTCAAGCCATTCATTTCTTGGAATCAATAAAAAAAAAGCATTTATAGCTTCATCAATCTCATCTATGGAGTGAAAACGACATCCATGTAAATTGTTTTTTAAATTAAAAAGTAGCCAAATGTTTTATGGGTGAATAAGGTGAATGTTCTGTCACTTTGATGTTTTTTTTTTCCTCCTCAAGAAACTGAACTCTTATCTTACTGGATGAGAAGATGCATTATCATGGTGGAGCTTGAGTCCTGTAATATTCACTCCTGAACAATTTCTGGAAGACAATTAGTAGTATACCAGTTAGTTGTGACCGTCTTTTGGCCTTCCAGCTTGATGGCTTTGATCAGTCCTGAAGTTCTGAAGATTTTTTTCATGACACGTTGTCTTTTCACCATTGTGATCATAGGATCATCTTCAAAGGCCCATATTTTACTTTTTTGATGTGTTAGAACATCAAAAATGAGTATGTAGGTTTCATCACAGTTATGATTTTAGAAGTAATGTGGTGGCCACCATCTTTAAGTAATTTAAGGTTTTCTGTTGTACTCATTCTGACATGATCCTCTTTTTGGTGCTTAGTTAAATTATAGGGAACCCAATGGCAAACAACTTCCTTCTGTTCCTAAGTTGCTTCTGTATCATTTTGTAGATGCAGCGATTATCATCGATTAAAATCTTCCATAGGCAGACTACTGACAGCTATATTCGTATGTGTTCTTCATTCAAATGAGAGCTGTGACTTCTTTGAAATTCCATGAGCCATCTGAATACAGTAGCACAAGATGGACCTTCATTTCCAATTGCTAAATGTAGATGTTGAACTTGTTCTTCACGATTTGATCCCACTTTAAAATCACAGCATGATAATTTTGTCATATCAGTTCCATTGTTCCTTCTGCCTAAAAATTATTCTACGCTATTGTGCTAACTACTTGCAGTTGGACAATAAAAAGTCTGCTACGCTAAAATATTTCATTATATAAATTCGAATTGGATGATAGAAAGGTATTCCGATGGCAGCTGATACTTCCAAGATCCAGGACATACTTGAAGAATTACATAACAATCCATCAGGAATCCACTTTGGAATAATGGAAGACATGGCAAAAGTTATGCCAGTCTTGTGATGCCTCTGTGTATTGGAAAGAACTAAAAAAAAAATCATGCATCACTTCAAAATGTGGCTGGAGATCTTGGATGTATTCCTCAGCTGATAAAACCACTTCATCAATAGCCGAGAGAAGCTGCAATGTTTCATTTTAGAATTGCCTTTTGAATGTATCGCCTTTGACATTCTGGGGATCCCAGAATGTTGATGCATGAATGTCAACATGTCATGAACTCCTGATGCATCTTAATAAATGCATCTTTGATGTCATTGATTGCTTCACCAAGTTGCCTGAAGTGTATCCTATTCCTGATCAAGAGGCTGTCATTGTAGCAGATGTAATGATACAGCATTGGATTTCCAGGTTCAGAATGTTTCTGTTACATTCCAATCAAGAAAGAAATTTTATTTCAGCTGTAGTTAAAGAATGCTGCAAGCTACTGGGTATCAACAAAAACCATATAACACCTTTATATCCCCAGTTGGACGTATGGGAGAGATGCTTAATTGAACCATCCTTTAATGACCTTTCACTGATGGTTTCCAGAAACCAACAGGACTGGGACCAGAAGTTATCACTGCTCTCTACTGGCCTGTCAGTATTTCCTATCCCAGATGCTCTTTGGTCGTGACCTTCAGCTACTTTGTGATCTTTTGTTTCGTCGCTCTCCTGAAGTGGCTTCATCAACTGAGGAGTGCATCCAAGATCTCCAGCCACATTTTGAATAGATGCATGATTTTGCATGAGGGATTTTTCCATGTGGTGATTCCTTCCGATGACAAATAATGATGTCATATTCCTGGAGTCTATATCCACTTGGTTATTTAACATTCAGGATTCTTGAAATTTAAGAGCCAGGTCAACGATGAAAGACCTGTGTGGTGCTAGAATTTTCTTCCATACAGGTAATGATGGAAATGTTCAACGGCTTTAATTATGGGGAGCAACTCTTTCCTGGAGATACAGTAATTGCTCTCCAGGTTAAACAGATGCTTACTCCAGTATGCTATGCCATGTTCTTGATTATTTATTTTGTGGGACAAAACAGCACTTCATTGTCCGCATCTGTGTCAAGAATAAATGGTTTGTCGAGCTGAGGATACATTATGATTGGAGCAGCTGTTAATGCTTCTTTCAGGTTGTTAAATGCGTCCTCACATCCTTTTGTCCACAAGAATTTTTGCTTGCTCTCATCAGCTTATGTAGCGATCTTGTGGGGGAAGAAAAATCCTTCAATAATTTCCTGGTGCAGAGGCCCAGAAAACTTCTCAATTGATGTGCATTTTCAGGGCATCTTCAATCTTTAACTGCTGACAACTTTTGTGGATCTGTGCACACACTTTCAGCAGAGATGACATGTCCGAGGTAAGTTTTGTCCTGTCTGAATAATTTACTTTTGGCAGGACTTCACTTTAGATTGGCTTCTTTCAGTTGCTGAAGCAGCTTTCTGAGATTTTCTAAATGTTCTTCAAAACTATTCCTGATGGTGATCATGATATCTGGCAGGTATATCAGACAAGCTTTGCAGGAAAGACCTCGCAACATGGTCTTCATGAAGCGTTTGAATGTTGCCAGCACATTACATTATCTGAACAGCATCACCTTGAATTGCCAAAATCATTGTCCAGTAGTAAAAGCCATCTTTTCATGGTCATTAAAATGTATTTCTACATCCCAATGTCCACTCTATGCATCAAAAGTCAAAAATCACTTGCTACCTGAAAGAATGTCTAGAATATCATCAATTCTAAAAAGAGGGTAGCTATCTTTCTTCATAACCTAGTTCAACTGGCGATGATCAATGCGGAATCTAGTTGAACAGTCATTCTTTCTGACCAGGATTATGGAAGATGTCCATGAACTTGCTGAAGGTTCATTTCTTTGCTTATTACTTTTCTTTCGTGCATATCCTTTAGAAGTTTTCCTACCTGTTCCTCTTTAGCAGTAGGGAGATATTTTGGATGTTGCTTGATTGGTGGATGATCCCGTGTATCAGTTCTGTTCTGAGTCAATCTGGTTCGCCCTACATCAGAAGACAAACAAGAAAAAACATCTTAAAATTCTTGAATGACCCGTTCAGCAGCACTCCTCTATTCATTACATAAATTGTGCATTCTGCAATAACTGTGATATTAGGCTTTCTGAAGACATGGATTCTGGAGGGTTATTGTTTCATTTAATGCAGGTGGCTGGAGCACATGCTGCAACCACTTTGCCTTTTATAAAGATTTTTGCTTTATAACTGACATATCGACTGCCAGTGTGATGATGGTTCTCGATAATTTGAAGAGTGCTGAAACTACTAGTATTTCTCATGACTTGTTACTGTTCCTGGCATATTCCGTAGTCTCATATCGTAAATTTCTGTTTTCTCCTATGGATCCATGAAGTAAAAATTCTGTTCTTGGTGGCACTGCGATATCATCTTGAGCGATGATTTGGTGGGCGGATTTTACTTATTCATCATTAGTTCTGAATAGAGTTATGTCCTCAGAGGCGAAAAGGCAATTCATTATTTTTAAAGTCCAAGGAAAAACTATTTTCTTAGGAAACCTAATTCGAGTTTGCAGGGTTCTCTAGTATTTGCTATATATACGATGTGATGGTAGGTGGCACTTCCAAACATGATGCTTGCATTTAATTTTCCGATTAACATTCGTTGTAGATTTTATGCCCCTACACAGTCTGAAGGGTAATGCAGGATGGTGTTTAGATCAGTTGACCATCCAATAGTTTAGCTAGATCTTTTCGGGTGATGGTAGCATTGGCTCCTGTATGGATGGTCATATATGTAAGAAACTCCATTGATATGTCTCATGATGAAGAGTCAGTTGCTGCTGCCACTCATTGCAGAAATCTAAAACAGTTTAAAATAGCACTTCTCATCATCTAGCATCCTCTGCTCTGCAAGATGGACATTAATTGTTTTCGCTGGGGAATGGTCTTATTTTCTGTGCTCTGGGGCAGGGTCTTCTGCAGTTCTTTCATATCTAGCCTTCAGCATTGCAGTTCCAGCACTTTGCACAGAGAAACAGCGAGATGGTAGGCCTTACCTTGAGAATCCATTCCATTTGCATCCACCACTAAAGAAAATTGTGTCTTATACACTTGCCAAAAGGTTTTACCATGATATGTGGAAGCTTTAGAGAGGGATTGTAACAAATTTAAAATTGCTCCTTGCTGTACTTATGAATTTTTTAAAGTGTCAGCTTTTTTGTTGACAGCAGAAATTCAGTAATCGATTTGTTGTTCCATGGCAAAAACTCTCTCTTCTATTTGTTCTTTGACAGAAGAAACTCTTTCTTGAGTTTTTCCCACATATTTTCCGTCTTGTCTGTTCTGCCTTTCATAGTTGCCTTTGTTTCCCATTATGCAAGTAATTTCTATTTTCATTTCTTCTAGACCTTCTTCAGTCTTTTCATGAACGGCTTTTATTTCTTCTCTAATGGATTCTTGGCCAACTTCCAACAGCTTTCGTCTCTTTTTGAATAGATTCTTAACCATTCCATGTTATCTTGAACGGATTCATGGCCAGCTTTCAGCTCTTCTTTAACAGATTCTTGGCCAGCTTTCATCTCTTCTTTGAATGCAGCAAAGGCTAGCTGTCTTTATTGCTCCTCTGTCGCTCTTGTCATTGGCATTCAACCCCACTCCTGACATCAGAAGTTGTTGCATGTGCTTGTGTACGGGTTCATAGTATCGTTCTTTGTACTGTTTTTAGTATTTTCTGTAAATTGTAATCTGGGTTATTCTCCTCCTCCCTCCATCCTTTTTTAAACTGCTATCTGATTAGACATGATTTTGATTTAAAAGTCTACTGTACATTCTCTTATTCTTCAAATTAGTTTCTCATTGATGTTTTTTTTATTGATCAAGAAATCATTTTTATATAAAGATTTGAGTAGAAACAGTAAAATTTATCATTCTACAAATACAGGCAATAAATGCTATGTATGTATAACATTTGGTTGGTGTACCTGAAAGATTAATTTACAGTCTTGGGTAAGAAACTCTTCAGAAAATGTAAATATTACTTTCAGAAAGGTTTACAATAGTTTTTTTTAATGTGATGTGAGGAGAAATTATTTTTTGCAACTTTAAGATTATTAGAAGCATGAGAACTGTTTTCATTTTGTACAAATTTTTTAACATAAAGTATAATTACATATGTAATGTCATTTTGTATAAATTTTTGAATGTAAAGTGTAATTACATTTGTATATTTCTTACTATGTGTATTACTACATAGTCTTCATGTTATATATGCTTATCTTACAATGTATTATTATTTTTTAGGTGATGCTTTAAACACCATCATTCTCAGCAGTAATGTGAAACACACCCTCCATTGTGTATTATTTTTTATCCTCCTTTTAGTTTTTGAAATTATTGCTGGTGGAATATGTATTGGGTACTGTGATATTGATAATACCGATCCATTTGAGAAATATGGTTATATTCCTGCCATTTTTTTATATTTATTACGTTTCTTAACTTTTCTTGCTTTACCACAGTGTGTTTGCAATTGCCTTGGACTACTCTTCTTCAATGCTTTTCCAGAGAAAGTTCAACTAAAAGGTTCGCCATTGCTAGCACCTTTCATATCAATTAGAGTTGTTACTCGTGGTGATTATCCTGAGCTTGTAAAAAATAATGTAAGCCGCAACATGAATATGTGCTTGGACGTGGGTCTGGAAAATTTTTTATTTGAAGTTGTTACAGATAAGCCCTTAAACATGCCAAGGCATCCTCGAATTCGAGAAATTGTAGTTCCTTCTACTTACAGAACTAAAACTGGGGCACTTTTCAAAGCTAGAGCATTACAGTACTGCCTTGAAGATGATGTAAATGTTCTGAGTGATTCTGATTGGATTGTACATTTAGATGAAGAAACAATTATCACTGAAAATTCTCTCAAAGGTATAATAAATTTTGTTTTGGATGGAAAATACCAGTTTGGTCAAGGTATGATAACATATGCAAATGAAAATGTTGTGAATTGGATGACAACACTTGCAGATAGTTTTCGAGTTGCCGATGATATGGGCAAACTTCGATTCCAGTTTCAAATATTTCACAGACCATTATTCAGTTGGAAAGGATCTTATGTAGTCACTCAAGCTGGTGCTGAACGAAAAGTTTCTTTCGATCATGGACTTGATGGTTCTGTTGCAGAAGATTGTTTTTTTAGTATGGTTGCATACAAAGAAGGATATACCTTTAATTTTATTGAAGGAGAAATGTGGGAAAAAAGTCCATTTACTTTATGGGACTTTTTACAACAAAGAAAAAGGTGGCTGCAAGGAATTTTCCTCGTTGTTCACAGTTCAGCAATTCCTTTTCGAAACAAAGTATTTCTAGCTTGTGCTCTGTATTCATGGGCGACTATACCACTTAGTACATCAAATATAATACTTGCAGGACTTTTTCCAATACCTTGCTGGCAGATTATAAATTTTCTTTGTGCTTTTGTTGGTGCAATGAATATATATATGTACATATTTGGCGTAATCAAATCATTCAGTTTGTATCGTTTAGGCCTTTTAAAATTTTGCCTCTGCTTAATTGGAGCACTTTGCACTGTGCCCATAAATATTGTTATCGAAAACATTGCTGTTATCTGGGGATGTTTTGGAAAAAAACACAGATTTTATGTTGTAAACAAAGATTTGAAATCTACTGTAACTGTATAATACTTAATTTATTGATTTTCAAAATACCTTGTATTCTTCAACACGGGCTGTCATATGTTAAATTATAAATCATGATCTCATTCAGTATTTCAAAAATAAAATGTTTTATCGATTGCATTAGCTATTTCATTGCATATGCATAACTCTTAATTTTTCCATTCACATCAAAAGGATGAATTTAGGTTAAGATGTTAAGTATGAAATGTGTTATTTCTTATGCATGAGTTTTAATAACCTCATTTTAAGAATTATATTACAGTATATTTATTATTTGTTAAAATATATTTTATTGACATATAGAATGTTAAAAACACAGATACAAATTTATTCCCTTAAATATTGCTCATAGACATGTATTTCTAAAGTTTCTCCTAGATACGTATTTCTAAAATTTCTTAGAATAAGGTGGAGAATATAAGAGTGGGTGGTTAATAAGAATATAAGAATGCTGGGGATAGAATGGTTTTGTAAATATAAAATTTAGTTTTTTGTATGTTCGAATAGAGCAATGAAATAAAATATTCATTATGTAGTAAAGAATTAAAGGCAAAATGTACTGTAGTTTTATGTGCGAAATTTGCAGAGGTATTTGGAATTAATATTTTCTTGAAACCTGCTGCAGAATTTAACTAATGCTTTGTAGCCAATAAAGAATTACTAATAAGTAAAATACATAACTTTTGTTTGTTAAATTTAAAGAAATATTTAATATTAGTCAAAAATATGTGCTGAAAAATGATGTAAAGCATAAATTGTATTCTGTAATAGCTCCATCTAATTTGCATGTAAAGGCAGAACTTTTTTAATGTACCTTACTACAGCATGATAAATATTTTACTAAATGGGATTTTTGTTCTACTAAACTATTTTATTGACATTTTTGTACTAAACTATTCTATTGACAGAGTTGAAAAGGATCTTATGTAGAGCTTGTTAATCTTGTTATGTAAATCTTCAGAATTTTATAATTCTCTATCTTATATTAAGAAACTTGTTATTGAAAGTATGTGTCTAAAATCAGTATTATAGAAAATCAGACGTGCATCTTATCTTTTTCAAATACTCTTTGTGTGTACTCTGTGTCATATAATATGTACGCATAGAAATATCTTTCTGATGGTATCAAACCTTAATATGCAAATGATAAAAAATTTCAGCCATTGAATGAACAGGACGAGTCTAAAGCACAAAAGAAATTTGTGTCTCAAAACATGTGTAAGGTATATTACAAATGTATGTATACGTACAATGACTGCAGTGTCAATTTAAATTGCTTACATGGTTGTGTTTGCATTAGCAAATGAGATTAGTGACAATGAAACAGTTAATTCAGTGAATATGAAAGATATCACATCACTGGCCTCAGAAAAGTGGGATAATAAATTTCTTGGCATCAAGACTGGTACAGTTGCTGCTGTCGTGTCCATTATCACATGGAACAATGATTCCCAGAGCCTACTCTAAAGAGAGGTTGGACTTCTATTTTCCACACCCAATTTTGAGGGAGAGCACCGCGGGGGGATCTGGGGGTCTCCCACCCCTCTTCTCTCCCACAAGTCCACATGAGGATTTTTGGCTCACCGCATATTTAAAGTGCCGCCATGCTGCACCAATACTATACATTTACAAACATCCATGTATTTCCGGGATTTGAACCCGGTCCTTTCAGTACTGTAGTAGGCTCCCCTAACCACTATAACGTCTGGGCGACAGATTAGTAGAGTGGAACTGTCAAGTTATGACATTGCTAGCAATTCCAAAATGGCTGATAGGGCAGGAATTTCTTTGGAGCAGTGGGTAATAGTGAAAGCTGATCCAAATACTCACTGTCTGCCCTTCAGAGCTCGTTATCCAATTTTTTTTGTTTAGTGTCATAAAGTACTGTTACAAGGTGACATCCAATACAGCAGTGTCATTGATGTTGACATTGTCAACATCTAACAGTCAATTACATGACATTGAAAGCAACTCACTGTGGCGTCATGGCTGCAAAATTTGTGATGTATCTCATTGAACCTACATTATACAAGCAATGAATTGTAGTTTTTACTTGTAACTGTAATATTTGTCTTGGATAATCAGAAACACGGATCTTGCAGTTTTCAAAACTTTGGCTAATCAGAGAATTCTCTGCAGTTGAATACTGTCCAGTACTAAATCATACTGTTCTTGAGTAATGCATGTCCTTCACATTTGTTATTACCATTTATGGAGCCATTGCCTATTTCAGCAGATTTGTGGGACAAATTGTGAAATTTTCTGGCCTAGGATTTACTCTTAACAGTTTTATGAAAATTTCACATCTACAGGTCTATATTAACATTTCCAAAATTATTTACAAATACAGACCAGTAATATCAAAAATTAGCATGCAATTAAATAAGACAGCAGATAAAAATTATGTTAATTTTTTGTTATGCCATACATTTATAAACTAACCAAGTTCTAAATTATGTGTATTATTATAAGAAATTAAGTTTCCCATTTAAGTGGAAGACATTTTAATACATATATCTTGCACATACACAAAATTTCAGTGCATTGTTTGTTACACGGTAATGTGGAACAGAATACTAAATTTTTCTTCATGTGGAGTATTTTTATCTGTTAGAGTATATTTTTCTATCTATTTATATTCTCAGCACTGAAGAACTAGATCTAAATGTTCTTTTCTATAATATACAGTGAACCTTTTTTAAGATGACTGTTCATGGTCTCAAATAATTTTGGTATCCTGTTCAAGTGGTCAATTTGCAAAGGTGACTGTCAGTTATGAATATGCAAAATGGATTTATTCTGCTCAAGATTTTTTTAGTCTGTTAACAAAAAACATTTTAGTCATAGTTTTTTAGTAGTCGACATATGGAACTGACTCCGTTAGCTCAGATAAATCCTAGTCTGATCAGCCGTTTAATGTTAGGTTAAGGTTATTTAAAAAAGAAAAATATCGTATATGTCAAAATTCACAACTTAGTAGATCAGTGATTCTCAACTTTTCTTTGTCGCGGCTCACCTATGCCGATTTCAAAATTTTGCAGCACACAAAGGCAAAGATAAGTTTAAAAGTTGTTTATTTACCTATAATACACTGCTAGTTTATGATAACAATTTTGAATGTAAAATAAAATAATGTGTACTACAAAAAGAGCAGTACGTTTATTAAGGGATTAATTACAAGTTAATAGTAAGAATACTTTTAGTGAGAAATTTCAGCTTGATGTTTTTTAATAATTTCATTTATATTTGGTCGTAAAAACGACAATGCTGCTGTCATATCGTCTTCTATATTTAACAGTCTCGATCTTTTATTCGTTTTTATGTTGGTTAATACTGAAAATCCGAATTCACACAAATAAGATGTAGAAAATTGTAGTAATATCTTTAAAGATTGTTTGGGCCATCACGGGATAATCGCATCTAATGTTAATCCAAAATGAATTAATTGATTCTTCCGAATATTTTAAAATTAAATCTGGATCCTTAGAAAGCGAACTTAATTCTTCTTCATTCAAAGTTAATTGAAATACAGAAGTATTCTTTATCACAAATGGATTACGAACCCAAATAATTTTTTTTTATATCTAAATTTGAGAAATAATGAATAATTCTCTCTTTTACTATTGTCAACTAGCCAACAACAATTTTATGAATAGCAATATTAATTTTATTAAAATCTTTTGGGACTGACTCAAACTTTTCCATTTTATTCTTCCGTAAAGTTAATTGTTTTTGGAATTTCTTTCCATTTTCTTTCGGCCCTTGCATATTTGAATTTATGTTATTAAAAATAACAAACCAATCAGAATTTCTTAATTTAAATTATGTACTGAACATGTGCAAAAATGCTCCGAAATGGGCTCTCCTTCAGAGCACCAAAATCGGCTTGGATAAAACAATTGGCGCGCTTATTAATGTTTTAAAAACCGAATTTCGCCAATTCTCATGTGCACCGTATACTAGGATTAAACCCATTATAATTTTTACCAAACACATTTCTAAAGTTTGGCGGCATATAAAAGTGCTGCGCCACAGTGGTTGAGAATCACTGCAATAGATGTACATTGCATACATCTATTAAGTTTTGAATTTTGAAATAAAAACAACCTGATTTCAGTAATCTTTTTTATTAACCTTTAATCCACTACACAGATATGATTTGAAAGAATTAATATAAACATTTTTAAATTGTAAAGAATGGGTTAAAAAAGCTGTGTTATGATTGAACCCATAAGATGAATTAATCGTTCGAAGCTAATGAGAAGCTTAGTGTTTCACAAATCACAATTTTTATAGATTAGTGTTTCACAAAGCTATAAAAATTGCCTTAAAATTATATTTCCGTTTTATATTTCTTGATTTCATATAGTGCTCGAAATATTTTAGATTGTTACTGAAACTTGTCAAGACATTTCGGTGGTCTTATAAATGCGTTTGATGAACCCGCCTGTACTAGCGAATAATAATTTTAGAGAAGAATATTACGATTATTTATTACCATTCTCAGAAATGTTATCCGCTACTGTACTTGGATCTCTAAGCGAGACTGCACTGTACTTTTTTCATTAATTACCTGTGGCGTGATATGGTAGTATTCAAAGTAGTGAAGAATGGACATTATGGAAGACTACATATGCACGTGTTACGAATCTTGTACATAGGTAGATAATTTTAGTGAAGTTATAAATGAAATAGTTATATTTTTCCGTATAATGTAATATTAAAATCTAGAGAAACGATGCTCTGCAAGAAAAATAAGAATGCAGGCGCAAGTCAATTTAACTATCTCGCGAGTTTGACGAGATGTCGCCAAACTGGCAACGGTTTTGTTTCCAAATTTGGGAAGAAATCGCCGAAAGTCTAGACTTGGCGACGTTTGGGTCCGGTCCCTGTGTAACTGTAATGGGTATTGCAATTGCTTCTGTAGCGGTAACCGTATTCGGCTCTCATATGCCTTTCAGTAAGCAGAAAGTACTAGGAATATCTCGGCGGCCGTTGAAAACTGTAAGACCAGATAGAGTATCACTTTCTCAGTTGTGAGTTGTTCGTTCATTGTGAATTAGGAATACTGGTATATCTCCGTGTTAGCTTCTCTTTTCCGATGTGCTTTGTGTTTAACGTTCTTTGTACACAGTCCAGTCACATTAATGTGACCACCACGTACTTTCCATGTCAGAGTTAAATAACCAATCACAGAAGGCAGCACAGTGCAGTTGAGCGTATATAAAGGGTGTGTGAGGGCTTCGGAAAACATTTCAATCGTTGGCGTAATGCAGAAACGAAGCGATTTATCCGACTTCCAAAAGGGCATGATCATTGGCTTTCGGGCCAAGGGTGGAAGCATTTCCGAAACGGCTGAGTTTGTGAACTGTTCGCGTGCCGCCGTGGTAAAAGTGTACCGTGCATGGCAAAATGGGACTGTCCAAAATCAGCGACGTGGCAAATGTGGTGCACCACGGGCCATAGATGACAGAGGCGAACGACGGTTGCGGAGATGCGTTCGGGCAGATAGACGGGCTACCGTTGAGCAACTGACCACCAAAATGAACCAAGGGGCTACCAAAAGTGTCTCCCAAAGTACTATTCAGCGAACATTGCTGCGTCTGGGCCTCCGAAGCAGACGCCTGGTTCGTGCACCTATGCTGACTGCTGTTCATCGACGGCGAAGGCTAGAATTTGCACGCCAGTACAGCAGCTGGACGTCCACTGAGTGGCGACAGGTTGCGTTTTCGGATGAATCGCGTTTTATGCTCCATCGGACAGATGGACGTTGGCGTATAAGGCGTGAAACCTCTGAAAGGAACCACCCTGCAACCATTGCCGGAACGGTCCAAGCTGGAGGCGGGAGCATTATGGTCTGGGGAATGTTTTCCTGGCATTCTCTAGGTTCACTGATCATTGTGGAAGGCACAATGGATCAATACAAGTACGCATCTGTCCTTGCGGACCATGTTCACCCCTACATGCGCATTGTTTTTCCTCAGGATGATGGCATCTTCCAGCAGGACAATGCGAGGTGCCATACAGCTGCCAGTGTACGTGCGTGGTTCGAAGAGCACCAGGATGAGTTTACCGTCCTCCCCTGGCCAGCAAACTCACCTGACTTAAACCCAATCGAGCATCTGTGGGACCATCTCGATCGAGTTGTTCGCGCCATGGATCCTCAACCGCGTAATCTAGCGCAGCTGGCCACGGCATTAGAGTCGGCATGGCTCAACATCCCAGAGAACACCTTCAGGGACCTATGTGACTCTCTTCCTGCACGTCTCGCAGCAGTCCGCTCTGCGAAAGGTGGTTATTCTGGCTTTTGACAGATGGTCACATTAATGTGACTGGACTGTGTAGTTTGAAATGTAACTACTGATTGTACTCTAGGATACTGTAAAGAGTTGTACGACTGATTTTGTAGAAAGTTCCTGAACTGTGAAGTCTTTCCTTTGATAAAATTAATTTTATCAACCTATCATCGGATCTGTGCGCATTCAGTCTGTTGCGAACCCGTACGCACCCAACACACGATTTACCTGAGTGCATGTGAGCTGAAATCTTCAGGGGTAAATCAGGCTTCAAAATTCTTATGAATTCTTAAGTAGGATTATTGCAATATATTTTTGGATTAAACTGTAATGAGGACAATAATAAAAAGAGTTAAGTACGAAAAAGTGTGTAAGCTATATTATTTTTACTAACAGTTATTTTAATTTGTCAGCCTTTTCTGTCACGCATTATTTCTCCATAATGTAAATGAGTTAGGTCGAGCGAGAGTGTACTCACTTTTGAATGCGCTTGTTATTTCTATCAGCTGTTTGAACTCTGAATCTCATCTTCGCATTCTTGCCGCCGAAATTAAATATCACGCCAGTGCTCAACCTGCCAGGTTAAAGTAATTTGTGTAGTCTTGAATTACTAGCTTATCATTATTATTATTTTTTAAATTTTATTTCCAGTGGCATAGGTCATCGCTTGTTTAATAGGTGTACGACCCTGAGGTCTTTGCATATCTATATTTGTCCTTAAAGACATCCTGAAAGAGAAAATTTTGGAAATCCATAATAATGGAACCATCCTCTGCACTTATTTGTGCTGTGTAACTCCCGATGCGGCATATTGGTTGTAACAGTAAAACATTTATGACATAAAGCATAATTTGGCATATCATTCTCATCACAGGTGTAGCGTCCTCCTTCCTTCGGGGGTGGTGGTTGAGGCATATATCTAAAGTGGCGGAGCATAGCTGCACTGACCAATCGTATTATGTGAACACATTTTTAAAAATCTAAGTCCTGCCCCCGGGACGCAAACTCCATTTCACTTTGCAAGCAAAATAATAATTAAGTAAAAATTAAAGGTAAAAAGTAAAAAAAGACTATATGCATTATGTACAACGATCACCCTAACTCATTATTCCATACAGAGAGGTGTATAGTCTTCGCGTGCGAAGGACGTGAGAGAGCCACCGATCTAGTCGACGATTTCACGCTTGAACGAGTACGACCACGTGCTGCAGAGTGCATGTTTGGACTTCGTGATATGCCATTTTCTTTGCTTATGGTAATTAGGTAATAATTTGATTGAATTTTATTTTGTAGGATTTTTCACTCTCAGTAGTTACACCCTAGCTTCCACTGTCAAGTGATTGTGAGGTGCCTTTGAGAGTTTCGCCTGCCCATCTGTCTGCCGGGACGCCGTCGTGCGAGTCCGGTTCCAGGGCGCAGGTTTTTGCCGCGTTTTTTGGACGCTAGTTATTCTATTTTTGCATACGTAGCGAGCATGGACAAGGTAAAGATTATTTTTCAGCAATTAATTGCTGAGTTGGATGAGGAGCGTGCTAATGCTGGTTCTCTTACAATCTGTAAGGAACGGGATTATAAATTTTTTCAGCAGATGCTGAAATGTTGCGATGATTATTTAAACAACCCAAATAATAGTACACCGGTAATTGCACATTTTGCGGTTACTCAGGATAACACAGTTAAGGCTTATACCGCACATAGCCATACGGAAAGATCCGGAAGCCCTATAAAGCTTCATGAAAGTTTAATATCTAGTTCAGAAGAAGAGATCACCCTTGATAAACAGATAAGCTCGCATGACGAGTTTTACAAAAAACGTAGGGGGAATCAGACGGTAAGAAGCAGAATTAAGATCATGCTAAAAAATTACGAATTGACTTGCATTCACAATCTAATGACAAAACATAGAGAAATTGTAGGGCTGATGTGTAAGGTTTGAGTTAAACTAACCAAGTTTTATTTTAATTTAAATCTTTCTATCTCTTCTCTGTTTCAACTTCCCGTCAGAAGAAGCGCGCGTTTTCAGCTTATGCTAATTTTGAAGTACAGCCAAGTACTATTTAAACCAGAGGTAGAAACCTCTCAGTGTGAGAAAGCTTTAGTCTCAGATCACGGTCATTCTGCTCGACGTTCGCCTGACCAGCTAGTAGCTAAAATTATAAGCCATAGTGCTTACTACGTGATTGCATATTGAAATAAATTGAAGTGCGCTAGTATTAGTATTTCTTGCTGCGCACCATTTAGTTAGAGTCCAAACTCCGCGATTTGCTCTGCGAAGCAAAGTTTAATTACATTTCTATTTTAGGTTTAGTATTATATTTATTTGATTGTTAAGTTAGGCCCAAGTGCGGTCTTTTACTTTCTGTATCTCTCCCGAGTTGGGAAGTGTGTAAATAATAGTGATTTAATAAAAGAGGATTTCAAATCCCTTTCAAGTGCAGTTATTCGCCAACACAGTATCTACACCAGGACATAGCGTATTTTCCGCTCCCTCTTCCAGAGCAGGACTGTAGTTTAGAAGGAGTGACCACCATGTTCCCTAAAGCTATTCACAGAACACTCAGTCCTGACAGTGGCGCCCGAACAAAAAGAAGAGGATGGCCTCAACGACAAGAAGACGAACCTGAGATAACTGCTGTACCTGTCCAGAATCCTGAGATAGCACCTCCTGGCTTAGAAGGATTTGGCTACATCGTACAAACCATGCGAGCAGCCATGAAGCCAGCGGCAAGTTTCGACGGCAAGACAGCCGTAATTAATTTCCTAGAAAAGCTAGACTCCCACTTCATGCTATATCCAGTCCACGAAATTCAGAAAGTTGCTCTTGCTACCAGCGCTTTGAAGGGCCAAGCGCTAAGTTGGTTCAAGTGCATCGGAAAGAATCTCTTGGGGGAACCAGGAAGCCCCACATATACGTATGAAAATTTCAAGAATTCCTTAGTGAAAGCATTTCCTGTAGTGCGAGATCGAGCCAGATTGGAAGCTGAACTTTTTAGTCGATATCAAGAAAAAATAGAAGATTTGTCTAATTTTATTTTGAGAAAAATTCAAGTTTTCAAGCTTTTGTATGGAAGTCGCCCGGATCCTGAAATTATTCAAATTATACTTCCTAGGCTACTGCCCCAAGTTCAAGATTTCATCGAGCTAAGAAACCCAACGACGTTAGACAGATTATTTGAGCTCGCAGTACAATTTGAAAGCCGAAGAACAGCCGACAACGAGCGACGACGCCAATTTGAGCGAAGAAGTCAGTGGAGTTCGCCAAGACCCCAGCAGAAGCAAAATCAAAGTTACGGGAATAAGGCGAAGCAATGGCCGAAGAAAGATGTGTCTCCTAAATCGAGCGGCGAACGAAGGGAATTCAATAGAAGAACAAGCAAAGATTCCGAGGGCAACCAGAATAAGAAGAATTTAAACTAAGATGGATTTCTTCAAGGAAGGTGAAGAAGTCCGAAGCAGCGCAAAACCCTTCCAAAATCAATTTAAACACCGTGGTCGTGAAGAATTTGAGTTTACCGAAGATTGAAGTTCTAATTAACAACATATCGGCGACAGCCCTCTTGGATACAGGAGCCCAAAGCAGCTTTGTATCGGAAAGATTCTTCAAAAAGTACTTTCGCCGTTACAGAATTTTTAGTGCAAGAGACACGGATGTCATAGCGGCCCAAGGGGAGAAGTGTAGCTGTTTAGGCAAAGTACCGTTGTTCGTGCGTATCAACGACGAGCAAGTAAAACTTCTATTTTATATTGTGCGAAACCTGCAAACATGTATTATTCTAGGTGTGGACTTTTTTAGTTTGGCAGAAGCAAAAATTTATTTCAAAGGGGGAGAGTTGAAGTTAAATATGAAGCCAATAGAAGTCAAGAATGATAAGCCCCCGCTGCTGGACTTGCAACATTTACCAGCAGAAGAAAAGGAAAAAATCCAGGGACTGGTAAATGATTTTTCGAATTTATTTAGTGATGTACCGGGTTTCACACAGGTTGTGAACCACGACATTGACACGGGGGACGCTCAGCCAGTTAGGCAAAAGCCTTACCGCTATGACAGGGCAAGGAAGAAATAATTGAATGTCATATTAAAGAGATGTTAAAGAATAAAATCATCACGCCAGTTTCTAGCAGTTATGCTATCCCCGTTGTCCTGTGTAGGAAAAATAACGATTATCCGATTACGCACCCGAAGCGGTGGCGTTTTGCTATAGATTATCGCAAGTTAAATTCAGTTACAAAATATCCTGTATATCCGTTGCCGATAAGTGAAGAAATAATTCGAAATATTTCGTCTACAAAATACATGACTACGTTAGATCTTACGAGTGGATATTTTCAGATTAGGGTAAAACCCGAAGACGTACACAAAACCGCGTTCATAACTAAGTCTGGCACGTACGCATTTCTCAGAATGCCTTTTGATTTATCCGGCGCGCCGACAACGTTCCAAAGATGTATGGACATAGTCTTAAGACCAGTCCTTGGTAAAAGCGCATTCATATATTTAGACGATATTATAATTACGAGTAGTAATCTAGAACAACACTTACAAGATTTAAGAAAAGTGTGTTCATTGTTAAATGAAGCTGGTTTAAAGATAAATGCGTCCAAATGCAAATTTACCGCAAAAGAGTTACGTTATTTAGGATTTAACATTTCCCAAAAGGGAATCGAAACTGATCAATCCAAAATAATAGCTATTAAAAATTATCATGTTCCTAAAACAGCGAAAAAATTATCGTCGTTGCTTGGGATGTGTTCATACTATCGGTCCTTCATTAAAGACTTTGCAAAAATAGATGAGCCGCTGCTAAAGTTGAAAAGAAAGAAAGCTAGGTTTTCGTGGTCAGCAGAAGCCAACTTGGCGTTTCAAAAATTGAAAGACGCATTGACTCAAGCTCCCGTCTTAAAATTTCCAGAAGGGGATAAAGGATTAGAGATTTCAGCGGACGCTTCAGATTTCGCGATTGGTGCAGTGCTTTCCCAAAATGGTCAGCCCGTGGCTTTTTTCAGCCGAACATTAAATGAAACCCAAAGAAACTATTCCGCAACAGAGAGAGAAACTCTCGCAGTGTTAGCATCAGTACAGAAATTTCGTGTGTTCTTTGGAAGTTCTCCAGTAACTGTATATACCGACCACGCGGCGGTCACTAGACTCTATTCTGGAAAAAATTTATCACCCAGATTAATAAGGTGGGCTCTCAAATTACAGGAATATAACCTAATAATTAAACATACGCCGGGAAAGGAAAATGTTGTGGCAGATGCTTTAAGCAGAATTAACTTAGATGAAAATGGAAGTGTAATTAAGATAGCCATGTTAACATCCAAAGTATTAGATTCTCGTGAAACAGTAATAGCCGAACTCAAAAAAGATCCGGAGTTCAAAAATATATACAATTATTTGGCCGACCCTGAGAATTTCAATCATCCGGATATTGTGCCGATAAGAAATAGGGCCGAAAATTACGAATTAATTGACGGACTGTTATTCTATACGAAAGCTACTAATGAGAATCATGAATATAGACCGGTTATCCCAGCTAGCATGAGGTTGAATGTATTAGAAGAGTTGCATGATTGTGCCATTTCGGCTCATTTAGGTATAAGAAAAACTGTTCAGAGAGTTCGCGAGGCAGTTTTCTTTCCAGAACTGCAAAAGTTTACTAGGGCGTATGTCCAGTCGTGCCCAACATGTCAATTAAATAATTATGTTAATTTCCGCCCGGCCGGGTTCCTAAATAGTATTAAATCAGAATTCCCAAATCAAATAATAGGCATCGATTTACTTGGACCTTACCCTCGAAGTAAAGTTAACAAAAGCCGATATCTTTTAGTTATAGTGGATCATTTTAGCAAATGGTTAGAGTTAATTCCGTTAAAACGCGCGTCTGCAAAAATTGTAGTAGATTCAATTCTAAATAAGTATATTTTAAAATACGGGGCGCCCTTAAAAGTTATTTCCGATAATGGTCCCCAGTTTGTTAGTAATATTTTTGAGAAAATGTGTGCAAAACTGGGCATACGTCATCTAAAGATGGTCCCGTATCGTCCGCAGTCAAACATAGCGGAACGGGTTAATAGAAATGTAGTGAAAATAATTCGAAGTTATGTGAAAAACTGTCACTCTACCTGGGATAGCCATATAAATGAATTTGCATTTGCCCTTAGGACCGCCAAACACGATACTACACACAAAACACCCGCTGAACTGTTTCTTAGAAGAAAAATTTTAAAACCCTTAGACAAACTTTTCTTTGTCCAGGAAAGGGCAGAAGAATTTAAAATGAGTGGCATACAGAATTTAATATGGGAAGCTACCGGTAACATAGAAATGACCCAGAGGAAACAAAAATTATATTATGACCAAAAGAGAAGAGGGGTCAAGTACAATGTGAGAGATGAAGTATTGAAAATGAGGCATAACTTGTCAAATGCCCCACAAGAAAAGGTGGGGAAATTCTTTCCGCGTTTTGGAGGCCCATTCATAATTGAAAAATTCACACAGGCAGGGGTTATATTAAAAAGAAATGAGGGACAATCAATCAAGGCAAATGTGGATCAGATAAAACCATTCTATAATAGAAACAGAATGGAAATATTTAAAGATTTTTTACAGGATCCGAGCCAACGTAGTCACACCGAAGATTTACCTCAGCGAAAACAGCAGGAACCAGCTACAACGGCATCGAAAAGTCAGAAAAAGAAAGCTCCCCCTCAACAAAGTAGAAGTAAGAACCAAAAATGTGGGTTCAAAAGAAAGTCTCACGATACAGGTGAGCAGATCTACGAACGGACCTACGAGCAAACCAAGAGAAGAAAGCAGAATGGGCAAGGAAAGCCCAATGTATCCAAAAGAACTGCGGAATCATCGGACAGGTGCCTGAGAAGCAAGCAGTGTCGACTGCAGCTTGAGAATCAACGTCCCGAATACAGCAGGAACCAGGAGCAGCAACGAACAAGGGCCCAAAAGCGAAGGGCCCAGTCTACCAAACGCCCAGCAGAACAACCTCCTCCTCAGAGAAAATACGCGAGGATACGACGACGGAATTGTAAAAGGAAAAGAGATGAGCAACCTCCCAAGGACCAACAACCAAAGTCAAGGAGACTGAACCAAGCTGCAACATACTCAACTTTCAAGGATTGGGCCAAGAAAAGGATGGATGACCATAACAAGATAAGTAGAA
>KK114588.1:150802-186047 GCA_000611955.2 Stegodyphus mimosarum | reverse complement strand
TGAGTAATTTTAGAATGCAAGTGTTAAATAGGCTCTCCACCAAATACACTTAAAGTGTTAGACATAAAGCTAGTGAGAACCTCAGGTTTAGCTGGTTATAGGGCGTTTTTTGAGGTCTCGTATGTCAAGTTCTAACTAATGTTAGTCGATGGTAGGTGGAAGATTTGAACACCCCCGAACACAGAAAATCCGCAATGGCGGTTTGCTTTGCATCCAACACCGGTGAGAGCATTGGGGGAAGAATTTAATTGTGCTTGAATGATAATGTGTGTGTGCGAATTTACACGGGTGAGAATAAAGAATTGTACCTAGAAATTTTCTGTTATTATGTTGTACTAAAATTCCTTTCCTTCCAGATTTTGCTGGAAGGAGTAAGACTTATGAAAATAAAAGTTGAAGACTGTTGTTCAAGAAAATTTCTTCTGTAAAAAGTTTTCACAGACAAATATTGCCTTGTAAGAGTTGGCCTAAGTTTAGAACAGTTAAATTTTGACTATTTGTTTAGAATTGCGAGTTTCAACGTGGTCCGTTTGGACCACAGTAGTTTAACTATCGCAATTCTGGCTGGAAGTATGTAAGGTTTTAGTTAAACTAACCAAGTTTTATTTTAATTTAAATCTTTCTATCTCTTCTCTGTTTCAACTTCCCGTCAGAAGAAGCGCGCGTTTTCAGCTTATGCTAATTTTGAAGTACAGCCAAGTACTATTTAAACCAGAGGTAGAAACCTCTCAGGGTGAGAGAGCTTTAGTCTCAAATCACGGTCATTCTGCTCGACGTTCGCCTGACCAGCTAGTAACTAAAGTTATAAGCCATAGTGCTTACTACGTGATTTAATATTGAAATAAATTGAAGTGCGCTAGTATTAGTATTTCTTGCTACGCACCATTTAGTTAGAGGCCAAACTCCGCGATTTGCTCTGTGAAGCAAATTACGTTTCTATTTTAGGTTTAGTATTATATTTATTTGCTTGTTAAGTTGGGCCCAAGTGTGGTCTTTTACTTTCTGTATCTCTCCCGAGTTGGGAAGTGTGTAAATAATAGTGATTTAATAAAAGAGGATTTCAAATCCCTTTCAAGTGCAGTTATTCGGCAACACAGTATCTACACCAGGACATAGCGTATTTTCCGCTCCCTGTTCCAGAGCAGGACTGTAGTTTAGAAGGAGTGACTTCACCATGTTCCCTACAGCTATGCACAGAAAACTCAGTCCTGACAAATGTTAACACATCATATGGAAGTGATAGTAAAAAGGAAAAAGACAACAGAAATGACGCTACTGAAATTGGCAATAAAACCGACACTACAGAAGTCGACACACAAATGGATACAGCCCCGGCTGTAAATAATCAAACAAATAATGATGACATAAATGCGAATACTAACAATACGCAAGGTGACACAAACACAATTACTAATACTAAATTTGAAAAGAAAAATAAATTGCCGCCAATAACCAGTTAAGTGAACAACGCTACTTGGAAAAAGTTAATGAAACGCTTTTTAGAAAATAATATTGAATTCAGAGGACAAAAAATCCCGGAGGGGACTAAAATATTTACTAATAAAGCTGAGGATTATAGATTGTCCGGAAGACTGTTAAAAGAAGAAAATATAGAACATCATTCTTATATCCTGCCCCAGGATAGGGATTTGAAGGTAGTTTTAAGGGTTTATTTGAGGATGCAGAAATAAATGATGATGTTAGGGAGAAATTAGAAAATAAAAATTTCGCAATTTTGGCAGTCAATCAAATGACGCGACGGCGTAATGGCGATATTATTAACTTACCACTGTTTTTAGTAGCTCTGCCCAAAACTGAACAATCAAAGGAGATTTATTCTGTTACTAACTTAGGAGGTTTAAGAGTTAAAATGGAAGAGTACCGCGGTAGGGCTGCAATGGTACCGTTGCCAGGGGTTCCACCACACCCAAATTGGTTGCTGTTATTCTTCGAAATGTGTAAGATGTGCAGGGTATTATTTCTCTTACGAATGTTCCAATAAAAATAAGGAAATACCACCTAAATACGCGAATTGCCATTTAGAACACACCTGGAATTTTCGAGGATGTGATAAATTTCCGAAAAAGACAAACTCAAAATTTATTCAAGTGGGGTAATTGAAAACAAAACATTTGCGCAAGCCCTTTCAATGGGTCTTTACACAGATGCGATCAGTGAGGCGAAAAAGGTGTTTCAAGACCTGGCTGAACTCGTCTCAGTAATTAAAAGCTCCGGCTTTCTCTCATCTCAGCAAATTAAAGTACGTAACACTGTGAAAGGTACACTAAATTCCGGCGACCAGCTTGGCCAGTCACAACAGTAACAAGGCACCCATCAAAATAGTATTTTGGAACGCGTACTGCGTGCATAACAAGCTCATGCAACTAAATAATTTCCTAATTAATCACGATGTAGATATTGTGTTAATTTCCGAGACCTTTGCGACTCCATGTCGCAAGATCAGTATACCGAATTACTGCACCTATCGGTGTGAGAGATTGAGTCGCAATTTACGTACGACGCTCGTTGCAATCGTGTCTAATTAATGTAATACGTAACAACTCACAAGAATGCGTTGCTGCATCTGTTTTGCTCCCTTTTTATGGCACTGTTTATTTTACGGCATTTTATAACTCAACTACTACTGAACTCACAGAGGATACGCCGCGGCTATCTGTCCTGATGACAAACAATTTATCCTGGCTGGAGACTTCAACGCCAAGAACAAAGAATGGGGTTGACGTCGTACGAACAAGAACGGAAAAAGTTTATATCAGTTTTTAAATAACTACATAGTTGCGTTAGAAGTCCCTAATGAATACACGTATCGGCCGCACGACCTTAGCAAGGCGGATATATTAGATCTTCTTCTTACAAATATCTCTTTTACAATCACGATGGAAGTCTTACACGAACTAAGGTCTGGCCATCTTCCAGTTTTAGTCACGCTCCGGACGTCTAAAATGAAGAATGAGAGGAAAATTAAAATTACTGATTGGAATTTGTTTCATGATGTGCTTCAAAGCAACCCGCCTATTTGAAGGACTCGAAAGCGGAGCGCAAATTGACCAAACCATTGATAATCTGACTCGTACAGTTTCGCCAGCTATTAATCAAGCTTCACGCAGTATTAATAGGGAAGAGTATTCAAGCAGGCTGCCTTATAAGATCCGTGAACTTATTAAAGAGCGAAACCGTTTGAGAAAACAATATCATTTAACATGGAGCCCAAATATTAAAAAGGAATTGAATCAGGTTAATAGAATTATCAAAAGAGAAATTGCAGAATACAGAAATGAAGTCTGGGAGGTGAAGATCCTCAGCTTAAACCCAGGCGACGCCTCGTTATGACCCTTTATTAGAAATCTTAAACGCAAGTCTTGTAATAATAGACCCATATTTACGGATAATAATATTGCTATCACGAATAAAGAAAAGGCAAATGTATTAGCAGATCACCTGGAAGAGCAATTTACGCCAAACAGGGTACCTAGAAATATTGAATTTGTTTATAATGTCTGCTGTGAACTGCGTGATTGGCTTAATGCCCCAATCGCAAGAACGAAGACTCAGTTTGCCTCGCCTGCAGAAATTCACGACTTTATTAAAAGATTGAAAGTTAAGAAAGCCCCTGGGCACGATGCTAGAAATAATTTGGCTTTGAAAAAACTTCCAATGAATTGCATAACCAAGTTTACAAGTATAATTAATGGATGCTTACATCTGAGTTATTTTCCGACAAAATGGAAGCATGCTAAAGTTATTTTACTTCCAAAGCCCGGCAAAGACGCAACCAAGTCGGAGGGATATAGGCCGATCAGCCTTCTCTCTGGTTTCAGTAAAATTTATCTAATAATAATAAATAAATCTTAATTGGCTCAAATCACATCTCAGCATTCTACCTCCGGAGCAACTCGGTTTCAGACGAAATTTATCAACGACCAAGCAGCTTGTACGTTTGATTGAATTCTGTGGAGACACTTTGCACAAAAAACAGAGTAATTGCCATCCTCATGCATGACGGGGCGAAAGCTTTCGACTGCTTCTGGCATGAAGGGCTTATCTACAAATTGATTAAGCAAAGTCTGAACAGGAAAATGATACAGCTTATTGCGTCATTTATTACCAACCGTACTTTCTCTGTATCTGTTAGCGGCGACTATTCTAGCCCCAGAGTAATTAATGCAGGGGTCAATCTTGGGGCCCACATTATATCTCTTGTACATCGCAGACTTCCCCAGGACGCAACTCGGCAGCAACTATTTTTTAGGATGCTACGCAGACGGCACGGCGCTTGCCGTTAAGTCTGCTAACCGAAATTATCCCTTACTGAAGCTGCAAGATCTTATGCCAGCGATTGGAGCTTGGTGTACATCCTGGAGAATATCAATTAATGCTCAGAAATCGCAACTCTTAATTATCCACAGAAAGCATAAGAAGACATAAAAAAATTATTAAACAACAGCTATTTCTATTCGTTGTGGAAATACCCCAGGTTAGAAAGGCTAAATATCTAGGTATAATGCTGATAATGAATGAACACTTTACTTGGAATAATACTACGAATATACGAAAAAAGGGCCTTTGGAGTAATTAATAGCCTGAAACCCCTAATTGGCAGATTTTCAAAATTTAGGAGGAAACGGCTTGTATATACCTCTACTACACGGCCTATCATTACTTATGCTTCTCCGGCGTGGTCGACGATTCGAGAAAAGGATATTCACCGGCTGCAACTCATTCAAAACTCTGCATTAAGAATTATTACAAATGCGCACTTTTACGTCAGTAATGCTACTTTACACCGAGATTTGAAACTATTGCGGAGCACTTGCATAGATTAAATAGGCAATTCTATGCTAAAGCCTTAGACTGTAAGTATCTACGTAATCTTGACACATTTAATTACGTTGCTTTAACTGAGGACGCAGAGGTTCGTCTGTTAGCAGCTCACCTCACCCGTGACTCAAATTTCCCCACTTGATGTGTATATAGTGTATATGTGTATATAGTTTCTGTATATATTTTATGTACTTTTGTATTTTATTCTATATTGCATTTCTGTATTACTTATTTTTGTATTAATAAATTTGAATGTATAGTTCTGTTTTTCATATATTTTTATTTCACCTGATGACTACACTCCACAAGCTCTGTTCATGCTCGCCTGTGCTCTTCTCTCGGCCCCGCGATATTGGCCCCCCACTCCTTCCTCACCTTCTAGCCATTATGCTTTATTTGCAGATTGTTGTAGGTGATGTGCCTTATGGCTAACACTGAGTGAGCCGGACACGCGGTCCTCTGGACTGCACTTTGGCAATATATTGCTCAATCAATCAGTCAGTCTCTAACTCATTATGGTGGATCGTTCTTGGTCTTTAGCAGCGTTGAATGACTGTTAAGTCATAATCACCTATGCTACGCACAGCTTCATTTTCATGATCACACTTGGTGTAGAAATTACGTGAGAAAATTAAAATTTCAATGTCTAGTAATTTAATTTTCATTCCGCGATGTATTGCACTATTCCTTACAAACCACGGAGTCAGTTACTATTCTTAGAAATTTGTTGTATATTCTTTGTAAAATTTAGCGGTTTGATCTGGTGGTAGCGGCCCATGCTGTCGCCGCATGCAGTAAGATAGATCTTATTGCTTGAAGATAGAGGATCCTTCTTGTACTAAGTTGTAATTTTGAATTTCTCCCTAATAAGGCGTAAATAGATATAAAAGCTTTATGGACTTTTCTCGGATATACATGATATGTGGTCGGAACGTAAGCTTTTCATCTAGGATTACACCCAAGTACTTAACGTTGTTAACTATGGGCACTGTGGCGCCATCTAGTTTGATGCTATTAAGTTCTTTGAGGCTGTATCTAAAAAATATGACTTGAGATTTAGAAGCATTTGCCTTGACCTTCCATGCGAAAAACCACTTAGGATATTCGGAGTGTTTTGTAATTTATCTCTTGCTCTGACGGGTTGATATAATTCCTCAAAATAGCGGTATCAATCACGTAACAGACAAAAGTAGTATGTGAAATTCTTGGCATGACGTTAATACAGAGAAAAGAGTAAACTGCCTTGTGGAAGAGCGCCTTGTATCATTTTCTGGCTGGATAATGTATCTTTAATCTTGACTTGAAATGTTCTACAGTCCAAGTAGCTTGCGATTGTGATGACCAGATCCGGAGGAAAATTATAATTAATCATCTTGACAAGGAGGCCAGCGTGCCAAACCTTGTCAAACGCCATCTCGATATCCAAAAACAAGGCAGCAACTGTTTCCTCCTTATTCAGATGCGAACTTATTTTTTCCGTTATTCTTGCAAAGCCAAATTGATAGTTTTTCAGTAGGTTTTCGATTTTCAATGAAAATTTTAACTCGATTTACTATGATACGTTCGTATAATTTTGCAAGAGCTGGAAGCAGGCTGATTGGAGGATATCTGCACGTGACTGCCCTGTCTTTTCCTGGTTTCGTAATTACAGTAATTATCGCATGTTTCCAAATTGTAGGGAAGTAATTGAATTTTAGGCAGGCATTAAAAATTTTGGTAATGAGCACTATTCCTTTTCTGCTAAGTTTCTTGAGGGCTTTATTTCGATACCATCATAACCGGCCGCTTTCTTTGGGTTTAATTCTTCCAAATTCTCTTTAACTTGACGGGGTTGATGAGATTTCCTCTGCTGCTACTTTTGATAGAAATATAATCCTTTACATGATTTTCTGTTTTTATATCATTAGGGTTAGGAAACTGATTTAACATGAATTGGCTTTCGTAAGCGCTTGCGAAGATATTTGCGATGTCCTCTGCGTTATAAAAAGTTTGGTTATTGTGCTTTTATCGGTCCGATGTTGTTTTCTTCCTTCCTAAGGGCTTTACTTATTCTCCATACCGTAGAGTCAGTGTGGGAGAGGATTTCTACGAAATTATCCCATGCTTCCGAGCGGTACTTTATGAGCCTTAATTCTTTACAGAATTTCTTAAAGTTTCGTCTATCCAGCGAGCAGTTCCTTCTTTGTGCTATTTTCCTCAATCTATTCCTCTCTCGACTTTTTTATCTGATATTAAACGGGAGGTTTATGTCTTCATTCTTTGCCTTCTGAGCGTTTTAAAGCATTCTGAATTTTTATATTTAAATTCTGAATAGTCGAATCGATCTCTTCTTCGGAATCAAGCTTGGTGTTAGTAGTGATGTTATTATCAACTTCATATTGGTAGCGGTCCCAGTTAGTTTGAGTTCTCATGGGGGTAATCCGTGTCTTAGCCCGAAAAGGGTGAAAAGCACTGGCAAATGATCAGATAATAAATTTTTATCCACTCTGAGCTGAGGTTGTTGTGCGATATTAAAAGTAAGCGTTATATCTAAAATATCGGTGTTCTTGTATGTCCTAGGGCAGTATGTGTGCTTCGTAGGAGCGAAAGGTTAAACATTATTATTAATTAAGTAGTTCTGTAGGCAGACAGACAAAGCAAACAGAAGTTTTGATTTGCACTCGCTAAGTCTTTCTGCACCGATGGGCGAAAAATCAAGCTAAGGTGGTAGAAAGGGGACAGTTTCGTATTTCAGAGGAGAGTAAAAAGGAACATCGTATATTTTATACGAGTTCGAAGGGCCGTGAAAAAAAGATGGGACAAAAAAAGGTTTAAAATAAATGGCCCAAAAATAATGGAGAGAAAAAAAATGTCCCATGGAAAAAGAAGTAAGAAAATTTCCTAAAATACGTTTGTGTCCATGAGTGTAGTCAAAAAGGGGAGTAAGCTATGTTCATTTACAATAAACAGTGCCTTCCAGGTGTGTGTAGTGAGTGTGTTTGGTAAAGCTGAATAGATGTGAAGATGGAGAAAAAATTTAAATACTATAAAATAGATCAAAAGAATACAAATTTTGGGGGTCTAGTCATAGAAGATTTTAACAGTCTAGTTTAAAAGCTAACTTTTGCTACGAGAAGAAACTCAAATTTGAAAAGTTTAATTTTTTTTAACATGGGAAACAAGGCAATATGTCTGCCTTCGCCTTGAGACACAACGACTGAAGACACATAATAATAGACAAAAGTATATATTAGCTAAAGTAACATTAACTATTGCAGTTCCAAACATATTCATACCTTTTTTTTGCAAAGCAATGTCAGACAAAATCATAAATCGATACACAGTGTGAGAGCACATCAGCGAAAATAAATATACAAATAGATTGCAGAGTTTATTTATATTTTAATATTGAATATTTTTTTTATTAATTAAGTGTATTTATATATTTTAATATTGAATATTTTTTTTATTAATTAAGTGTTATATTTATATATTAATTTAACCATCATAATTTATTATATTTGTACTAGTTTAACAAATTGAGGCACACTGTATTAATATGCGCTCATAATTCTAAGAGATATGTTCAAGGAAATATAGATTAAGCTTTCTCTCACATTTGCAAACTAAGAAGAAAAAAAAGTCGAAGTCGCAAGACCGCAATCTTATACATTCATCGATGACCAAAGTCCCCTTTTTCACTCTCGTGAAATTCCTCAAAAGGGCCCCGATGGGTAGTGCTAACAGACGACAACTACTAATAAGGATAGCGTCGCTATGGAATAGTTACGAGAAAAAGAACCACATGAACAATTGCTAACTATTATGTAATGCCAGAAGCTTCTGAACATAATATATTGTTACGAATTTCACATTTATTTGGCTATTTATTTAGAATTGTAATTAGATTTGCTTCATGTTGCCTTAGCAACGCAGACAATTTTTGAAGAGAAAGCTACGTCGAAAGAAAAAAAAAATAATAACAATAAAAGTAAAAGAGCGCGTGCATTTAATGCTTAATAAATAAATATCTCGTAATTACTGTTGCCATCCAGAAAAATCTAGAAAAATCGTGATTGTTCTACTGATAATTAAAAAAGCTTATAAAAGCCGAGGTGAAACACCTTATCTCAGTTAGTCAGTTAGTTGTTGTTGTTGCTGTTATACTTGTAGCTGTAAAAAGCGAACTGCTTAATGCTGTATTGATTGTAGCGATTTCGCTGTGAGATAGAACTATTTTATCTGTTTTGAACTGAGTTTTTGCTAAACGTTTGAGATATTGTGATATTGTGCGAAGATTTGTGAAGAAATATTTCAGCATTTTAATTTATTTCTTGTGGAAAGAATAAATTTTTGTTAACTTTTTACGACTTGTGCATTCAATATATAACGAACCCGTACGCACGTAACAATTTTTGGTGTCAGAAGTGGGATTTTTGAATGCCATTAACTAGAGCAATGGAAGAACAATTAAGGCAATTCATGGCAGCCTTTGCTGCATTTAAAGAAGAAATTAAAGCTGGCCAAGATTCCGTGAAAGAGGAGATGAAAGCTGTTCAAGAATCTGTTAAAGATGAAATGAATTCTGTTCAAGAAAAGATGGAGAAATCTGTTAAGGAAGAAATGAAAGCTGTTCAAGAATCTGTTAAAGATGAAATGAATTCTGTTCAAGAAAAGATGGAGAAATCTGTTAAGGAAGAAATGAAGGCTGTTCAGGAATCTGTTAAAGATCAGATGAAAACGGTTCAAGAGTTGAAATTGGGTCAAGAATCCGTTAAGGAAGAGATGAGAGCCGTTAAAGCAAGTCAAGAAGAGATGAAAAAGGAAATTACTTGCATAATAGAAAATAAATTTGAGACTATGGAAGGCAGAATAGATGCGGTTGAAAATAAAGTTTCTTCTGTCAAAGAACAAATAGAAGAGAGAGTTTCTGCCGTAGAACAACAAATCGATTACAGAGTTTCTGCTGTGAAAGAACAAATTCAAGAAAGAGTTTCTGCAGTGGAACAACAAATTGATGACAAAGTTTCCGCAGTTGCCAAAGAAGTTGATACTTTAAAGAAATTCGTAGCGACGGCAGGAAGCAATTCGGATACTTTTAAATTCCTAGCCATGCCTGCGCATCCTTCTCTGAAGCTATCGACATATGATGGGAAGACCTCCTGGCAAGTGTATAAGACACAATTTTCTATAGTTGCGGAAGCAAATGGATGGGATTCCCAAGCTAAGGCCTGTCACCTTGCGGCTTCTCTGAGAGCAGACGCAGCGGACATCCTTCAAACTCTTCCCGAAAACAAAAGGCTAGATTTCGAAGCTCTGTCCGGTGCTTTAGAGCTGCGTTTTGGAGAGAAGTGTTTAAAAGATTACAGCAGGCTGCAGTTAAAATCCCGTCAACAGAAGCCTACGGAAACACTTCAGGAGCTCGCCACGGATGTTGAAAGGCTGTCCCACCTCGCCTTTTCGGAGTGCCCGACAGAAACAAGAGAAATCCTGTCCCTGCAATACTTCATCGACGGCATCCGGGATCCTGAAATACAGAAAGCACTGCGAATGGCTGATGTGAAGGACTTAAAAAGTGCTCTGGTGTATGCCATGAAATTCGAGGCAGCACAGCAAGCCACTCGTAGAGACCGCCACCCAATCAGAGCTGCTCACATACAAGAACCAGTGGATCCAATGACTGCTCGCCTAGACGATTTAACCAGAAAGGTGAATGCTTTGACACGGAATACTGGTGACAAGAAACCGTTCGTAAAGTGCTGGAACTGCGGTGCTGAAGGGCACATTCGAAGAAACTGCAGAACACCCCAGGGCACGGATGTTAAGACCGCGCCTCTCAAGAAGGAGGGAAACTAATTCGTGGCCATCTCGCGGGGCGGAGGTTGCCAGATAATGAAAAGCCCCAGTTTAAAGCGCTTCAGATTTCTGCAGTGAGTGGCGGCAATAACGGAATTTTCATCATGGGACAAATCAATGGAATTCCTTGTAACATGACGATCGACACGGGAGCCAATGTTACCATCATTCGAAAAGATTTGGCTCAACAACTCGAAGGTAAACTTATCTGGACGCCGCCCTGCGTTACCCTCCAGACTGTGTCCGGGGAGAAGATCGATATAGAGGGGAAATTAAACGTTAACATCACGTTTGGAAGTGCCACTTACCATCACACGGCCTATGTAGCAGAAATTACAGACCCTTGCATACTCGGATTGGACTTTTTAAGGAAACACAATTTTTCCTTGGACTTTAAAAATAACGAACTGCATTCTGCCTCTGAAGACATAACTTTATTCGAAATTAATGATGAAGGAGTGAAATCTATCCACAAAATAATAGCTCAAGACGATATCACAATACCGGCAAGAACAGAAATTTTACTTCCTGGATCCATAGCCGAAAATAGAAATTTCCGCTACGGCGTCATGGAATATCCCAAGAATTGTAATAGCCCTAAAGGAGTATTAATAGCCTCAGCACTCGTCGACCTATCAGGGACCGTTATCCCGGTGAGAGTTGCCAATGTAACTGATAAGGCGAGGGTTATTAAGAAAGGTGAAGTGGTTGCAGAATGTACCCCAGTAACCAGCGTTGAAAGAAAAAGTAACATCTCAAAACCCGTGTCTTCCGACAACATTATATCGGAGTTACTGCAGAATGCGCAATTAAACGATGAAGAAAAGAATGCTGCCGAGCGTGTTATTAAAGATCTTCAAGATGTTTTCTCCCGTTCGTCTTCTGACGTTGGTCGAACCAGTTTGACTCAACATAGAATCGATACTGGTGATCATCCACCAATCAAGCAACATCCAAGACGTCTGCCGATTGCGAAACAGGAAGAGGTACGAACACTTTTAAAGGACATGCAAGAAAGCAATGTCATCGAGCCTTCAGCAAGTCCCTGGGCATCTCCCATCGTCCTGGTGAAGAAGAAAGACGGGTCAACTAGATTTTGCGTTGATTATCGCCGGTTGAACGAGGTTACGAAGAAAGACAGTTACCCTCTTCCTAGAATTGACGACATTCTGGATACTCTTTCTGGAAGCAAGTGGTTCTCGACACTTGATTTAAAGAGTGGATATTGGCAGGTAGAAATACATCCTGATGACCGAGAAAAGACGGCATTTACTACAGGACAAGGACTTTGGCAGTTCAAGGTGATGCCGTTTGGGCTATGTAATGCGCCGGCTACATTCGAACGTCTAATGGAGACTGTTTTAAAAGGTCTTTCATACGAAGCCTGTCTGATATACCTGGATGACATCATCATCGTCGGGAATAGTTTCGAAGAACATTTGGAAAATCTTAGAAAGGTGCTTCAGAAACTGAAAGAAGCCAATCTGAAGTTGAGTCCCGCTAAATGCAAATTATTCAGACAGGAAGTCACTTATCTCGGACATGTCATCTCTGCTGAAGGTGTGCGCACGGATTCTGAAAAAGTGTCAGCAGTTAAAGACTGGAGACGTCCCGAAAATGTCCACCAGCTGAGAAGCTTTCTAGGACTTTGCACCTACTATAGGAGATTCGTGAAGGATTTTTCTTCCATCGCAAGACCCCTTCACAAGCTGACAGAGAGCAAGCAAAAGTTCGTGTGGACAAAAGAATGTGAGAATGCATTTAAGAACCTGAAGGAAGCCTTAACATCTGCTCCAATCCTGACGTATCCTCAGCTCGACAGACCATTTATTCTCGACACGGATGCGAGTAATGAAAGTGTCGGCGCTGTTTTGTCCCAAGAAATAGAGGGCCAAGAACGTGTAGTAGCTTACTGGAGCAAGTGCCTATCTAAACCGGAGAGGAATTACTGTGTCACCAGGAAAGAGTTGCTCGCCATAGTCAAAGCCGTAGAACATTTCCATCATTATCTATACGGCAGAAAATTCCTGCTCCGCACAGATCATGCATCATTGGCCTGGCTTTTAAATTTCAAGAATCCTGAGGGTCAGATAGCCAGGTGGATACAGAGACTCCAGGAATATGACATCATTATCCGTCATCGCAAGGGACAGTCGCACGGAAACGCTGACGCCTTGTCTAGAAGACCTTGCCCAGAAAACTGCCGATATTGTTCCAGGGTCGAAGCTAAATACCAACTGGTTAATCCAGTCGCACGGCAAATTACAGCATCAACATCGGCTGATCCAGACCCATGGAGTGACAAGGAAATCAGGAAAGACCAGCTGGAAGACCGTGATATTAAACCCATAATTGAGTTAATGGAGACCTCAAACAGAAAACCTACCTGGCAGGATATTTCGAGCTATAGTCCCACGACAAAACAATATTGGGCTCTCTGGGACTCACTCCATATTCGAAACGGCGTCTTGTACCGAAAATTCGAATCGGATGATGGAAAAACATTCCGATGGCAGCTGGTACTCCCAAGATCCCGAATCCCGGACGTCCTTAAAGAACTACATAGCAGCCCTGCAGGAGGTCACTTCGGAATAATGAAGACCTTGCAGAGAGTTCGGGAGCGTTTCTACTGGAATAATGCAAAGGATGACGTGCAAAAGTGGTGCCGAACTTGCGATGCCTGTGCAAGTCGGAAAGGACCGAAGAAACGCAGCCGGGGGAAGCTGCAACGTTACAATGTAGGAGCACCTTTTGAACGTATCGCCTTTGACATCTTAGGACCTCTGCCACGAACTGCTGATGGCAACAAATACATCCTCGTTGCCATTGATTACTTCACCAAGTGGCCTGAAGCGTATCCTATTCCTGATCAAGAGGCTGTCACAGTAGCAGAGATGATGATACAGCACTGGATTTCCAGATTCGGAGTGCCTCTTCAGTTACATTCCGATCAGGGAAGGAATTTTACCTCGGCTGTAGTCAAGGAACTCTGCAAGCTACTCGGCATTGACAAAACCCAAACGACGCCTTTACATCCCCAGTCGGACGGTATGGTAGAGAGGTTTAATCGAACCATCCTCAATAACCTCTCATTAGTGGTTTCCAGAAACCAACAGGACTGGGACAAGAAGTTGCCACTATTTTTACTGGCTTACCGCAGTGCTGTCCACGAGACTACCGGCTATTCCCCATCTCAGATGCTCTTCGGTCGTGACCTTCGTCTGCCATGTGATCTTTTGTTTGGTCGCCCTCCGGATGCGCCTTCATCGCCTGAGGAATACATTCAAGACCTCCAGGCCCGGTTTGAAGTGATGCACAACTTTGCACGAGAGCGAGTCAACTTGGCGACGGAGAAGATGAAGACCCGCTACGACACGAGAGCTACTGGACATCGTTTCAACGAAGGAGACAAGGTGTGGTTATGGAATCCGACTCGTCGAAAAGGACTTTCTCCGAAACTACAATCACCTTGGGATGGTCCTTACACAGTCCTAAACAGGCTGAACGACGTCGTGGTTCGGATCCGTAAGTCATCGAACTCTAAACCTAAAGTCGTTCATTACGACAGGTTAGTTCATTACTATGGCCATAGTACGTAGTGTATATAATTGTAAATAATAATGTACATAGTATAAGACCATGGTCCTATTTGTATTTAGTATTTGATTTGTATTTGTTAAGTAGTAGTATTTGATAAGTATTTGTGTTTAATAGCATTTGTATTTGATAGTATTTGTACTTAGTATTTGAATTGTATTTCGCGTTGGATAGAATTTAATTTGCTGAAAGTCACTTATTTTAATTATTGTTTATTTTGTTATTATAAAGTAATGTTTATTATAGCACTGATGCTTTAGTTGTAAGTTTGGCTTCCTGTCCAGGGATTGTACTGCCCGGGACGTGCAGTCCTTTGGAAGGGGGCAATGTTACGAATTTCACATTTATTTGGCTATTTATTTAGAATTGTAATTAGATTTGCTTCATGTTGCCTTAGCAACGCAGACGATTTTTGAAGAGAAAGCTACGTCGAAAAAAAAAATAACAATAAAAATAAAAGAGCGCGTGCATTTAATGCTTAATAAATAAATATCTCGTAATTACTGTTGCCATCCAGAAAAATCTAGAAAAATCGTGATTGTTCTACTGATAATAAAAAAGCTTATAAAAGCCGAGGTGAAACACCTCATCTCAGTTAGTCAGTTAGTTGTTGTTGTTGCTGTTATACTTGTAGCTGTAAAAAGCGAACTGCTTAATGCTGTATCGATTGTAGCGATTTCGCTGTGAGATAGAACTATTTTATCTGTTTTGAACTGAGTTTTTGCTAAACGTTTGAGATATTGTGATATTGTGCGAAGATTTGTGAAGAAATATTTCAGCATTTTAATTTATTTCTTGTGGAAAGAATAAATTTTTGTTAACTTTTTACGACTTGTGCATTCAATATATAACGAACCCGTACGCACGTAACAATATAAATGAATTTAAATGCACTTTAGTGATAGATATTTGATCTAGTTTAGAGAAAAGGCCACTTATCTGAATGTTCCGCACTTATCGTACTGTACAAGCTGAACAACGAGGAAGATAGGATCCCTTGTATGATTGAAAACTTCAATAGGATGACAAAACTTCAGGACTCTTGAGGACGAGGCATTGCTGAGGTAAATCGCAAAACGCATTTTAATTAAATGAAAACCTTCTGAAGAGAAACATTCAAAGATTACGGAGCTCTGCTAAGTTGGTGCCTCCATCGTTCGTCCAAGACGATGAGGGCAAAGTAAACAGACAAAGTAGACAAAGTCTTGTATTGCACCCGCTAAGTCTTTCTGCACCGATGGGTGAAAAATCAAGCTTAGGTGCGAAGGAAAGGTATGTGTAGAAAGGGGGCAATTTCCTATTTCAGAGGAGAGTAAAAATGAATCTCGTACACTTTGTGCAAGTTCAAAAGGCCAGACAGAAAATTCGGGACAAAATAAAATAAAAATAAATGTCCCAAATGTAATAGAGAGAGGAAAAAAGAGAACCTATAGAAAGAAAAGGAAAAGAAGCAGAAAATGTTCCTAAAATATGATTGTTAATTAAATTTTTTATTAGTTAATCATAATATTTATTCATTAATTTAAACCTTATAATTTATTAAAGCACTAGTTTAACAAATTCAGGCACATTGTATTTATATTAGCATATAATTCTATGTATGAAAACTGAGGGAGATCCTATTAACAAAGATAACAGTCTACTGCATTTATCTATGATCAAAATCTGTATTTACCCTCTGAAGAAATTCCTGAGCAAGAAACGGAGCCTTCGGAGGGTACATAAGGAACGTAGCCTCTCTACGGAATAGTTACGAGAAAAAAAACCACTGATGAAAATAATGACTAAATGAATTTTAAGCCAATTTAATGATACAGATTATATATAGTTTAGAGAAAAGAAGGATATTTATTTTAATGTTTTATCCATTCTTTTGCTTTTGTAGAAAACCAACAGTGAAAAAAATAAGTTTCTTTCTTTCGTTTGATCCCAAGACGATGATGGATGATGTCATCTGAGTTATTCGTTTTGCAGTTCCAGTTAACGTTTTTGCACTTCATATCTCCTGCTATTATAGTTGGATGGACTAATTTTTCAAAGTATCCCAAGTTCTGCGTGTTGAGCAGGTTCACGGGTGGCTTATAGATAGACACAATGAGGTAGTCAACTCCTTTACTATTAAGGATGCACCCACATGCTTCTATACTGTTAAAAAGAGGTAATGCGAATTTGCAGCATTTCAGGTATCTTTTGGTTGCAATGGCGGTACCACCACCGCGATTATGAATTCGGTCACTTCTAAAGACATCAAAGTTAGCGATCTTAAGAGAATCAGTCGTCTGAGATGAGTTTCATTTAATAGTACGATATCCAAACTCTGTTTGTTGATGTAATTTTTTATTTCCGGCAACTAATGTTTTATGCCGTTACAATTAAAAAACATAAATTCTGCATAGTTAATATGCCTATTGCTATAAGCTAAGTTATTCATAATTATTCATATCAAACATCTTAATGGCTTCTAGAGCCACACTTAACTTACTCATTTGGTTATCAGCGTCTTTAAATTGTAGGTAAAACGAGTAAAGGTTTTTGATAAAACAGTTGAAATCTTCAATGCCCTTTTCGTCGTTATTCTGGGAGATTTTTTTCTCTTATCTTGAGTTTATTTCTACTTATCTTCGGGGCAGCGGTGGCACATACGACTTGGAGTCTGTGCTTGCTTTTGATTGACTTTCAGTAGAGGGAGTAGCATTTTTCGTGTTTTCATTTATGGCGCTGGGTATAATTTTCTTATTTTTAATATGTTTGGGGGTGTGTTCCAAATTTCCTGGCCTCTTGGGGCAAACAAGACTGCACGCAGCGCGATTTACTTTACAAAGTGCACACTGGGCAACATGTTCTTTTTTATTCTTATACGGGCATTCGAATGATTTATGCGATTCTGTGAAACGAACACAACGTGGTGAGTTATGGCATGCCTTCTGGGTATAACCGTACCTTTGACAATTAAAACATTGTGTTGGACCGGGCCTACTTTGTACGATTTAATAGTGATTCTCATATCACACAAATATTTCACTTGCCATATTTTCTGTCCTTCCTCGTTTCTGGAAGTTCCTACATAGAACACGGGTATTTGCGTCGCAATACCATCCCTGATTCTTTTGATGGGTTTCACCTTTATTATTGGGATATTAAGCGCTTTTAATTCTTCTTTTATTTCGTTCGCCTCAAAATCCTTTCATGGCTAATCTGTTACATTTTTCAGAATTTAAGGCACAGAAGTGTGGTACGGGATTGCTTCTTTTTCTAGTTTTTTCTGTACCTTTTTGTAATCTTCTACAGAGTTTAATTTAATTAACAAATTGTGTTCTTCTCTTTTGCTTTCCAATTTCTCAATTTTCAATCGTTCTTTTAAATCTTTCCTAAAATCCTTCCAATTTATAGTCTGCGTAATGACTAATAGGGGTATTTTTTAGTATATTGTCGTGGTTGAATAAATGGGTTTGGGTTTGGGGGAAGTATCTTCCTCTATTCTATTCTCATCTAGGTTTTCTTCCTGCGATGTCAAATTCTTGCCCAGCCTATGACAGCTGCTACTTTTACCGGAGATGACTTCTCGGGACACAGATTTCTGTCTGTTTTATGACTCAAATTTGCCTGAAATGTTAAACATTTCATTTTCCTATTCAATTTATAAAATAAATATGATAAGCTCGTTAGATGAGCGGGCTGCTGTCAAAGAAAAATTTACAAGTTCTACGTACTCCTGGAAAGAAAATGTATGAAAACATTTCAATATGAATGAAATCAATTCATTTTTTCCAAGCAACAACCAATTCGTAAATAATTTTTTGTTGGCGAACCAGAAAACAAAAATCTTTGACTCTTCGGGTTAATACTTAAGACGCCATGATTTAAATTTAATGTAACGTAACAACTTCCTCTCAATATCAATAAAAGAATTAACGTGACAGTAACATATTGTGTCAGTTATATTAACCTGAAACCAAAGAGTTGCCAATAGCAGCTATTTATTTAAAATGAAAGGAAAATTTATGAACATATAAATACGTCACATGCAATCGCGTGCTTTCTTCACCGTCAGAATATGACTTTATATGATAATATGTTTAATGATTGGAAATAGGTATTTTTTATGGTAATTCAAATTTTTAATGGATTCTTAATTTTTAATTTTTAATTTAAATTTTTAATTAATTCAGATTTTTAAATGGAGGTAATTCGTCATATTCTAAGGGACAAGAGCAAACGTTTATCTAAAATTGAATTTGAATTATATTACCTCCATTTAAAAATTGCTAATTCAACTGTAAATGTTTCCTCATTTGATCATGCATCTTGGTCTAGAACCGATACCGTTTATCAACGGCATAAAAATGTGCTTATTTCTAAATTCCTCCAGCTCACACACCAGTCGGTTAGTCCCACCCATTTGGTTAATTTTCCCATTGTAAACGCTAACCTCATCGTTAATATCTCCAACAAGAATCTTTCGGAGGATCAGTTAAACGTATTAAAATATAACTTCAACTTTTCAAGGACATCTAAACCTTCAGGGCCTCAAATCATCGCCCCTATTGAAAAAGCTTTTAAATTTTCCAAAATTTCAGAAACGTAGAAGGATACAATCCGCCACCTAATTACTCATAACGTTAATTTTAACAACAAATCTTTGGGTTTGAATCTTACTAAAAAGGAAAGGGAGACCTTACGTGAAATTCATTCTGATACTAATATTATTAGTTCTAAAGCTGATAAGGGCGGACAAATCGTTGTTATGTACAAACACACATATATTGCTGGAGTTTCTAAACTGATAAATTAAGGCTCATACTGCTCGATCCCTAAAGATCCTTCAACTTCGGACCTCAGAAAAGTTAAGACAACTATTAAATCTTCTCATATACTCCCTACACAGTTGAAGAAATCACTCATTCCACCTATTGATAACTGTGATAGGCTTTATACTCTCCCAAAAGTCCACAAAACTGGTATTCCTTTTCGACCAACTGTTTCCAACATAGGTACAGCATCATGTCCTTTGGCCAATTATTTAGTTTCGAGATTTTCTCCTTTACTTGCTAACAATATTCACACTGTAAAAAGTTCTTCTGAAGTCATCGATAAACTTAAAGATATTTCTCCACTGCGTTCCATTATGTTTTCATTTGATGTCAAATCATTGTTTAATGTTCCAGTCGAAGGAGCACTAAAATGTCTTCAAACTAGGCTTAGGGAATTCCATTTCACACATACTGAAATTGATGAGTTGGTTTCGCTTATTAAAGTATCTCTGAGTCAAACCCACTTTGTTTTCCAAAATGAATATTATCGTCAAATTGAAGGATTAGCTACGGGTAATCCCCTCAGTCCTGTACTTGCTGACATTTATATGCACTATTTTGAGGTAAAAGTATTTGATAAACTATCTTTTCGTCTCTGGATTCGTTATGCAGATGACACTTTCGCACTTTTTGATAGTAATAAAGATGATTTATCCGAAATTTTATCTATTATAAATTCAAGTAATCCAGCCATCCAATTCACTCTTGAAATTGAATCCAAAAATTCCCTTCCCTTCCTTGATATTCTTATAATTCGCAATGAAATTGATTTTAGCACTACTGTGTACCGTAAACCCTTTGCAGTTTTTTTACCACCCCATGCTAAGTCATGCCTCCCTGTTAAGCAAAAAATGGCTTCTTTTTACTATTATGCATTTCGCGCTCTCAAAGTTTGTTCCACAGAATCCTTGCTTACCAATGAACTTAATTATTTAAAAGCAGTTGCTATTGACCGAGGATTTTCTCCCATGATCATTGATAAAGCTGTTAAAAAATTTTCAGATTCCTGTCACAGAAGACATTCCACTGTTAGAAATAATATTAATGGCCCTGTCGTGCTTCCATTTTATCCTTCTGTTAGTTATAAAGTTGTACGGATTCTCGACAAATTCAATTTTCAAGTCAGTTTCTTCCCTACCAATAAAATTCACGGTTCGACTCTAAAGGATTGCGTTTCTGACTTTAATTCTTGGGGAATTTATAGTATATCGTGTCAATGTAACTTGAGATATAATGGCCAAACAAAAAGAAAGTTAAAGTTTCATATCAAGGAACATGAATCTTATGTCCGAAAGGGCGAAATTAACAAGTCTTCAATAGCGTATCATACTCGGAAATTTAATCATGATTTAGACTTTGGATCTGCAAAAATTATCCAAAAAGCTTCTTCCGTTGGTGAATTGGATTTTCTTGAGGCTTTTCATATTCACAAAGATTTATCATGTTTAGTGAATGATTTTAAGTCCAATCCAGTCCTTCCTAACGCTTTTAAAATTCTATTAACATAATTCTTGGTTATTATTTTTGCCGACATATGTCGTTGCCTTCTTACGCATGGTACTACCCGAGAGTATAAAAAGCCTTTACTGAGGTTGCTTTCCCTTTCTAGAAATTTCGTTCTGCTGATGAGGAGGGACCTGTAGCTGCCCTCGAAATCGATTAAACCAAATACAAGGTTGTTTCAGCGATTTTGAACTAAATAAATATTTCAGAATTTAGAATTTTAGCAATTATTAAAGTTTAAAATAGAACGTGTTTCTTGCATAAACTGCGTTAGCTATGAAAAAGCTATTTAGCAATATTTAAATGAACAAGTGAACTTTTTAGTTCGAAACTGACGTCAAATGAAGAGTAATGTTTACCAACTACGTATGTAGAGAAGGCGCACATGTATATCTTAGTTTCCGAGATGTTAAGTCCAGTTTCCGAGATTTTGAACTGCTGGCAGATATAGTTACGTGGTACGACCTGAAACTACAGAGCAGTGGTTAGGATCTAAAGTAAATAAATCGCAAGAATCAGTGTAAAACCGAGGCGTTATGCTGTTTTTTTTATAATCACGATTTCGAAATTCAGATTTTCCCAAATCCTGGAAACAAACTTATATCATCGAGGTACCAAACGCCTCAATTGTATATCACTTACAAATGGGTAAAACTTAAAATAGCTGAAAAAATTCGCATTTTCTAAATTAATTAAATTTAAGAATTTATCAAACAACTGGTTATTTTGGACAAATTAATATTGACATGAATTTCCTTCCATTTTTCTCCATACATGAATAAAGTATTATTAAAAAAATTGAACTTCGTAAAACCTAAATAAAATTTCATAGTGTAGTGTAATTTCATAATCTCTACTCACGAATAAATTAATATACCTCGCCACCTTGGTGTTTCAGAGTACAGACTATCTTCTCCTGATAGTCTGTACTATGAAATTCGCATTAAATATAGTACTATAAACGAAGTCCATAGCATTAAATGCTAATTCGTAATGTTATTTCATATTAATGATTAATGAATTGTTTCTAATCGGACCAAAAATAAAATTAAATTTTTATTTATATTTAAAACTTGATGTAAATTAATAGAATCTTTTTTCGTTGTTGCCTTCTGTTTTGATAATCTGTATCTACCGCATAAAGCAATTAAGTATCTTAATGCAGAAAGACGCGTCGATTGTATTTGAGTCTTATGTTACGCACCTCCTAGCTCCAATTTCATCGGAAGAAAATAGCTCGATGACTTGATTCGCTTCCAGATCCAAAAATTCCTTTGTCATGACAAGTCTCTCAAAATGCAAGATCATCAATTTGAAGGCTCGCACACTTGCATCCAAGAGACCCAGTTTACGAGCGGTGACGTAGAGATACACCATATTCTGGAAGTGTTCTGATGTCACATGCAGAAGCTGAAAAAGAAAATTGATTTAATATTTCGAATATTAGCAAACAATATCGTCTTCTTCACCAATTTTAAAAAAGAACTTTCCATACAAATCAAAACAGTTTGGAGAAAATCAGCAAGTGTTTATACGATCTAAGAAGCATTCAAATCATAAAATCAAATAATAAAATTCTTCCTTTCAGGTAATAAGACAATTTATGCAATATAGGGTTACAAGCGTTTAAAAGTTTATATTCTGATGTTTGTAAAAGTCGCAAGATAAATACATAAATTGGTTTACACTAATTTCCTCTGAAAATGATATTTGCAGAAATTGCGAGTATTGGCAACATAAACTATTATCTAAGAATTCATTATTTACGAGCCTAAGACAGGGTTAAAATTAAATGGAAAGTAAGATACACTTTTTCCTATAATACTAAAGATCCTGTAACATTTTTCCTATAATATTGAAGTTAGTATTTATGTAATAAATTTCAGGAATGAATGATCCTGCAAAAATATAAGGCTTTGTTCTTTCTAAACTGTGCATACACATAATATTTAACTTCGAAATACAAAATGAGAATCATTTGAAAACTCTTAAATTTGATCAAGAAGAGATAAATCGCATGTGTATATTAGCAAAAACGGACGTTAAACAAGATGTTTCATATATTAACTTACAATCCCATTTATAGATTAGCCTAATTAAAAGGAATTTGCTTATATAAAGAGTTTGGACAGAAGATATAAAATCTTTATAAGTTAAAGATATTTGTTTTTACACTGTTTACACACACTACAAATATTTTATAAAATAATTATCCTTATCATTTTATTAGTCTTAACGTTCTTCATAGCAAATAAAACTGCATTAAATTTAGGCGCTACTGCTCTGAGAAAGCGATATTATGATGTAAACTTCGGAGATTTTCATGTCGACTCAGAGTTTTAATTCATACCGATGGAATCAAAGCTGTAACATAACACAAAAGGTTTCTGTCGTTCAGTAATTTATTACTCATATCATATGAAATGAAATAATTCTCTCAGATAAAATCACATATACATTAAAAAGTTTTTTAAATAAAATTTAGCTTAAAATTATAATAAACAGATGTATTAACATCTTACTGGTGAATAAGATTGGAAAACGTTAACATAGTCCATGCAATCAGTAAAAGACCGTGTCAAAAACACTAAACATAATCGAAAAAAAGACAAACGTTGCCTCTTTACGTAAATGAAAAATGTATCTACTCTTGTAATTCAAAGTAAACACATAATTCTTAAGCACTCTACTCCCATTCTTAGATCGGTGACAAAAAAGTCCACTCTCTTTCATTACATCAAACGCACAGTATGTGAAACAATCTGTGTGAGTTTGAGAGCATACAGAATGCGATCTCTTTATTTTGAAATTAGAATGATGTAGCCGTATTTGCAAGTACATATACTTTTTCAAAGCCGAACAGAGTGGCAATGGAGAGGCTGAAGCCAAAAGGTCTTCTGTCAGATTTCTTAGACTTGGAGATGTGGAGAAAAAGAACAAAGAAGGAATGAAAACGAAAATTTGTAAGGATTCAGATTTTAAAGTCACATTCTAAGGTTTCTTAAAGTAAAAGATTGTTGATCTCATTGAGCTCGTCTTTATTATTAAAAAGCGTTTCCCTCATACTTGCACTACATAAAATTCAAGAAAAACAATACGTGTGTTCAGAATTTTATGGTTCTAGGAACCGCCGATTTTCTACAATACGAGGAACGTACATACAGACAGACAGACACTTCATTATTTAATTTCTTTAAAAATAATGCATGGTGACACTGATAAATACATGGATGAGTCTGGAGATAAAAAACATTAGTCGCTTTAGACGTTAAAGCGTTTTAAATTTTCACCTATTTATGATAGTCTTCGAGTTGACAGAATTATATTCCCAAATCCTCTTGTTCGCTGAATTTCGTTTCCGACTGAATATGATTAGATACGCAAAAGATAATAGTTAAACTGGAGAATTAATCAAGTTATGGTATGGATATATTCCAGTAAACGTAAAGTGTGTCGATTGCTTTCTTTTGAAATTATGATTGCATATTTATGCCTAGAAGTTTTGAATTACTTTGCAATAAATTTATTAGGCAATATTCCACAATGAGAGCTTAGGCAAAAATTTTCAATATAATATTTTAGTATATTTAGATTAATGTGGAAGATTATGTAATTTTCGGAATCCTTCTAACTGAAAATGTGATAATTAGGATTGTATAAAAAATGCAATATTGATTATAATTCGTCTCCCACGAAAACGTAACATATTCAAGAATCATTCATATTATTTATTGCAAGAATACTGAAAACATCTTTATCGGAGAAATCACGTTTATCAGTAAGGAAGTTTATTAAGTAATAGAAGCTTCTTTGGATGAGCCTGTTGAGCTTCAGACTTTTACACATTTCAGACACACATATATACACATTAATACATGTTGAAAAATTCATCCTCTGATTATGTTCTTTCGTCCAAAGTTCGTTCAGATTTAACACGGAAAATTTATGAGTAGCAAAAATAAAGTGCCAGCGGTATTCTGAAAAATAAAATTCAAATTCATTTCTAGTCTGGTAAATGATGTGCTACCTATGGGATTTGACATGAGAAAGCATGGAGTAAACGATGGCTTAAAAACCATTAGTAAAAGAGTACAGTCGGATAAAAATAACAAGGATCTGCAGTAGTTCAAAAATTTGAAAGAAAATTTATGACTCCTTCGAAAAGGGATTTACATCGCTTTTTAACAGACCATTTTTAAAAACTCTAAAAGTGAATCGAAAGCATTTCATTTTTAAATGACAGAGAAGAATATATTCATGCTCACAGAGAAAATTTAATCCTACCTGTTATTAGGGAGTAATAAATCCGTTCATGAAAATAACCTCAGAGGTTGTATTAAAAATATTTCACTGAATAATACCACAGTACAGTGTCGCATCTGCGAAACAATAAAAGACGTTTAAACTGTTTATTTATATGAATTACACGTAACTAGATTTTCTATTCAGAAGTTACGGCAATTTTCGCGAGAAAATGTGCACTGGGCACAAACAAAAACGAGACAGTTTTATATCTCCCGTTCTACTGGGCCGATTGACGAAATTCAAATTGTATTTTTCTTGTTTCGAAAGAGGTACTTAGATTATATAATAGATTTATATATAGCATTAATCTAACATATGTATTTTGACACAAAATCGGACTTTCTGAAATGACATGCCATTGTTTTCTCCATATTTTGTTTCTACTACTCAAGTTATGCCTAAATATTAAATTTTATAATTTTTGGTGAGACATTTACGGAGAAATTCAAAAATATATCTTGGTGCAATTTTTCAAGTTTGGACCAAGAATAATTCAATTTGCGAACTTCTTTATTTATAGCAACCTATTCTCTTTTCCTTTTTTTCATTGTACACGAGCGGGAAAAAAGTCTTCGTTCATACTTTCAAATAATTTTAACAAAATCCATAAACCACATTTGTCAAAAAACCGTACTTTTATCGCTCAAAAAAGGATGCCAAATTTCAAAACGCGGCAGTATGTAAATTCATGTATATCTTGAAAACTTTTGAATAAAAAACTCTGAGTTTTTGCAGGTGTGCCTAGAAGTATTTCTACTTTCGGACGATGTTAAAAATTTTATAGGTTATAATAAAGATTTGTTATCGAAAAATTTATAAAAAATACTTAAAAATACAAATTTTAAAAATAAATAATAAAAATGGTTCAGTTTTATTTGGAATGAACCTAAATTTCGAAATGTAAAAGGAAAAATGAAATAAGTGTCATATAAAAAAGAGATATTAATAAGTATATACTAAATTCAATTAACATAGAGGAGCTAAAATTATAAGAGCTAATTTTTTTAAGACTGCTCAGCGATTTTTAAAATCTTAGCAGTTTGACATAATTTGAGTCGGACAATCGAAATACGGAAAAAAATTGGCATGTCATTTCAGAAAACGTCTGATTTTGTGTCGAAATAACTATATTAGAACAAAACTATATATAAATCTAATATATATCTTAAGTCAAGCTAACGAGACAGGAAAAACGCGGGTTGAGTTTAGTCTATCGGCCCAGCAGAACGGGAGATATAGAACTGTCCCATTTTTTTCCTTTTTTCCCTGCAGTGTACATAATGGTTTACGTTTCCTATTACAGCAATAAAAGAGCAAAGTAATTTAAAGAATTCCTGATTCTCAAATTCCTGAGTAATGAGGGACTTAATACGATAGGATGATATATTTTTTTGCTATTTTGGAAATATGTTTCATGCAAATCAATGACTTACTCCCGATGCCATTGCGATTGCTTGTAATGGAATCTTTACAGTGGCAAAAAATATAAAAAACTTTTTATTTTCCAGAAGAGACAAATTAAAGATAATCAAGCAGTGTTCAGTGTTTTGCACATATAATATTTGGTTTAAACAATATACCGAAATATTTAAGATAACATTACGTAAATAGCATAAATGAAGTCTAGACGAAATTTCTAAATATTCATCTTTTTTCAATATTGTACGATAATAACTAAGTTTAAAATAGATTCGTTCAAAGACGAATTTGTTATTAGCAGGTAGATCTTTGCAATGTTTAATCAGGATTTTCATTTCACGGAATTCCTTCTTGAAAATGGTTCTTCTACAGCTTAATAAATTCCAATATAAACTGCAAGTGAAAAATATTTATTATGTTCAGTTTTGAAAAAAGTTGTTCAGTCTTAGATTTAGATCTAAAACTGAATGCTCTGTCATATAAAATATAAGATGTCATATAAAATAGATTTCCGGTATTCTGAAAAACTATAAGAAATATCATTCATATCAACGATAAATTTCTTCTTCTGTTGTGTACCTTTTATTTAGAAGATTTAATAATGGACGTTAATGTAAGACGACTGTCACGAAGATTTTCATGGACTGTCATAGATTTTTGAGCCGTCTGAAAGCGAAATAACTGAATTACCTTCTGAAGCAAACTTTTTCTTCATGGAGACCTAACTGAGATTAAAGGACCTCGAATTAATTTTTTTTTTCTAAAATATATGAGAAACAAATTTTTAGAATTCTGAAATCTTAAAGAATCTTAGTCTGAAAACGGAAGGGAAACATTTTGGGATAAAAATTTATTTTTTATCTTTCATCAGCGTTTACAAATTCTTGCATTGTAGAGACTGGTTTTAGGATTTTATTGCGAAAATTCAAGTAAATTATAAAACATATTATAACTCTACAATTTAAGAATGACTTAAATATTTGAACCGAATATTTTGTGTTATCTGATCATCAACTTCAGTACTTTCAATAAGAAAAGATTTTATGTTACTATACATCTTTCCTCATTATGCATTTGTTTGCTTAGTAACACTTGTTAGTTCGAGTGATTATTTTGTCTTTATGATTTTCTTCTGCTTTCATACATTTAAATATAGTCTTGCTATTTTTGCACATTTTATTATGCCTCTCATCTTAATTGCTGTATTTATGGAAATTGAGTTTAATATTCATAACACTTTTGTATAATAAATTATTATTTTATACAATAAATTTTTAATGTTACGTTTAGTTTCAGTCAAGTTAATATTCTCAAAACATTAAGTAAAAATCTATAAATTTGCTTATCATTAACGAGAAATACGGAATTAATTTTACAAAATTAGTTTAATTTAAAAGGAGAATAGCTGATAAAACGTTCTTGAAGGGGATCAAGCAGTAATATTTAACATTACCGTATAACAGAATGGAACCGAATCATTTCATGAAAACACTAAGCTTGCTTTTAGAAGATTTAGGTTTATGTGAATACGGTAAAGTCTCGAGGACTATCTGCCTAAGGGAAAGGATGCCTTCGTGGAGGGCTTTCTAAGGAAAACTGGCTTGTATGCACTTTACACTGGGGGAAAATCATGAACACACCCATGCAGTCAGCCCTTTCCCCAGATTTGAACCTTGGAACGAACTACCAGTGTTCAGCGCCATTACCGCTCGGGCGTTGGTGGGCCCGCTCGCTTCTAGAAACCCATACGTTTAAAAGTAAAATGCATCACTGAAGTCCGAAATTCTAAAAGGGATATGAAATTTAGCTTTAGAAGCATTTAAAAAGGTGTCCAATTAAGCTTAACTGCACAGCAAATCGGAAAAAAGACCCAAAAAATTTGAAACGCATCAAAAATGTCTACTGCTCAACAGATGAAAACAATTCTTAAACTGAGTTGTTAAATCAGTGTAAACAATTCACATCATTTTGCGTTGAATGATAAACACATATGCTGTTTCACACATGTATCTTAGAACTTCCAGTGACATCTCCCAAAAGTAGGACGTTTGGTGGATCATCTACCATAAAGTTTCACCTTTTCAATTAAATACAATATGCTTTAGCACGCAACACAATTCCACCTTTCAGTTGTTATCCATTATCTCAAGAAAGCGAGAGAAAGATTGCTTTGAATACAGTCGCAGGAGACGATGATTGAAATCAATGTTTCAGAATACTGGATTGACAATTTTTGATGTACTTTCGTAACACTAACACAAAGACTTAACCATCTGTCGTATCTTTGACCGACACAATGGACTTTGACACCATTTGTAGAGATTATAAATTCCGTTTTATTCTACGTCCTGGGTTTAACACTCAACAAACGAATATTATGCCGAGTAAGGTGAAATTCAACACATTTATATTGTAAACAGTAGAAATGCATACATAAGCATGAGTACCAGTAGAAATGTTTTAGACACGTATCCAAAAGTAGTAATAAACATCGCGCTTGTACAGTTGTGTTTAAATACTAAACAGTAATTCTAATTTCACAGCTTCCACTCCTCCCTTACTGGTCACAGCGTCTTTTAAGAAACTTTCATTTCAGATAAAAGTTATATCCACTTTACCTTATATTAATTACAGCATGAAGCCTAATTAGAAATAAAACTGTGTAATTAGTTACCTTTCTCTAGTACTGATAGCATCATTGTTTGAAATTTGTTTTAAACTCGAATTACTTTTGAACAGCTAATACTGCTGTAAATAGAGAGATATTCAAATCTCTTGCTCTATAATTAAATAGTTCAAACTGCTGCAAATTAATATTTTCAACCTTACCTCGACGTTGATAATTATTAAAAGATAAGGATTGTTTCGAAAATGCAACTTTAATTATCACATTTGGGTAACAGGAGGCGCCGAAGTATGAATCGAAGAGCTGGCAAATTAAATTATTCTCATTGTTCGCAGCGGAAAAATTCTTTTTCAGACAAGAACTTAAAGAATTTTTAGACAAGCACTTCTTTTTCAGGCAAGCACTTAAGTTTTTCATCACTTAAAGCGCAGAGTAATAATTCAGAATAATAATTTAGCGTACCAACAAACATCTATCGTAGATTCCTTAGGGTTCTAGCCAATCAAAAGTGTTTTTAATTACTGTTAATCAACAGAATAACTCATTGCTAAACAAAAACTCAAAAAATTGAAATATGTGTTTAAAATTAGCTAGCAATTTATATATATATATATATATTTTTTTTTGTTTCAAATGCCTACAGAATAAAGTTCAATATAATACATATATATGTAGCCTGCAGAATGATTTTCAGTATAATGTACTGCATCACAATAGTAATTAGGTGAAATTTTGTTATAATATTTATTAAAATAACTTAATATTACAGCTTATAAACAAAGATACCCAAGTTACACAAATTGTGTGCAATGTCAGTAATAGAATTCAAGTTGTTTATTATATTAGCAATTCCCAAATTATTCATGGCTCAAACTCGTAGTTGTAAAATACTGATAATTTACGATTGCACTTCAAAAGTTTCTACTTTTAGCTAACCGTGCCTCAACCCATGTAGAAATTTCTGTGAAGGACTTGGTATGCCTTATCTTATTTCAGGAACCATTAAGAGATGTAGCTTTTGCTACGCATTGAAACTAGAATATCTCGGTCTGTAGATAGCTACTCATCTACCAAGCTAATTAATTTTCCCACTTAATTCCATTCCTAATACTTCTAGTGCCACAGATACTTTTAATGCCATTTCATGATCTCATATGTACACTTTGTGCTCATTAGTTTGCAAACTTTTCATGCCAAGTTTTTCAAATTTCCATTTAAAGGTAGCTCGTATGTTTACGAATATACCAAGTAATACTAACTTAAATTATATTTAAAATGTTTTGCGTAATTTGAGGTGAAAAAAGCTCAAGATTTTATAAAAAATGTTTCATTTGCAAAATTCTAAATCTTCTGTAATCAGATAAAAATTAAAAAAAGGTATTTTCTCCCTCCTTTCTGCATACTTTCGTAGTGCAACGCTAGCACTCTCGGTGCGTAGTCGAGAGATCCAGGTTCGAGTCCCGGCTAGGAAATTGAATGCATTCCATGTTTCCTGCTTCAAAGAAGCAGAATGACTCGACAATAGACAATAATTTGTCATCACCATGATTTTGCAATTGGAATCTCTAATCCCCAGCCGCCCTTTAAAAGGGAGGTATATAAGACATTTTCTCCCTCCTTTCTGCATGCCTTCGTGGTGTAACGGTAACACACTCATAGCATATTCGAGAGGTTCAGGCTTCGAGTCCCGGCGAGGGCATTGCACATTTTTTACTTGTCGTGTTTCAAAATAACCTAACGATTCTTTAAGTACTACAGCAAAATTTCTGATAAGAAATAGTATGTTTAAAGCTGTCAATTGACCAAGTAACAGATTTTAATATTCTGCTAATTGTGTTTTAAGCATTTGCCCTAGCTCATATAGAAAAGCTTCTATCTCAGTGAAGAGCATGACAAAAGATATGTCCAGAATAAATAGTTAAGTCATTTAAATGTCAAATGTGTTAATTTGTAAATTAAATGTGAGTTAAGTGGCAAAAAGTAGAATACAAAGAGATTAATTCATATGGAGTTTACAGCTTAAATTCTCTTTTAGTGCTTTCTTTTTCGTTACACTAAATGTGATATCTGGAATATGTATAAATATGATTTTTTAAAATTGATAAATTAAATAAAGATATAAACCCTCTGAATGACACAACATTTTTATCTGCTTATGAAAGCCTATATTTAAACACCATAATTTTTAGACTTGATTTTCTTATTTAATGATTTAATCTGCGTTTACATAAGCCTTCGTTCATTAATGTAACATTCAGATCATTAAAGAAAAAAAGAAAACAAAGTATTTAAGAAGGTAATAACCTAATATGCTCCAAATTTAAAAAAAATCATGACGCACAAAAGCTGTCATGACACTCAGGAGATCAATAGTATTACATAGCATAATAATGCACTGCTGACCACCGTAAGTGCAACACCCTGAAGGAAGCATGCAAATAACATGAAATTTACAACATGCATTAGCGGAGGTGAGATATGCAAATGATTAGAATTTCAGCACAGACGCACATCACGGGCGCCTGTGGCGCCACTTCAAAGCGCAATTTAAGGCTTGGAGTTTTTGACGACTTCAAGTTCGGCAATTGTGTTTTTTTCAAAAAAACGATCAATTATGGCTCGTAGTAAACAGCGATCATCGTTTGATCAAGTATCCGAGTTCGACAAAAGAAGGATACTGGCCTACCAAGAATGTGGATTATCTTTCAGGAAAATCCGTAGTCGCGTTGGACGAAACCAAACAACTGTAATGCGGATATGTGACCGTTGGATGCAGGAGGTTACGACTGTTATGTATTACTGATTTCAGTTGTGATTTAAGTTGTTTTAAAGGTAATGATTTAACTTTTTGTTTCAGACTCAAAGTTTAATTTGTTTTAATTTTTGTAGTTGAACTTAAGTTCTTTGGTTTGTTTAAAAGTAATTGTAGTCATTTAATTTGTTCTCTTGACAGTTTTGGTTAACGCTGATTTTAAGTTGCTTGTGTAATTAATTTTTCTTCTTTACTTTTGGTTGGTTAATTATTTAAATTCTGTTTAGTTAATTATTTTTTCTTAACTTTGGTTGTTAATGTTAATCTCTTGATAAGTTGATCCTTAAGGTCAATTTTTTTAAAGTTTTGTTTACACAAGTTGGTGTTTAAAGTTTAATTTAAGTTTTTCTGTTATGCCCCCTTTTCTGCTAAATTTGGGATCCATATTTTCTGACTCTGGTGGTCGTTTTGGTGTTGTGGAGAATATATAAAAATTTTCATACTTGATTATTGTATTTTAACTGAAGTAATTTTTATTTCTTACTATGGTGGTCGTGTTTGGTGTCGGAATAAACCCAAGAAAATTATCTGTGAAATTATTATATTTTTATTTAAGTACTTATCAGTATTGAAGTTAAATTGTTGTAAAATCAATACTTTTCACGTATCCCTTCAAAACTTTCGATTTCAGTCCGTTGCCCTTCCAAAGAGATTTATTGCTTTGTTTACGAATTGCTTCACCCGCCAGACAGTGGTCTGGGTAGCATCTGTCAACACGAGTAAAGATCGCACCCTGTGGAGAGGTTAGTTTCTTACACTACTAACCCTGCAGCGAATTCAGGTTGGCGGGATGTTTTTCTTACTCGCAGCTTGTTTCCATGTTGGATTGGGACCCCTCGTCGAGGCTAGAGGTGGTTGACCTTGGTGGATCAGCGATATATGCCAAATGCAGGAGCTCTTTCTACTTGGAGATGCACCTTCCTGCGTGTTTTTCCCATGGGGTTGCCGGGCTGTTGGCGGTTTTCTTACCACCAAAAATCGCCAATCAAGCGGTCTTGGCGTTTCGAGTAAAAAGGGCTTGGGAGCTGCTGACGAGGAGGGCTGACGGGAGTTTGACATGCAGCCATTTTTTAACGCAAGGAGCCGGAGCTGAAAGTGTCGGCGTTATCAGAGAAACATCGTTGTCGGAAGAAATAGACGAGAGATGAATACTAAAAAGGGCGACGAAAATGACCGAACGTACTAACATTTATTTTTTTCTTTCCTTTCTAGAAGTAAAGGAATCTACATCTTCCATGTATTTCACCCTGTAATCTTCACTGTTTGGAACTTCTAATTGGAACGTCAATGTCGTCTGTATCCTGAAATGTTAAATTCCCTGTTGGGTTGGGTATGATATACCTTTTATATTTTCCACCTAACCGCCCACCATGCACCACTCTGTATTAATTCAAAGTATCTTAAATAAATGCTATATTTAATTTTAACTTCTTGTAATGTTTTCACTTTAATTTAGAACACTGGACCCTACTGTTTTATGACACAACGCATTAAATTTAATTATTCTGTTGGAGCTCTTGGTCACTATTACGATTGATTTGAACACCTATTTTACAGTATATATTGTGTTATCATGTGTGTCACAAACATTATACATTCATGTTATTGAAAATTGTTTATCCTAATATTGACTTATGATTGGGTATTGAACTTAAAACCTATACACCAACTCCTTAAAAATTAAAGCTCCAACAAGAAAATGGTGCCGTGACCTCGCGAATTTTGTTATATGCAATTTGTATTTTATGTTGTATTTGGTATGCACAAAAAAGGTGCCATGTATTCTAATTTATCATTTTTGGTCCAGTGTAATTTTTAAAATTGCTTTTGCTAAGAGTGGTGGCAGTGTTATTATTAATTACTGGTAATATTTTCTTTCTTATGATAATTGATATGAATGATATTTCATACTATAATATTTTTATGAGTACTGTTAAAAGTGCTGTTAATTGTGTAATTAAGCTACACTATTTTGCTTATATATATTTTGCTGTACTGTTTACCAGTGTTACATTATTTACACAAATTTAGTAGTATTATATTATGTTACACATTTATGAGTTAAATTGGTTAATATGCCTACAAAAAGGAAGAGTTTAACTCCAGCGGCATCTAGAATGCCTGTAATAAACCGTTTAACTGGGGGTCGGAATCCTCAGCCTGCTGCAAATAGAATCTCAGTTTTTGGGGCTGATCCCTTGGTGTCAATTCCCACTTTTACTGGGGCAGAAGGTACTACTCAACTTAATGATTTTCTTGACAGAGTCAATTTAGTTGCAGCACATGTAGGCTGGGCTGACTCTGATAAGTTGACTGCTATTCGTGTGAAATTAGATGGAGAAGCTGCTGCGTTTATTCGCAATAACCCTCGTCTCAAGAATGAGACTAAGTTGGAAATTGTGGTTGAGGCTTTAAAGGACAGATTTGCTACTGTTCAAAATTTACATGCTAATATTAGAGCATTAATTCAAGCCTTTCAGAAGCCTAGAGAAAGTGTTAGGCAGTTTGCTGCTAGAATAGAGGCACTCTCTTGTAAAACAGTACCTGTCGATAAAGTGGAAGATCCCACTGTGGAAAGTCAGAGACTTGATTTACTCTTGTCTGTTTTTCTTGAGGGCCTTCATTTACATTTGAGGCGACTGCTATTACCACAAAACCACAAAACATATGTAGCAGCTAAGAAACATGCTATAGCAGAAGAAGAAGTTTGGTTTAAAATCCATGCAGATGAGCTTAATAATGTTCACTCTGTGGAAGTGAATGCAGTTTCCACTCCAGGTGTTACAGTTAAGGCTGCACAGGCTAATAGTTCCAAAGATGAACTCACAGCAGCAATTAAAGCACAACAGGAAAACATAGTTACTTTAACGAACATGTTAGGAAACTTGCAAACCCAAGTTCAATCATAGATGTCTAAGTCTACGGCTAAGAGTAGACAGGTTGGCCCTCGTTGTTATAGATGTAATAGGTTAGGCCACTTAGCGAAGAATTGTATGGTTAATTTATCTCAGGGTACTAACAACAATGTTAGAATAAGACAGTATGGTAATGCTCGACAGCTAGGAAATGCTAGTGTAACTCCCAACGCACACCAGGTTGCAGGGCAGGTTAATTCGAGGAACACTACTCAGTTAAATCCTCAGGCTCCAGTTTTTAACCAGAATTTAAACTAGTTAGGGGTAGGGAGAGCAATTCCTTCAGTTCATCCCATGAAGCCCTTTTGAAGGTACCATCAGTGTATTCAGTTTCTTTAGGTGAAGCACCTCTTCCTGTAGTAAATGGCTCAATTTTGGGTAATAACCTCAATTTTTTATTAGATTCAGGAGCTACTGTAAATTTACCAAATGCTAGGTATATGAAATGTTTTGGCAAGAAAGTAAAAATTGAAACATGTGAAACTTATTTAAAAGGCATTTCAAGCAACAAAGTGTTAGTTAGGGAAAAAGTTTTGTTACCTGTCAAATTTCAGGATCAGATTTTTCAAACTGAATTTCT
>KK114588.1:132766-148462 GCA_000611955.2 Stegodyphus mimosarum | reverse complement strand
TTCTGCCTTAATTGAAGTTCTAGATTTTGTAACAGTTCTTATTTAGTTTTGTTTGTTTATTTCTTTTGTTGCGCTGCGTGACTTGTTTTGTTGACTTGGGTTGTTTGACCTTATCTAGTTCATGTTTTGTCAGGAATTGCAACTTACTACTCTTTATATCCTGGTTTGTTTTCTTTGAGAGCTTAGTGGCTGGTCCACTTTGTTTTTCCTTCACGTTAATGTTTCAAAATTGTTTGTTTACCTTACTAAGGGACGCCTTGGTGTTTTTCGGCTTATTATTTTTATTGAGTAGTTGGTTGTTATTTCTTGCTCACACGTGTATGTTGTGTTTTGGTCGATTACACTTGCCTACTTTTTTAGTTTTATCATTTGTGGGCTTGTTGAATAACCTAAGTTCAACTGTTAGTTAAGTTACGTTACTTACAGTGGTAGTTTTTCACTTATGTATTGGGGTGTTGCTTTGATTTAAGAAGATGTTTGTTCTCGTTTCGGGTAAAATTTTTGTCTTGTGTTTTTATTTAGTTTTGCTTCACCTTTTGAGGTAAGGTGAAGGTTGTTTGCACTCAGGTGATTGTTCAATTTCTTGTTATTGAAGGCCTGTTTTGAGTAACACGCCTCTGCTCGTGTTAGAGTTCTGTTTTCTTTGGGGGTGTTATTTGTAAGTTTTTATTGTATTGCTCGTATTTTTGTGTTATATATTTTTTTTTTTGGATTAGAGTTGATTGTTGGTTTACATTTCTCAGGCTTAAGCTTAGTTTGGAAATGTTTTATTTTGTTGTAAGTAGTATTGTGGATTCTGATTCTGAGTTTCCGGTGGTAGGGTTATTATTTTGTTTTACTTAAAAGTCCTTTTTGTATTTAGTACTCTTTCGTACTGCTTAGGTTTAACTTTTTATGTGTTTTGTTAAGTCAGAGGTTATTGATTCTTTCCGAAAAATTTTGGTAAAACGGGGGAGGATTGTTATGTATTACTGATTTCAGTTGTGATATAAGTTGTTTTAAAAGTAATGATTTAACTTTTTGTTTCAGACTCAAAATTTAATTTGTTTTAATTTTTGTAGTTGAACTTAAGTTCTTTGGTTTGTTTAAAAGTAATTGTAGTCATTTAATTTGTTCTCTTGACAGTTTTGGTTAACGCTGATTTTAAGTTGCTTGTGTAATTAATTTTTCTTCTTTACTTTTGGTTGGTTAATTATTTAAATTCTGTTTAGTTAATTATTTTTTCTTAACTTTGGTTGTTAATGTTAATCTCTTGATAAGTTGATCCTTAAGGTCAATTTTTTTAAAGTTTTGTTTACACAAGTTGGTGTTTAAAGTTTAATTTAAGTTTTTCTGTTATGCCCCCTTTTCTGCTAAATTTGGGATCCATATTTTCTGACTTTGGTGGTCGTTTTGGTGTTGTGGAGAATATATAAAAATTTTCATACTTGATTATTGTATTTTAACTGAAGTAATTTTTATTTCTTACTATGGTGGTCGTGTTTGGTGTCGGAATAAACCCAAGAAAATTATCTGTGAAATTATTATATTTTTATTTAAGTACTTATCAGTATTGAAGTTAAATTGTTGTAAAATCAATACTTTTCACGTATCCCTTCAAAACTTTCGATTCAGTCCGTTGCCCTTCCAAAGAGATTTACGACCTTGTTTTCGATTTCTTCGCCCGTTAGACGGTCGTCTGTGAAACCTCTGTCAACATTTGGAAAAATTGCACCCTGCGGAGAGGCTAGTTTCTACATTACTAACTCTGCCGTAGGGTCTGGTTGGCGCGATGTTTTTTGCTTACTTGCAGGTTATTCATATGTTGGATTGGGACCCCTTGCGAGGCTAGCAGCGATGATCGCCAAATGAGGAAGCTCTTTCTATGTGGAGCTGCACCTTCCTGCGTGTTTTTCCCCTGAGGTTGCCGGACTGTTGGCGGTTATACTACCATCAAAAATCGCCAATCAAGCGGTCTTGGCGTTTCGAGTAAAAAGGGCTTGGGAGCTGCTGACGAGGAGGTCTGAGGGGAGTTTGACATGCCGCCATTTTAACGCAAGGAGACGGAGCTGAAAGTGTCGGCGTTATCAGAGAAACATCGTTGTCGGAAGAAATAGACGAGAGATGAATACTAAGGAGGGCGACGAAAATGACCGAACGTACTAACATTTATTTTTTTCTTTCCTTTCTAGAAGTAAAAGAATCTACATCTTCCATGTATTTCACCCTGTAATCTTCACTGTTTGGAACTTCTAATTGGAACGTCAATGTCGTCTGTATCCTGAAATGTTAAATTCCCTGTTGGGTTGGGTATGATATACCTTTTATATTTTCCACCTAACCGCCCACCATGCACCACTCTGTATTAATTCAAAGTATCTTAAATAAATGCTATATTTAATTTTAACTTCTTGTAATGTTTTCACTTTAATTTAGAACACTGGACCCTACTGTTTTATGACACAACGCATTAAATTTAATTATTCTGTTGGAGCTCTTGGTCACTATTACGATTGATTTGAACACCTATTTTACAGTATATATTGTGTTATCATGTGTGTCACAAACATTATACATTCATGTTATTGAAAATTGTTTATCCTAATATTGACTTATGATTGGGTATTGAACTTAAAACCTATACACCAACTCCTTAAGAATTTTAAGCTCCAACACGACGGACCGACGTGTTCGATCGCATCCACCTTAGTACACTACTTCACTTCATGACAGGAACACTATGCGCATGGCAGTGACGGATCGCTCAGTCACATCACGAACCATAGCACAGCACATTCAGCCTGTAACGCATCATTCAGTGCCTGCTTGTACCATTCAACGCCGCTTACAGCAGAGTGGTCTGTCCGCAAGACGTCCATTGCTTCATCTACCCTTGACACAGAACCACAAACGTCTCCGCTGCCAATGATGCGATGAAAGAAGCTTATGGACGGCAGAATGGAATGAGATTGTCTTTACTGACGAGTCACGCTTCTGTCTGCAACACCACGATGGTCGGTTTCGAGTCTGGAGACACTGTGGAGAAAGGATGCTGAACAGCTGCGTTATGCACCGCCACACTGGTCCTGCACCGGGTATTATGGTATGGGGCGGTACTGGATATCACTCTCGCACTCCTCTAGTACTTAAACAGCCAGCGCTGCATCTCCGAGGTGTTGGAGCCAGTTGTCTTTCCTTACCTTCAGGGCTTGCCCACTGCCATATTTCAACAGGATAATGCGAGACCACACGTGGCACGCATTGTCCAAGGGTTCTTCGTCAATCGCCAGATTAAATTGTTTCTCTGACCGGCTCGCTCTCCGTATCTTTCGCCGATAGAAAACATGTGGTCCATGGTTGCTGAACGATTGACCCAGATTACATCCGAAGCTGGCACACCAGATCAACTTTCGCAACTTGTGGAACCTGCTTGCTCTGCCGTACCCCAAGAACACATCCAAAGTCTCTTTGAATCAATGCTGAGGCGTGTGGCAGCGGGGACCTCCAACAATGGCGGCTACTCTGGCTACTGCTTGTGGAAGGAACCATACTTCACCGAAGTCTATAAATTTAATCATTTGATACTTGGTCAACATGTTATCGACTAAGTAAATTTTTTTGTGATATCTCTTGTACTTCTTAGTGTTGCAATTTGGGTGGCCAGCACTGTAAATTTCTTTACATATACACTGGTGTGCAAAAATTAATTGCGAAGTCGAAAATTTAGCATATCAGCTGAACGAAGAGGCAGAGCGGACAGAAAGTCCAATCAGGAGATTAAGTAAGGTGATGTACGGTAGCACATGCGCAGATATGCAGGTAGACGTAATGGGGGAGTGTCTGAGTAGTATAAAGCATGTTGTCGGTGTAAGATTAGTATTTCTGGTAAAGAGATTGCACGCCGTATAGAAGTTAAAATCACACCGAGTTGCTGTGTCAGCGAGAAATGGCGAATAATCAATCTGTTAGACGGCATCTGGATGCTTTTATCCGATGTCGAATAATTGGGAAGTTGGAGGAAGGCCGCACTGTGACAAGTGTGGCTGCAGAGTTCGGAATTGATCACAGCATCGTTTCAAGATTTTGGAGACAATTTCAAACTACAGGCACAGCTATCCGGGGGTTTAGTAGTGGTCGTCCACGAGGAACCACACCCGCAGATGACCGGTATATTGCCTTACAGGCCAGAAGAAACAGGCGGCAGACAGCGGGAGAAATCGCTAGACACACAACACAGGCAACTGGACGACAGATATCGCGTTTTCCGTGGCCAGAAAACTGCACGGTGGTGGTCTGTTTGCACGACGCCCTGTACGGTGTGTACCTCTAACGCCTGCCCATCGGAGAAGGCGTTCTCTGTGGTGCCGGGAACACCGGAATTGGAGAGACAATGAATGGGGACGAATACTCTTTACAGATGAGAGCAGATTTAGTCTGAGTTGCGATTCTAGACACATACACATCTGGACATATCGGGGAACATGCAATAACCCCTTCAACATCATCAAAACGGACTGTTTTAGAGGTCGCGGAGTTCTCGTTCGAGCAGACATAATGCTTGAAAGCCGGACCGAACTTGATATCTCCCAAGGAGGTTCGTCACCTGGGACTGCTATTGTAACGAGGTTCTTCTTCCTTACATGCGTCTTTTCACAAGGGCTATGGGTCCTCAGTTCCTCTTTATGGACGACAACGCTCCACCTCATCGCACAGTTACTGTCGAAGAGCTGTTGGAGAGGGAAGATATTGAACACATGGATTGGTCGGCAAGGTCTCTGGATCTAAATCCCGTCAAGCATGTACGGAACCTACTAGGGAGACCCGTGGCAGCACGTAACTTATCGCCAGTAACGATTCCGAAACTGCGATTGGTGCTACAAGAGGAACGAGCAGCAGTGTCTCAACAGCTCATTAACAACCACATATCCAGCATGCGGAAATGATGTGAAACCTGCCTAGCAGTCAGGGGAGATCATATCCCCTATTAAAGACCGGATGTTTCTTGCTGGACACCCATCACAGGGATGTTTCGGCCTTCAGTCGCATTGCGCTCCATGCTACTTTTTCAATAAAGCTTCTTTTTATCTCTCTGATTTCTCTTTTAGTAAGTGTTGTTTAAATTACTCATATCCGTACGTATTGGGGATCTTACGGTATTAAATATATTGATTTGGAAAGCTTTTGTACAAAGTTATATTGAAAAAACCGTCTTGTCCTTAATTTTTGCACACCAGTGTACATGTATCGTGTATCGTGTCTTACATCCTGGTACACAACTACTGATAGTTTTAATAAGTATATTGAAATTTTTAACAAAGTAACATTGCTTTGGTATCAAAAATAAGGTGTATTAACGAATACACGAATGCACAGAGGCGAAAATACAAATGAATCATCATGAAATATCAATTTTTAAATCATGTAAAGTTCAAGCTAATGCGATGAAAGTAATGGAGGCAAAGCACGTCTGGTTGTTTGGTTGTGAGTTTTCCAAAGTGATATGAAAAATGGATCAAATTCATTAAATTCATAATAACAGTGATTAATAGTATTTTCATTCAATAATAGTTCAGAGTTCATTGGAATAATACTAAAAGTTCGCAGTCGATGATATTTAATTGATGATAAATCAGAAACTTGAACTTATGGGCTGGACTTCATCGCAGCCAATGCCATAGTGAAATAAAAAAAAATATGTACAAAGTCGACGTTTAGCACGTCAAGTTCAAATGAGTATTTATATAGTGATAAGGATAAGTACATATTGCAGTTTGCATGTAGAAACATTAATTTGCATTTCTGACAAAAATAGTTTAGAAATCAAAGCTTATGCTTGAGAAATAATCTACGGCAGCTATGCTGACTTCTAACTCATTATGGATTTTGCTTATTATGAACATTATGGATTTTGCGGATTTTGAAGTTATTTAGGAATTCTTTAGCTTTGTTAAGGTGTATTTTTATGCATCCAAATAAGGAAAGTTCATTATCTTTGGGATCTTCTTGCGGTTTCTTTCGAAACCAGGCTGAGTTGATTTCCGTATGATTTTGTTCACCATTTTTATGTAGTGAGGAGAATTCTTCATTATTGAAATTAGATTTATTTTGATTCCTGAATTTTGGGTTTCTCTTTTACTTTTAGCCGCTTCTATAGCTTCTTTGATGTTTTTCGGGTGCTTACTGCAAACCTTATAGGACGACACATGTCCTTCGTCCCAGGGGACACACATTGCTGGTTTTTCATCTTCCTTCGTCTGGCAAGTGTGTTTCATGAAATTGCGCACATTTTAAGCACCTAGATTTGTAGTTACAGTGATCACGTGAACGCCCGTACCTCTGGCACTTATGGCACTGCACGGGCCTGGTTTAGATCGGTAAATCTCGATTGTGACTTCTAGTCCTCTGAGTATTTTAACTCTATAAAACTTTCTTTCCTTCTATGGATTTTTTAAGTTCCACGTGGAAGATAGGAATGTTAACGAATTGACCATTTCTTACCGAGGTAAACTGTCGAACATTTAATGCTGGAATATGTTTGCTGACTTATTCTTTCTGAAGAAGTTCCGAGTTTGCGTTGTTTGGGAGTCTTTTTAACAACTGCTTTGAGAGGTTTTTCATAATTTAGCTTAAAGCTGTGAAATTTCATGCCTATTGTTTTTAAATATTTTGTCTTAAATCGATAGTGATCAATTTCGTAGAGTCGAATAATAAGGGATCCGCTTTTCATATTGCCGCTGTAATTAGTGATATTATTCTTTTCCATTTTATCTTTTATGGCTTCCCAATTGCCTGTGAAATCATCCAAAACTATGGTCTGGATGTTAACTTTTGGTTGATAAGGAGTTTGCGCCAGCATCTTCATCATCCATGCAGTCATCTTTTGATAAGTCAGCGAATTTATTAGATTGTTTAATTTCATTATGAGTTGAAGTTGTTGTTGGTCTTTTTACTTAATTTTTTGGTGAAGTAAATCCATCACTCTCAGTAAAAGCACGTTTTTCTCCAGTTTGATTTGCGTGTGATGTGGACGGGCCACTATTAACTGTGGTATTAGAAGCTTTTTTGCTCTCATTTGATTTTATCTCTGAAGAGGGATCTTGAGATTTCTGTAATTCTTTTAAGTGATCTTTTAAGGTATTTAATTCGGTATTATAATCCTACGCTTTTTTGGCTCGGATTAAATTATTCTTTTCATGATCTTCATCGTGAATTTGCGAATTATTAAAGAACTTAACCATTTTGATTGAGTTGATATTTAGGGTAACCAATTCAATTGTCGAATTCCGTATTCCCTTAAAATTTAGCTCTTTAACTTCCATGGGGCGTAAATTGGATAACCACGCAAATAGTTACAAAATAAGAAAGTCAATATATTCACCATTGGTCAAGTTGAGCGTAGAACCATTGCGAAGAGCGCAGTAGCAACCTCGATGATGATAGAACACAGTTAAAGCAAGTCTAACAAAATGTCTACTCGAATTTACATATTGGTTACCTATTTCGTATTTATTTAGAATTGTAATAAAAGTTGTTTTCAGCCAGTCGGCGGGAAATGGTTCTCGTCGACACGGGAACATCCAGGGTATTCCAGAAATTTATGCACATTTTAGAGTAGACCCACGTTATCACTGAGTTATGCGAATGATGTGAAATGCGCAGCTCTCCAACGCACGTAAAGTAAAATAAAAGGGAAGGAACGTGCAGAATGGGCAATATTCGTGTCGTTATTTCTGCCAGACGAATTATCGAAGAAAGTTAGTTTTTGTCCCGGAGGATACGTGTAATAGGAGAGAATGCCACGCCGCCGTCAACGAAGGCACCTCCAGATAGACGATTTTACGCTGCAGAATGCTGCAGAATTGCGGGATCGCCACAGCTTGTCGGCGGATGCGTCGATCCACGCTTGTTGACGTCACTCTGGCTGCACCTGCACCCTTCCTTCTTCCCACATTCCCTTGTTCTAACCATGTTCACCATAGCCGATGCAGCGTGCTCGTATCCATGTGGGTATCAGCTGCGATTTGACGTAAGGACCAACCCGACCTTCTCCGTCCGATCACCACCCCCCTCGTAAAATCGTCTATCTGCTGGAGGTGCCTTCGTTGACGGCCGTGTGGTATTCTCTCCTATTACACGTATCCTCCGGGACAAAAACCAACTTTCTTCGATAATTCGTCTGGCGGAAATAACGACACGAATATTGCCCATTCTGCACGTTCCTTCCCTTTTATTTTACTTTACGTGCGTATATATAAGAATCTGTATATATATGTAATAATAAAATGCAAGGAAAAGACAGAGCAGCGTCCATGCATAATAGCTATATAAAATAAAGAAACTTGCAGTCGAGGCTGTTTTAATTCCATTTTTATTTTCCAGTTGACGTTCGTGGCCACAGTCACTTAGCACTCTAGTCGTGCCTATTCAAGAACATTTTCATTTTGGAAATTATTGCGATAGGAAGGGCGCACAACGAAATAGCGAACAAGCAGTGAAGAGAGAGCAACTGAAGTGCTTAGTTAGCCAATATGGGAGCACACGAAGATAAAAGTTTTGGTTTGAGTTGAAAGTTTCAGTTCCAATTATTACGTCATCAGCGTTGCGCAGGCCATGCAAAATTGAATGAGCTAGAAATGACGCAGTCCAGAGAATTTATTACGATTTTTAAAACAGTGGGAGAGAATTAAAGGGAATTAGGGGTTAATTTAAATTATAATTTTGATTTGCATATTTTTGATCTTACATATCCCCCCTTCAAACAGAAAAAGGGCGCGGCGACAGAAAAGTCTTTTTAGAAAAAAACATTACAGCAGTAGCAAACGAAAGGAAAACACAATAATGGAAAACCAAATTATAGAATTTTCATCTAAATAATTTTTTAACATAACAAATCTTGTATGTATAATTTTTAACTATAAATGCAAATTGAAAGTTTGGAAGTTCATTTTTCTGTAAAATCACTGAATTTTTTTCACCTAATTTTTTCAAGAAATACTGGAAAGTTCACAGTTCTTTTTTATTATTACAATGAGTTGACGAGGATCGATCTCCGCTGCTAACCCCAATGGATGTGTGCAGGCGATATTCAAGTGATGTGTTGAGCAAAAGTTTACTCCAATGAACTCTCAACAATTTCCAGTGACGGGACTGCGAAATAAAAATTCAGAATTTGATTTAATGCCGTGTGTTGAAAGTTCATCGTATCTGCGTTTATTTTTTTTCTGTTTCAAGGCCGTAGTGTGACGACATCTCAATTCTTCTAATTTTGTGCTGTGCTTTTCTCGTAATTTTAGTATGTGCTTGAAAAGTATCTTCCGAGTGTCTCAATCTTCAAATACGGTGTTTTTCCAAATGTGAAGCAAATTTTAGTGAATTGAGAATGATTTTTCTTGCAAGATTTGTTCATCGTCTCATTTCTAAGTCTGTGGTCTGGATTTTTTCTAAAGGTTTTATTTAGTGCAAATAAAAATATCATATTGAATTTACTAATCATTATTATTATATTGAAAATCTGAATACATATTGCTGCTTCTTAAAAGTATAGTATTTTTTAATGAAAATGATATTAAAAATTCGAGCTCTAATACTTTAGTGAGGTTAGTGAAGAAGATTTAATTATTTTTATGGAAGGTTGTTATCATTAATATATTTTGATATTTGTGTTGAAAATTTTGAATAAGAATTTTATAATTATTCTAAAAATGAAGTGGATACAAAAATAAGTGAAATTAGTACAGATAAGTAATATGAAATTATGGTTAATGCATGTTAAAAATTTATGGGTTGCTGTAAAGTATAAAGTATGCTGAGGGAGTACTGGTTCCGAAACAGAGGCCTATTATTACCTCTCTACAGTTGTTCCTTTTACCCTCTTCATATAAGATAATGTTGAAGGCTCTCATTTCATGATTGAGTGCAATTTTTTTTATATTATTATTATACTTTTTTTTATTATGGAATGTAATAGTGCAATTCTCAAAGGCCAGTTACCTTATGTAAGGAACGGAAGCTTTTTCAAGTAACTGCCTAGGCACCCTGAGCCACCAGTGCAAAACACACTGGTTAGCTCAAGAGGCTAGCCCTAATGATGGATATGTTTGTTTAGAAGTTTTGCGAGGCCTTTCAGTTTGTTAAATTCAGAAATTGCAAATGAAAGACAATATTGGTAAAACCATAATTTTAGCAATACTATTATCAAATTTATGATGTTAAAATATAAGTTATAAGAATGAAAATTAGATGTGTTCCGAAAATTTTGAAATTTATTTTGATTATTCAAAATCAGTAATATGTGTGCAAAGGTTTTCCAACTGTAATATATTGTGTTCAAAGCTTTACAAAGACTTCTCTGAAGAAATTTAATTATATGGACTGCAAATTACAAAAACGTTTGGACTAAATTTTTAAAGGACTCTAAAATATTATTTAAACAATTATATAAGTTAATATTTTGCAATTATATAAGTACTTAGTTTGGTTAAAATTTCAGGATTTGTATTTTTTGGTCAAAATTTCAAAATTGGTATTTTTTCAAATTTTTTCTCTTCATTTGCTTTAACGCTTTTACTTTTAAAAGGCTTCTTTGTCGGTCGCCTTTCTTTCCTTGACGAGGGGGAATATGTAAGAAAAATAAAGAATATGTCTAGGATTAAATTAACAACGTAAATTTCCCTTCTCAATTCTAAAAATAATAACTTCTCTACGCACTGCGTCATTTTTAGATTAATCCATGTCTACTTACATAATTCTGATGATGTAAATGGAACTAAAAGTCAAGTAACCAATAATAATTTTACAGAAGTATTAACATCCAATCAAAATGCATTGTAAACCAAAACTAACTCAGTCTGAATTGGGATTTCACTCTGAACGTAACGCACTTGCTCTTTACTCTTCGGTCTAGTTGGACTGCTGTCTGCTACTTTCTTCTTTCTTACTGAAAATTAATCTAAATGTGAGCTATTTTGGAATAGGCACATTTCATGTGCCAAGTTGATTGTGGCCACAACAAGCGGAAATAAAAAATGAAGATTTAATCTGCCTTCGCCTCCAATTTCCTATTCGTTATGCATCAACACTTCTACGACGTTAAAATTCCTGCTCGTCATTTACATCAGACTTTGTTTTTATTATTATTACATATATATGTATTTGCATAAGGTTCCATTTCTAATAATATGTTGAGGTATTATTTGGCGGTAAGAATTTGGAAAGTGATTCGGATACAAAAGTGATGAGGATAAAAAGTGAGTTTCGAACACCTAGTACTAAAAATAACATGCGCGCCTGTATTTTAAATCATGAAGGAATTAATTGCTGCATTTAGCAGACTTACATTCCAAAAAATAAGAATGATATAATAAAAAGATATAATTACATGTGGATTATATAGAACTCTTATGTTCAGTTATAGTGTCGATGCAATTTCCAGTTTCAGTGGAAGTAATTTTAGAGACGTATTTCACATGTACTTTACGTAAATAGCACAGAAGGTTTCGAACATTAATTGGAAAGCAACAACTAAGGGGGAAAGGGAACTACTATCATTTCAGATTCGCCGGCCATTCTGTGGTTAATGTGACGTAAATTGCGATTTATGTAGGAAGAGATGTCGAAATCTCCTTCGTAAGTCTCCTTGAGTTCAACGCATTGGAAGGAAGACATGTATTTATATTACTATTTATATTACTTCTGTCATATTTTCCTCAATCAGAAGAAAATATATTTGAAGACAAGGCAAAACATTTCGCTGCAAACTGGTGCAGTTGTGTATTAATAACACACTACTCCTTACTCCTTATGATCAAATAAATATTTTTTAGAAGTTTAAATGCTTGTAGATTTAAAGGCTATGGAAAAAGTTCGTATTTCAACTTGCATTTTTTAAGCAATTTTAGCCATACATCAGATTTTAGTTAACCCACATGATTGACATTCAACTTCTGCTTTGTAAGCAGTGATAGTTTATTGAGCAACGGGAAGTTTTTATTAAATTCTTCTTGTTTATTTTAAATCCTTGAGCGGATAGTCGCATGATTAATAATGGTTCAAGAAAGATTCCTCTGTGATGGTTACTTGGCTAATTCGAATTATGACCTCATGCAGGATTTTCTAAAGAGAAATAGTTCCCAAGTGAAAACATTGAGTTCAAAGTTCGTAGAATCTTTAGGTTTTTTTCAGGAGTCGTGAGAAATGTGCAGTGCCCTCGCCAGGACTCGACCCTTAGACACCGAATATGCGCCCAGTATGCTTTCACACAATACAAAGGCATACTGCGGAAAGGAGGGAGGAAATACCTTATAAAGAGTTAATACACAGAATATGCACTATATATATATATATATATATAATGTTTTCGAAGACAGCTAGAACTTGATGTATCGAATTAAAAAGGAGAAACAAATTTGAAAAATTAAATAACGGATCGATGCTTCAAAGTGTACTATAAAATATTTTCTCCCTCTTTCCAGCAGACTTTCGTGGTGTGACGGTAGCACACTCGGATAGTAACCAAGAGGTCCAGGTTCGAATCCCGGCGAAGGTACTGATAATTTTTCATGTCTTCCGTATCAAAAATACCTAATGACTCTATAATACGAAAAGAGAATAAATAAGGAAAGGAGGGGTTATATGTGTCATAATATCTCTTCAAGGGCAGAATGTCATAATTAACCTTTTTACATATTTTATATAAATATACTATATTTGATTTTATTTTCATAAATCCTTTAACTCATCCCTTTCTCTTATGCTTTAACATTATGTATCATCTCTTCACAGAAAAACTCTGCCCTAGTTTTGTTATTTATACTATATTACGTATAATGAAGAGCCAAAGCATTATGACCAACTATTCAAAAACGCGTTGCGCTACCTTTGGCCTGAGAAACAGCTGCAATGCGCCTTGGCATGAATGTCACAAGTTCTTCTTATATGACTGGACGCAAGTTGTATCAAATTTCTAAGCAGCGTACACACAAAGTCAAAATATTCACACGTGGTGGTGTTTGAGTTCTTACCTGCCGTTTCGCTAAATGGCCTCTATCGGGTTAATATCTGGCGAGTTAGGTGGCCAGGGTATTAATTGGAATTCATACTTATGCTCCTCGAAAACCACTCCAACACAATTCGAGCCTTGTGACATGGGGCGCTGGAAGACTCCATTTCCAGTTGGGAAAACAGATGCTATGTAAGGGTTCAACTATTCCGATATGCTCAGTTATGTTCAGATAGTTCGCAACTTTCATGGCCTGTTGTACAACAATTCAGTGTCCCAGAGCAGCTCATGAAAACGTCTCCCAAAGTATAATACCGCTACTGCCAGCCTGTGTATGACCTGCTGTACACACCTGGGAAACGGCATACCCTGACACGACCTTATACTTCGTGAATACGAAATCGTTATTCACCCGACCAGCAACTGTCTACCTCTTATACATGGTGCAGTCTCGATAATTCTGGGCTCACTATAGGCGTAGTTGACAATACTACTTTCTCAACAGAGGGAAACAAGCGGGACGCTGCTGCACAGTCCCATATCCCATCATGTTACGTAACGCTTGCACTTGGATATGCATTGTATTGGGCTGTCAGCTGAGCTGATTGTCTGGCGCCGATTTTGCTGTACCAAGCGCGACAATTTCCGACTTCCTTTTTCTTTGATAATGACTGAACACCCAACACCTTGCAGGTTTCATCCTCATTTATGCATTTACATAAATACAACAACAGCAGATCGTGAATAACTTACCATTTGTGCAACTCCAGAGATATTCCTACCGAGTCTTCGGGCCGACATTAAAATCCGCTTATATTAGCAGCCTTTCTCATCGCTCCCTTTCTGTTTGCACTGCCAGTTTTACTGCGGCATTTAGCGCATTATTTAGTTTAAAAATAGATTTGATATTATTTCACTTTTTGCTCCACTTAAAAGCTTCAAGTTAGTATGTATTGGTACCGTTCATTTTAAATGAAAATGATTGATATACCTTATTCCCTGTTGTTACGGATTCTGTATTTATTTAGCTATTTTTAATAGAATTCTAGCTAAAATTGTTTTATTTTCACGTGCAATGCAGCGCGTGACGAATTGTAAGAGAAAGCTGAGCCGGGAAATAAAAATACATGAGCGCGGGCATTTAATATTTAAAAAATAGATTTCTCGTAATTGATTTTGCTATCCAGAAAAATCAAGACACTACCAGAATGAAATCGTGAATGAGTATAAAGCTTATAAAAGCTGTAGGAAAACATGTAAGCTCAGTTGTAGCTGTTTTAAATGAACTGTTGTTTAATTAGCGCTGTTATTTGATTGTAGCGAAGTCGCTGTGTGATCGAACTTGTGTCTCTGTATTTGAATTTGAATTCTGTTTAACGTTTTAGCAGTTCTATAGATAACTGCTGTAAAATACTGTGATATTGTACGAATATCTCTGAGGAAATATTTCAGCATTTTGTTTTATTTCTTGTGAAAAGAATAAATTTTATTAACTTTTTAATGACTTGTGTATTCAATCCATTACGAACCTATACGCGCGCATTGCTATTAAGGCAGTGTCTAATTTAAGACATTTTACTTTTGTTAACAGAACGATGCATCCATTTTGCGTCTAGGCATGGAAAAAGATAGTTTAAAAGAACAGGAAATAGCAATGAAATATTGATAGTAATATCTTTCTTCTGGCTACATTTTCGCCATGAAACTGCCATGCACTTTAGTGGAACTCTTGCAATAATAGTTGGAATTACGTTATGCATAATAAAAGTCATTAAAAGTAACTATGCAGCCAGCCCATTAATCTAAGATCGAACCCGGGTAGAATTCTTATATTCAGCGGTCTTGAACTCGGCCACTGATGGGGCCTTTAGTAACTGTGCACACGAAACCCACAAAGCACATCTTTCAGAAAATCAACATGTTAGTATTTTCTGCATTTATGATGCGAACAAATCGCTAAGGTGGACTGATGCAATTTTGCTGTACATTGTAAAACCGATTCCAGTTACTAAGTTAACGTAGTATAGTGGACAAAGTCGGTAAACAGTTCGATATGTTCTGACTTGTTATAACATGAGTGATCTGTAACAGTTTCCGAATTTAGGGAAAATAATGAGGATCTTAACTATAAAAGTAAATATTGCAGAAACTTTCCTTCTACACTGATGATTTTCTCGGAGTTTTTCGACTGTGATTCGTGCTTTGGTTATCGCATTCTTCTGTGTGTACTCTTATGATATAACAGGTTGTAAGGTTTTAGTTAAACTAACCAAGTTTATTTTAATTTAAATCTTTCCTATCTCCTCTCTGCTTCAACTTCCTGTCAGAAGAAGCGCGCGTTTTTAGCTTATGCTAATTTTGAAGTTCAGCCAAGCACTATTTAAGCCAGAGGTGGAAACCTCTCGGTGTGTGAGAGCTTTGCCTCAGATCACGGTCACGCTGCTCAACTTTCGCCTGGCCAGCTAGCAGTTTAAATTTATAAGCCATAGTGCTTACTACGTGATTGCATTGTAAAATAAATTAAAGTGCGGTAGTATTTAGTATACCTTGCTACGCACCCTTTTAGATAGAGGCCAACTTCCGCGAATTGCTCTGCGAAGCAAAGTTTAATTTAAGTTATATTTTAATTTATTTAAATTTATTTGATTGTTAAGTTCGACCAAAGTGTGGTCTGTTACGTTCTGTATCTCTCCCGAATTGGGAGGTTTGTATTTAATAGT
>KK114588.1:105356-130182 GCA_000611955.2 Stegodyphus mimosarum | reverse complement strand
ATTTAAATTTATTCGATTGTTAAGTTCGACCAAAGTTTGGTCTGTTACGTTCTGTATCTCTCCCGAATTGGGAGGTTTGTATTTAATAGTGAGTGAATAAAAGAGGATTTCAAATCCCTTCACGTGCAGTTATTCTCCAGCCCAGCAGTTACATCAGAACATAGCGTGCCTTCCGCTCCCTGTTCCAGTTCAGGACTTAGAACGTAAGGATAAGAACCCTATCACAGAATTTACCATGTTCTCAAAGAATACACACAGAATGCTAAGTCCTGATAAGGTTAGCACACCCAGTTGTCAGTTGAAAGATTCGAAGTTGAAATCCCGCACCTACAGTATCTCGAGCCCCTTCCTAGTTCTTCACTTAGGTACAGAATCTAAAGAATCATTGCTTTTATCTTACATTTTTACATTCCTGAATTCTTCTCAAGAAAATGGTAAGTATATCCATTAGTTAGTAATTAAAATATGCGTGGTTTGAATCCCGAGAGGTCGCATCTGATTTTTCAGTTTCTTCGCTTCGAACAGATTAATGGCAGAATTACGGAAGGAAAAGTAAACTAGCGGTCTCCTTGTGGGATAATTTTTGGATGTACGTTGTTTATTCCCTCTAACCGGCAAGCCCGTATATACACTCTTAGACAAAAAAAAACGACGCACCACAACGCACCGAGGAGATACAAAGTAAACTGGACACAAATTGATATGCATACAGGTTTCGACGGAAAATGCAAAATTTTGCACATTGAACGCCAATGAATGAACGGTTGTCGCTACAGCGCATCTGATCTGCGCAACTGGCAAGATGTTTATGAGGAAAAATTACGATTCCAGGTCATAAATTCTTCACGAATTTCATTCCGTGTATTCTGGTAGACAGTAACTATGCCTCGCATACAGGTACGCGAGCGATATGCGCAGATGTCAGAATTTGAGAGAGGTCGTGTAGTTGGGCTCAAAGAAGTCGGTTGGTTCTATCGGCGAATAGCTCGACATTTGATCAGGAGTGATGCCACTATCAGACGATGTTGGCAGGAATGGGTGAACCATGGTCGCACACAGCGTCGAGAAGGAAGCGGTAGTTCTAGAGAAACGACAGAACGTGAAGACCGAGCAATCGTCAGAGCGACACTCATATCTCCAGATGCATCATTATCATCGAATGTACGTGCAACTAGTGCTTCAGTGACTGCAAGGACAATTAATAGACGGCTCACAGAAAGGGGGCTGAGGTCACGGCGCCCCTCGCACCGACTACCATTGACCTCTGTACAACGTCAAGCCCGTTTGCAGTGGTGTCGGGCTCATTTGCACTGGGATGTCACTGACTGGGGTAGAATAGTCTTCAGTGATGAATTCCGATTTGAACTCAGCCCCGATGACCAGCGAAGGCGAGTCTGGAGAAGCCCCAGACAGCGTTGTCAGACCGACAACCAGGTGTGATGGTCTGCGTGCCATTTCATTTCATAGTAGGACCCTTTTGATCGTCATCTGTCGCAACCGTACAGCAGAGCGGTACGTCGACGAAGTTCTATAGCCGGTTGTGTTGTCCTTCATGTCACGCCATCCTGGGCTTACATTTCAGCAAGATAATGCCCGCCCCCACACTGCACATGTTTCTACTGCTTGCCTTAGTGCTTGCTGAACATTACCTTGGCCAGCAAGGTTCCCGGATCTCTCTCCTATTGAGCACGTTTGGAGCACTATGGGCAGGGCCCTCCAACCAGCTCGAGATATTGATGATCTAACGCACCAGTTGGACAGAATTTGGCACCATATTCCTCAGGAGGACATCCGCATCCTCTATCAATCGATGCTAAGCCGAATAACTGCTTGCATAAGGGCCAGAGGTGGACAAATGCGTTACTGACTTTTTCACTTTGTGAAGATCTAGCACTTCAATAAATCATCCAATTTTTCTCAAACTGTAATCATTTGTTTTTCTGTACATGTACATCACTTTTACCGATTTTCATCCCATTCGGATAACTCCTTCTTGGTGCGTCTTTTTTTTTGTCTAAGAGTGTATACAGCCTAGAATATTTCTGTGATATCTGTACAAACGTATAGATACGTGCATATTTAAATATATCGAAGAAATTAATGCAGTATATTAAAAGTACATAAATCGAGGTATAAATTTCCAGGAAAATTTTCACATTAAATCAAGAAAATGAATTTTTCTTGTAGCAGTTTTGGGAAATTTGTGCTTTCTTAGAGAAAACCCTGGTCGGTCAGAGGGTTAAAAATTACCAGTTGTGTTTTTACAGGATGTGCATAAATTAAAAGCAGTTAACACACCTTGAGTACTTTAATTTAATTTTCAGATATAACAATCTTTATAAAATGAACTCATGAAAAATTATAATTAATTTTGCTCATATGCATACAACATACATTAGAATTCATATACACAGTCCAGTCACATTAATGTGACCACCACGTACTTTCCATGTCAGAGTTAAATAACCAATCACAGAAGGCAGGTGGCAGCACAGTGCAGTTGAGCGTATATAAAGGGTGTGTGAGGGCTTCGGAAAACATTTCAATCGTTGGCGTAATGCAGAAACGAAGCGATTTATCCGACTTCCAAAAGGGCATGATCATTGGCTTTCGGGCCAAGGGTGGAAGCATTTCCGAAACGGCTGAGTTTGTGAACTGTTCGCGTGCCGCCGTGGTAAAAGTGTACCGTGCATGGCAAAATGGGACTGTCCAAAATCAGCGACGTGGCAAATGTGGTGCACCACGGGCCATAGATGACAGAGGCGAACGACGGTTGCGGAGATGCGTTCGGGCAGATAGACGGGCTACCGTTGAGCAACTGACCACCAAAATGAACCAAGGGGCTACCAAAAGTGTCTCCCAAAGTACTATTCAGCGAACATTGCTGCGTCTGGGCCTCCGAAGCAGACGCCTGGTTCGTGCACCTATGCTGACTGCTGTTCATCGACGGCGAAGGCTAGAATTTGCACGCCAGTACAGCAGCTGGACGTCCACTGAGTGGCGACAGGTTGCGTTTTCGGATGAATCGCGTTTTATGCTCCATCGGACAGATGGACGTTGGCGTATAAGGCGTGAAACCTCTGAAAGGAACCACCCTGCAACCATTGCCGGAACGGTCCAAGCTGGAGGCGGGAGCATTATGGTCTGGGGAATGTTTTCCTGGCATTCTCTAGGTTCACTGATCATTGTGGAAGGCACAATGGATCAATACAAGTACGCATCTGTCCTTGCGGACCATGTTCACCCCTACATGCGCATTGTTTTTCCTCAGGATGATGGCATCTTCCAGCAGGACAATGCGAGGTGCCATACAGCTGCCAGTGTACGTGCGTGGTTCGAAGAGCACCAGGATGAGTTTACCGTCCTCCCCTGGCCAGCAAACTCACCTGACTTAAACCCAATCGATCATCTGTGGGACCATCTCGATCGAGTTGTTCGCGCCATGGATCCTCAACCGCGTAATCTAGCGCAGCTGGCCACGGCATTAGAGTCGGCATGGCTCAACATCCCAGAGAACACCTTCAGGGACCTATGTGACTCTCTTCCTGCACGTCTCGCAGCAGTCCGCTCTGCGAAAGGTGGTTATTCTGGCTTTTGACAGATGGTCACATTAATGTGGCTGGACTGTGTAGTTACACAATATATTCACGGTATTCATATATACAACGCTTGTTATTACTACGTAATTTTTCAACATCTTTTGAACTCGTCTTTGACAGCAACGGGAATTACCTTCCGTACGTATATTATTTTATAACCGTATTTTAAACATTCATCAAGAAAGTAAATTATTAGCTAAACACTGAGAAGCAAAATAAAACTGACAAAACTGAAGTTAGATTTTTAAACACAGAAATGTGAAAACGCGGGTAAAGGTAAGACGAAATAAAAATAATTAATCAAGAAAACTGATTTATGTAACATAAAACTTAAGATACTTACATAGTCGAAGTAGCAATATGTTCAAGTGATGGAAACATAAGTTCCATAATTTTGATATAAACACTCACTAAAGCATCAACAAACAAGCAACGCAATCTTGTACAGAAAGATTTTACCAAACCGGAAGCTATAATGATACTAACCTCGAGCTTACTTTTGCTTTCAAAATAAACGTCACCAAAAATGCAACGTATGCACATAGTTTCATTTTTGATGCCAAAATTATGAAATAGTAATTTATGAGAATAACCACATATTTTATAATTAAAATCTGTATGTTAATGCTATCAATCTTTGAAATTTCTTAAAAGAAATATTTTGTACGAAACTGTGGAAGTGCTTTGTTTATTATTATTTTTCATAGTAATACTAAATGATTAAATGTGTTAGCGTTCTATAACTATTTAACTTCTAGATTTAAAAAAAATTCTATATACACCCGAAATCTTATTTTGAGGCAAAATATGTAAATATGGGTTTATTATTGGCAATAGTTACTTTACGACAGAAATGACGTAATCATTGTCCTTTCTATGGTTTCATTGACACTTTTGCGTTTCAGAAAATTAATCACTCCCCACATAATAAAAGCAAAATAATTATTCTCTTCAGTTTATATTGTAGGGTTTCCCTTATTTTGCATAACAAATTTATTTTAAGTTTGATACTTTTCCTGAACATCTCAACTCCCCCTTGTATTTTCTCACCAGGATGTAAACTTAAAGTTAAGTGAGTATTTAAACGGGTAAATCTCTAAGTTTATTCAGAGCATGTTTTCGCTAGCCAGCGCATGTTTCGTTGCTACCTTGCTGTTACGCCAGTGAGCCTTTTTGGCATTTCGGATTATCGTCACCCCTGTTAGGTTTGAGATTCAACCTGTTAGGTGTAAATTAACGTGCTAAGCCAGCACTATTCTATTTTTGATTCGACTTGAAATGTATTCTACGTTTAAGTTCCCACCGCAAGTTGGCGGTATTCTGTAACACACGAAGATCGTGCTTGTCTGTTAAACTTTGATTTAATAAAGTTTTACCTTTCACCCTTCCCTGTGCTGGTATTTATTCACGTCTGTGCGAGAATTCATCAGGTTCATTGTAGGATCTAGAAATAGTTTATGGGGAGTATAGGAGACAGATCTTACAATGTTAATGAAATGCCTCACAGATCTTACTTCAGTGCATCGCTTGCGCGCTCCTTTGATTCCTAATTTTCTTGCAGCTCTGTATACTTCACTGAGATCTTGGCATGTCACTTTCAGTTCTCCAGTATACATATACTCCAATAAGATCTCAAATGCTTTCGCCGTAACACTAGGTAATTCCAGCTGAAAATGAGAATATTACAAATTATAGTAATTATATATCTATAAATGTAGTACATAACAATGTCACTCAGAATCCTTACGTACATAATAAAAAATATTTATTAGTTTTAATAAATGGAAGATTGGAATATTGCGGTTACATTGAAAAATGGCTCCCCTAAGAGATTGCAAATACTTGATACGAAACTTATATTTTAACTTATTTGACTGGTTTATTTGGAATGATTATTTTACAAGCTTGCAACAAAACATTTTTTGGGGACTTTACACATGTTTAATTATATTTATGAGCCTAAATCACAAATGCGATTTAAAACATGTGCATAACGTACCATTTTCCCAAAATTTCCTTTCTTCGTTTTTGAAATAAGTTTGTTAAAATTGCTTATTGTAAGTAATTACAATACTCAATTAAAATGAATAGTGATTAGTTTGACGAATGTTTTCAATGGTGAACTGTGAAATTATAAGTAATTCCCAGGACTTATTTTTTCTTAAATAAAATTTTCATACTTATCTATCATCCACATATAATTTTTACTCATTTTTATGATTTATTCATTTATTTTGCTTAAAGTTACGTCTTATTGCCTTTAATTAAGAAGCGCTCATAATTCACCTACATTCTTTCTGTAAACTTGTAAGATTCCTCAATTTTATTCGGTCAAATTAAGTGACGGAGAACCAAGTGAAATGCTAAGAGAATAACCGCTTAAGTCCAAGAAGAGAAACGTAAATTGAAGAAGGTTTAATTACCCTTTACGTGCTCAAAATAAGATGAACAGTCTGCCCCATTTCTTTGGGCGTACAAGAAACCCTAATGACTAACTAAAGAGATTTAACCGAACCTAACACAATTCTAAATTTGTTGGCCCGTAATATTAAATTAGTCAGCGAACTATCAAAAGCCACGTAATGGCCGAGCGTCGTAACAGCTTAGAGAGACGTAGCCCAAAGAAAACGCGCGCTACTCAGGAATCCTCACACTCTCTGTCGGAGTCAGTTGAACTTGACTTAAATACTGTTCTCCTTCTCAGTTGCATATAACGCGATTCTAAGACCTCATTCTGGTAGGGAGCTGTAAGTTGAAACTAGAAGAGATAGGAAAGGAGCATTCACTTAAAATACCTGTTATAAACTTAAATTATACCACACAAACATTTCCAAGAAATTGATGAAAATTTGAAATCAGCCTAAACATGTAATCTGCAATGATCGTGAACAGATAGTTTGTAAACCCTTAAAATATTATGCATGCTTTATCTTCAAGCTCTTTTTTAGTTGTCTTTTTTAGTTGTTTTTAGTTGTCTTTAGTGTCTTAGAATCGGTTTCTTAATTTGAAACCGATTCTCGCTTTATTAACTTATTTACTAACTACAGTCTGAGACTATGAAGCGATCCTTTGTAAAGAAACACTGTTTTTTGTCATCATATATTGATATACACTTGCAGTTAGGGCTCTTCCTGAAAATATGCTTTTAAAGCTTGTTGCACATTTGTGCATTTATTTATGCTTGAACTCTTTTTAAACATCGGCATGTTTACAATGTTCCAGGTGGAACGTTACTGGAATATGAAAAATTGATATTGAAAATGAAACATGAAAAATTACATGAAAAATTCATTTTAACTTAAAATTGTAACGCACAAAAAAATTTTCTAAATTCCTAAAGTTGAAATACCTTATAGAATAATATTCGTGTTTTACGCCAGCAGTTTAAAATGTTGAACCAAAAAATGTCTGGAGCACATTTAAACTAAACAAAATTGAAAAACATATGATGAGATTAATCAAGAATCGGCTTTAATGGAAAACTTTTAAAAGCCCTTTCCTGTCCGAAAACACTTTTTAAATTTTGTATGACAGATGGTTCAAACAATTACAAAAACTAAAATACATGACAACATTTTCAGACAGCTATGAATTTGCCCTGCAGTCAAATTATGCCAAATTAAAAAATAGCTTTTAAGAATATTAAATTGTGGATGTTTCAGCACATTCCTATACATTATGGCTTACATATTTACAAAATTAAGGAAGAGTACAAAATTTTAAATAATGCGAAAACAAAGATGAAACTGATAAAATTTGGTTGGACACGTTACGTAATTGACAAACTCTTCGCGTAGTACTCTAGGCTTTAATTAAAATGTACTTGATAGAGCTTAGATTACGTATAGCAGTCCGCACGTAAGAGAACTCGGCTAAGCAAAAAATGGCTTCTTTTTACTATTATGTATTTCGTATTTCGGGCTTTCAAAGTTTGTTCCTCGGAATCTCTTCTTGCTAATGAACTCAATTATTTAAGATCTATTGCTCTTAACCGAAGGTTTTCTCCGATATCACTGATAAAGCTGTTCGAAAGTTCTCATCGTGCCATCTAAGAACACATTCTGATGCTAGAAATAACATTAATAACCTTCATGTGCTTCCATTTCATCCTTCTATCAGTTACAAAATTGCACGCATTTTAAACAAGTTTAATTTTCAAGTTGTTTTTCCGTCTATAAATAAAATCCGAGGCTCGGTACTTAAAGATTCTATTAATGACTTTAATTTTTGGGAAATGTATAGCATATCATGTTAGTGTGGCTGAAGTTATATTGGCCAAACGGAAAGAGCATTAAAATTTCGCATAAAGGAACATGAATCTTATTTCCGCAAAGAAGAAATTAACAAATTTTCAACAGCTAATCATAGTTGGAAATTCAATCACAAATTTGATTTTGGTTCTACTAAAATTATCCAGAAAGCTGGATCTGGGAATTAGATTTTCTTGAAGCTTTTCACATTCACAAAAATTTATCCTGTTTATTCAATGACTTCAATTCCAATCCAGTCTTGCCTAATGCCTTTAAAATTCTACTAACTTAACCCTGCATTTTTGTTACTATTTATGCGGACAGATGGCGCTATCGGCTCCTTACATGGGTTGTCTGTAGGGTATAAATATAATCGACACTCGTTTTCTCAATTTGCAGAATTTTTTGTTCCTGATGGTGACCCGTTTTGCCTTCGAAAATGATTGAGATTTTACAAAATTTACGATGAATACAAAGTTGTCGATTTGCCTATTCTATTTACGTATAGCAATATTTCTACCACAAATTCATTTACAGTTTTTAAAAATGTATTTCACAAAAATTACACTAAGCAAATTAATACACTAACAAATAATACCCGCGCTACGCCTCTAACTAAGTTACATGATAATGATACCATTGCGCCTTTCAATAAAATATTATAATTAATAATGCCTGATTCACTTGATTCTTCTATTTTGTTAATGCCATTTTGGAAAACGTGCTTCAGAGAGATAGTTTCATATATTTGTTTCCAGAGTACATTAAAAATGTGAAGTTTTCGTTTGATCTTTAAACGTCGCTGGATGCGACTATTGCCTCAGCATTACATTTTGGTAGTTTTCTTTTCATTTGGTTCACATAGATTTATATGAGGGTTTTTGGTTTATTAAAACCTACACAAAAATCGATTTCCTTTGTAAAACTTTCCGTGAAATCATCCGTGCTGAAGCAAATAGTCCTGCTATTTTCCAAAATTTATTAATTGTTTGTGTTTACCTGCGTACGTATCCATTTATCGCAGTTGGGGAAAAAGATTCTTTTTCGTTTCATTTATTGAATATTCATCATGTGAAACTACAATGGCTTTCATTTGCATATTCAGTATCTACTAAAAGTAGGAAAAAATATTTTGATGAAATTCTAAATGCATTATTTTATTTCTGTATTTAATTTTAAGCTGGAATTCACGCGAAGTTGTTTTAAATGCTTTTCATTAAAATCCATGCTTAATGTCTGAATTTCGTATTAAACTCACATGTTATAGCTGATATAAAACGGATGAATTATAAGATGATGAAAATTAATAACTGCAAAATGTATGGTCCTTTACCGTCTGTTGTTGTTGTTGTTGTTAATGCTCACTTGTCTAATCTATAGTAAGCTGAAGCCCACGAAATTTCTCGTGGCAAGGAGTGTAAATTTTTACCCCTGTAGTTGGCAACAGCCTTAAGCATTTGCACGTTACAGTGCTATTTAGCTCAGTTCCACCCCCAATTTTGATGGAGTGCATCCCAGAGGTCGGGATCGAGGTTCTCCCAACCCTTATCTCCTACCATAAAACTCTCGAGAGGACTTTCGGCTCGCCGCATATTGAGAGTGCCCCCATACCATACGGACACTATACATTTACAAACGTCCACTCCGAGATTCGAACACAGGCCCTTCGGGAAGGCAGTCATCGACGCTAACCACTATATCGTTTGGGCAGCTGTCTATTGTATTGTGTAACTAAATGTTAAGATAGATTCTTTCAGATTTAGCAGAAGATCATGACTGACATATCCAGGGATTTATAATTATGCAATGCCATTCGTTAACATTCAGCTTTATGTATAATTTTACCTTCTAATATAGTAGCTAAGAAATGCGCATATGACAGGACATAACACTATCGCAGGAGGAATCCACACTTGGGTGCAATCCAAACGTTTCTTTTGTTTAACACATTTTGCTTACGTTAAAAGTATGTCCTATATGCTTACTCTTCCATATACTTCACCAAAATATTTAACTGTGAAGAGTTTTTAATAGGATGAGAATCTGAGTTGAGAAAGGAGAGGTGGCAATGCCTAGCCAGTCTTAAAGGGATTCCCTTGTTTGTATCTGTCCTGAGGTATTTTTCTCCCAGTGAGTTACTTTCTCTTTAGCTGTTGAATATTGAATAATAACTCGTTAATGATATCCTGTCTGGCACATGGATTTTATACTGAATTCTAAAGAATTCGAATTTACTGTTGTCTATCATTCTCCTGAGAAGCAGAGTTAATTTCGCGTTTATTAAATTTAGTAATGTACTTCAGTCAATGACACTGCAAATTTTAGTTCATATTATTCTAGTTGTAATCATTTTATGTTCTGGTATTGTAGTAAAAAATGGGCCGAAAATTCATCTTTCAGGCAAAAAAGTTAGACTAGTTTTATTTTAAACAAAAGTGAATACTATAAACTTATGTATTTCCTTTTCAATGGTACCGGTTCATCATATTTACGGGAATAGATCAAATACTTCCTTATTTCACTGTACAGAACACCTTTTCAATGGTACCGGTACATCATATTTACGGGAATAGATCAAATACTTCCTTATTTCACTGTACAGAACAAAACTCTTTTTAAACCTATGTCTGGCTCTATGTACACAGTCTGCCAGTTTATCGCCTCTTAGACCTGCATTGAAATAACAGAGGCTTAAAACAGATCCTTTTATTAAGTCTTCAGCATATTTACACTTTATACCGCTGGTTAATGACAGAATATTGTGAAATTATTTTAAATATTATTCATATTTAAAATATAATACATACAAGGTAGACTCAGGCCGACGGGACTCTAGAGAGCGAACAAGGCTAGCAAATTATAAAGCCGTTCAAGTAAATTTAGAAATTAGACTAAAGCAACCTAGGTACCGTCTGGAAGTGTCTGGCTGAAGAGCATTTTGTACAGCGGTGGACATAACGCGTCCAGCCAATGACACCTACCCATTCTCACGTCTGTTTGGGAAGGTGTAAGGCGATGAATCGAGACGTAATTTATGCAGTGATGCCAAACGTGTCTGTGTCTTGAGTTTCCGTGGTGAGTACCTCAATCCTGCATTCGTTTCAAAAGGGGTACAAAGCTCCACAGGAGGTGTGATGGTATGGTGCGTCATAGGATGCACCTGGTCACCTCTAATAATGATCCACAGAACCATGACAGTCCAGCGGCATATTCATGATATCTTTCAGTCACATGTATTGCCATCCAAGGCAAGGCTCTCAGGAAGCATTTTGTAACAGCATAAGGCTCATACACACACATAGGAATGTCTTTTCTACATTAGTATCATTCCTTGGACTGTTCGATCACCAGATGTTTTACCAATCGACATGTTTGAGATTATTTGGGGCTAAAAGCTGGACATTGGTTGAATTAATGACGCTCTGAGCACCAACTTTGGAATATGATGAAGCATGATATCATAGGGAAACTGTATGTCTCTTGCGCGCCCATGATGCATCGTCCAATCACAGTAGAAGTGACCAAACAATGTACTAAAACCTTCATTTATTTGTTGCGCATCCTTTAATAGTCATTTTGCTATGATTTGTAGTCACTTACCTTTATTCACGTTGCACTCTCATATATAAAATAGTAGAGACATTACGTATTTTGGAAGCAGGAGACGTGAAAAATGAGCAATGCCCTCGCCGGGACTCAAACCAAGGAGCTCTGAACGCCAAGCGTGCTGACCACTACACCATTAAGACATGCTAAGAAGGTGGCAGAAATACCTTATAAGTTTTCTGTTTGATTATGACTAGCTTTCTTTGCTCTCAAAATTCTATGGCAAAGAATGTTGTACTGAAACGGCCAGCAATTGACTCCACAAGCTCTCTGCTAACTTCAAGAATTCTGTTCTTATGAACATTAACAAATTTGCCTCTTGGTAGCAGACTACGTACATAAAAGTAACAAACGAAAATGATAATTGGTTAATAAACCTAAATCCCCACAAAATCACACATTCAGTTCATTGCGAAACAGAGGAAACAATTTCCTGAAAGCAATATTGGGATAATAGTAGTTTGTAAAAGGCATTAGGTCATAAATAACAGGACTTGAGTAAATAGTAAAGAAAATAATTATTCGATTTGTAAAATAGTTACACAATGAGATTTTGTTCTTCTCAGACTGGCTATTAATATTTAGACTTTATTATACAAAAAGTAAGCCAAGATGCTAAGATTTAGATCTTAATCCATGAAAAAGTGAGAATCTTATCTTACTATTATTCACAAATCTTTATCTTATTATCTTTAAACCCCAAAATGAACGAAACGTAATGTGATAATTGTTACCCATAATTTTTTACAACTATTCATTTATCATGCAATCATACATTTTGAATTTACAAATAATGCATTGAACTAAGGTAATCTGAAGTTATTTGAATTAAGTTCTTTTGTTTGGAATTTTAGACTTCAGTATTGCATTATTATTACCAAAAATTGTTTTGACAAGTTTATGGTTGGTAGACCGTTTAGAGAGTTTACGCATTCCGTCAAAGAACTAATCTTCTGCTTTCTTGTTCTGAAGTCTATAAGCAATGAAAATTAAGAAGCAGCAATTGTCTTACGTGATGGATATCGTTATACCCTGGTTTCAACAGAACATCGGTGAAGTACGGAGAATAGCAAGCCAGCACTGCTTTGTGGGCCTTAAATTCCTGATGCTGCACTACAATTACGACATCTGTCATTGCATTCTGCTTCCACAAGGAGGCAGTGTACTCGCCGAGTTTTGCATGGTGATCCTCACTAGGAACATTATGACAGGATGTGACAGGTATGGTAGCAACTTTTCTGTTGTTCTGCAGATTCAGATTTGGAATTCGGAAGTTGTTAGCTATTCGTCTTTTAGCGGCAAGTAGCGGATGAGCAGAAACTTGACTCTAAATGTGAAAACCATAAATAAAAGCTTTTGAATTAAATAAGAATTTAAAATATTGAATTTCATTCAATGAAGAGTTTTTTAATTAAAAAAGAAACTTTTTTCTTCGAAGCCAAATAAAAATTATCATCTCCTTATTTACTTTTAGTAATATGATATCAACTAAATATTTATACTTTTGCGATGAACTATAAATTATTGTACTAAATCTTAAAATTCCAAATAAGATTTGTATTCTATCACACTCGAGAAAGCTCACGAGAAATTATTAACGTCAGTTGTTAAAGCAAAAAATTCTATAGATTCTTCTTATTTATGATTCAAACACTTTGACAGGAACCAAGAATTTTGAAACCTTTTTTACTATATTTAACCTCATGAGTTTTAACAGCTCCTTTATTTCAAAGACAAATACATTGAAAAATATTTTAGTCATACCTACAGCATCCGTTGGTCTCTTCATTAATCGAGAAGCATTTGCGATTGCAAATAATGCTACTATTGAACGCAATTTATTTTATCCAAATATCGATTTCTAATTGGCTTATTTCTTTCTTTCAATAGTCATTTCAATAACCGAGTAGTTAAAACTGTTGCATACTGGTAGCTCGATTCCAACGAGAACCCAAGTTAGGAAACTAGCTACATACTTGGTTTTCATGCTTTTCTCCATGTGTAACATGACAGTTTATCTTAAAAGGTTCTTCAGAAGGCATCCCTTCTTTCAGGCAAATAGCGGCTCTACCATATTTTACTAACGGCGAACAAGTGAAGTGATTATTCGCTGTAGAAACAACAAATATTATTTTTTAAGTTCTTGTAAATATAACCATAGATGACTCGTATTTCTCACAAATGAAAATTGTGACACAAATTTTAATTATTTTTAATTTTGGTAAAATAATTTTTAAATATTTATAGGATTTTTTGCTTTAAAGTTAGCTGTTGAAATATTTAAGTTACCTCATAAAGTGTTGTCAGAACTGCTGTTAAGCTAATGAATTTGATAATTAAACATGTTTATCTGAACTTTTTGGCAACAATTTTTAAAATGTTAAGGCATCTTTAATGACCAATTAATTTAAAATTTAATTAAATCCTTATCAACTAATTATTTAGAATTATTCAAAATTTTAGCACATGTTTCTTGTTATATAATTTATAAAACTGCGCACTAAATTAATTTTATAAAAGTTCCTTAAATTATTTTAAAAAATTAGACTCTCACTCTTCTTCACTATGCATGATGTTGAGATACTTTATTAAATCTAATAAAAGAAGCTTTCAAAATTCTGTGCTCATTTTCCTGAAATATATTTCATGGAATGAGGAAACATTGAGAGTAAAAATATTAATTCTAAGGTATGTAGTAATAAATTTAAAATTAAGAAATTAATTAAATAAATCGTATTTAAAAACTAGATTAATAATGTTAATATATAATATAAAAATTCTGTTTGTAATTAATTAAAGAAATAAATACACTCCTTGTTTTGTTTTTACCGTAAAACGGAGAACTTTAAATTTGTTGGAGAAAATTAAAAATAAATATGCTGTTTATATGGTAATTCATGTTCATGCTCTCGGAAGATAAAAGAGCTCAAAACCCACTGTATAGTTGTAACATTAACATTTAAGGCACGAACGTAACTATTGCCAGTTATATGAAGAAAATCTCGATATAATTCATGTACTTAAATGCTGTTAGACTGCTCCTAGAACATTGATTCTGTTATGCTCTCAAGGGAATACGAATCGCATTTCATCACATTCACGAAGCTTTCTTGAAAACTGAATACCTCTTGAAAATGTCTACCAAGCCATGTAAACACTTCCATGATTTTCAGTCTCATTTGAAATGCACATTGTCTAGCAGTTAGATGTAAGTCTCCTACGCAGTCAAATACCAAATTAGCAAATGTCTGATACAGGTAAGTTTAACTTCATGAGTGGCTATTAATTGAGCCAGTCTGTAGTGCTCGCATTTGAATATAGTAATACACTGAAATGCAGAATCGTAGATTTAATGAAGTTTTCTTAGATACCCATTGTTCACATTTCAGTTAGATTAGACATCAATAGAAGATCTATAGTGAATATGACAGATTTAATGATACAGAGTATTTAATCATGCAGAGGTACATACGGGACACTCCAAAGCATTATTTGCGAAAACGTATTTGTGTCGGACATGCAGAAGCGTTTAGATAAACATAATACATCTAACGGCTGGGAATCATTTGAACTCGGTTGAAAGCTGGTAAATATTTCTCTAATATTAGGACCTGGAAGATGTTTGCTCTTTAAAAGTATATGAATGGTGCGCTATGCATTGAAAAGCTCCAGTTCTTGCCAAAAAAGAAAATAAAAGATTTCATTTTTCAACCAAATATTAACATTCATAAATTACCTGATGTTGGGATTAAACCCAGCAGTTCTAAATTTGTGATTACATAATTTGTGGACTGTGTCCTTTACTGTAGAAAGTCCAGAATTATTACATACACTTAAACCTGTTGTATGCGCTCCAGCTTTTGGGAGTTCTTTTTTGGTGATAGGTGGGATTTTTTTATACGGTATGTAAAACGTCCATCAAAATGCATAAAATAAATAAAATAATAATAAAAATGTAATTTGAAAGAAAGCAAAAGATAGCCCATCCGATATTACATCATCACAATTACAAAAATTTGGTGGTGAAGTTTTTAAAATTTTCAGCGAAAACTCACACTGACGAATTGATTCAGGACGAATCCGTAAGTCACAGTGAGACGTTATAAATTACATAACAAATCCTACTGATGACTAGAAAGAACATGATTCTGTGACTGAAAATAACATTTGTATATGGCCTTCTTTCCAGCAACTTTGGCAAATTTGGAGCAAATTGGAAAATCATTTTCTTGCGCATGATACCAGTTCTTAAAGAACTTTAAAATTCCAGAATGAGCCTCGATCCTGCATGTCTGGTTACCGTGACGTATACAAACGGCTAACCAAGCAACCGTCGTCCCAAAAAAAGATCGCCGATTACACCGTATCATCCAAAATGTCAACTCTGAACTGGTGCAAAGCAGCATCTTGAAGTCACGAAAGTGATTTTGAAGCAACTCTTCACAAGAGAATCGGCGTTCTTGATTATGAAGAATAATCTTGCAGGTTAACGTATTTTAGAATTTTTGCTTATGTAGTATTTAATGTATAAGCAAATAAAGCATTTGAAAATGTTTCTGTGTGTAAATTAATTTTTACCTTGCTTGAAAAACCAGTCTCTAGTTGCATCGTGAGGATTTGAGCTATTTTCTATGCTGCACTGATTATTTACTATATAGTTTTTTTTAACCTGTTGGAAACAATCTATTTTATAAATAACATTGTTTATGCAATTTCTTGTGCCATTTCTAACCCCCGCCCAGAAATAGTTGAGTATAACTGATTATAGAAGTTAAAGCAGTGTAAATTACTGATTTTTTCAATAAATGAAAGTGAAACTCGTAAAAGCATAGTCATCAAGTATTTTCAATGAAAATAAAGTATTAATTTCATTAACAAATGAGAAAATCATATTTATCTTCGTAAAGAACATGGTGCACAATATACTGTAAAGTCATTAGGATTTTTTAAAGCAGAAGATATAAAAATGAGCAATGCCTTCGCCGGCACTCGAGCCTGGGCCTCTCGAATACGCGCCGAGTGTTCTACCGTTATACTGCAAAGTCATGGGGAAAGGAGGAAGAAAATACCTTGCATACTGTTTTGTTAAAGGACGACTGGAGTTTAAGGGAATCAATCGTCAAATGCTGATGATGAAGAATCATCATCCATCACCTTTCAATTTGTGTGCGACTGTAGAGTTATTCGGTTATTTTGAAGCAGGAAACATAAAAAATTATCAATGCCCTCGCCCTGACTCAAACCTGGAGCTTTCGAATACGCGCCCAGTGTAATACCGTTACACCACGAAGGAGTGCAAAAAGATGAAAATACCTTATACAAACACCGTCTATATTTCAGTATGTTTACTAGTTCGCTGTTGTATTCATTTCCTTACTTTATTATTTCTCCTTGTCATTTAATTCCCTTCTTTTCCTCTCAAAGAAAAGTATTTTCTTTTTTTTAATTACGTTTATTGTCAAGCAATTTTGTACAACAAGCAACGGAGTCATTCATCATGGTGTCAACAACAATCAATTAAAAAGCTCGTATAACTTATAAGCCGCAGCTTTCATAGTATTCAAGCAATTTAGCATAATATTACAAAAGTATTTTAAGCATATTGTATGGCATTTACAAAGCCCTGTAACCACAAATAAACGGAGACCTAATCAATTAAATGGCTCTTTGAACATTTCATGCACTAACAACATAATATACTTAAAAACAGATATTGAAATTAGGGATCATAAATTATGCAACTTCCATTTTCTAGTGCATTTTCAGTAATTAGATAAATGTTTTATTCTACGCACATTTTCGCTTAAAGTTATAACAATCGTATTATACTTCGCTTAAAGTATAATAGATTAAACTACGTTCCCAAATTTTCCTCCTGCATTAACTCAATAAATGCGATAATCCATTATATTTGATTATTCGGCATCATCGAAGTCCTGAAGATGCCGAATTATACAAATTTTTAGTATAATTTTACGCTACTGAATTAACTTAAATATGAAAACCTATATCGTACTGATAGATTGCATCCTGCTTTGACCGCTTCGGCGGCAGCTCCAAACTCAATATGTTAATTAACTCACGCATTTCACACTTGTACCGTACTGATAGATAAATATTTCTATTAAAACTTTAGCCTGAAATTTACACAAACTAATAAGTATAACAGGTAACCAAATCACCTCAGCATGTGGAAAATTCGAAGCAAATGCTCAAATCAAATTACAGTATTAAACACAAAGTTAGATGTGGCTAAATAAACATTGGCTCATGCTTCAATATTTCTTCGAAGCAATTACGGCTAGCAACGTTAAAGCCGATAAACAAATTCATAACATGGAGGAGTAATAAAGTGACTGGTCAACGATGGTTAGTAAAGGTTCTCTCTCTCCAACACAAGAAATCGACGCTTATATCTATTAACTAAATTGCATCCTGGTTTGAAATGACGAAAAGAAGAAGTTATATTAAAGGCAACATATTTATACAATTGGTTAATTAACGAAGCGCCCCACTAATGTTCATACAAAACTGAAGAATTTAGAAAGAATATGCCTAATTTTAATTATTATCAATGCGTATGCACTCAGCATAATTTAATAACTGTAATTTAGGAAGAACTTTGTGTTCTTCAGAAATATCTTCACATTTCTGAAGGAAAACATTCTGCACCGGGATTTTCCTATAATAAGAACCCACGATAAGGAATTTTTTATTCATTACAGCCAACATAATATGTATTAAAAGTTGATGGCGTACAATTCTTTTCTAATTTATTTACTTCGCAAAAAAGAAACAACAAATCAAAACTCAGCTTTACTGAATTAAATGGCAGTGAATCAAGAAAGGGAAAACTTGTTCGCTTTTACTCCACTCGAACAAATCTATAAAAAGTTCTTAGAAAATCTCCTTGCCCGTCACTAGCATGACATCTCTGTGAGCATGAACATCGAAATTTATGGTTCGCGGGCAATTTCTTTGCTTTCTTGAAGAAAATAAGTTAGGAAAAGAGTAGGAGTCGAAAACAAATTTGTTGGACACTAACAAAACATATTCTCAAAGGATGTCAATATTATTAGATTACGCTTTCTCCAGCAGTTTTCTAATGTATTATTCAAATATTACTGTTTACCATAAAACTCTTTTTTAAGTTTAAAATGCGGTTTTTTTTATTTTCCCTTTGAATAAAACTTGTTTTAACTGAGCATAAGATACAAAGTATAAGCTGTGAATTCAGTTAGCATGCAATAGAGGAAAAAATAATAATATTTGAAGAAGAAATCTAGGAGCTCTTAGGCTGTCAAATGTTCTTTTTGGAATCCAGTCCATTTTTACTTCCTTGTACGAAGTAAAAGGGAAGTATTGTAATCGCGAAAAACTTCCGGTATCATATTTCAACGAAAATATACATTTTCGCCGCTATCGAATGCAGTTTAACAATGTTTTTTGCATGCCATCTGTACGTAAGGACAGAATAAAGGACTCTTTTCCCCCAAAAAATTATAAAACTGATTTAAAAGTGTTTTCTGTAGTTTTTCTGAAAATGTTTATTCGTAGCGTCTGTGCGTATGTATTTATGTATCTCGCATAACTCAGAAACATCAGTTGTTGAATTTTCTGTATATAGGACTGCTATAACATGTAGATGTGCACCTCTCATTTTGGTTGCAATCGGCCGCACCAAAAGTATACATATAACCACTCTATTACTCGGCTCAATGAGATCATTTTCCTTATTCTTATGTGTTCGTAAATTGTGCATTTTTTGCTTCAAAAAGGATTGAATTATGTTGTTCTTATCTTTCGGTTAAGGTGTTTATGCCTTTAGTTAACCTGCGTGTTATAGTTATAGAATTATCAACAATTTAAAAGTTGTTTAAATGAGGATAAACCTATTTTTGGCCATTTTTGTTTACACTTGAAACTTAGCAAAATAGTGGATGTGTTGCCAATGCAGACGAACCAAGCTTCGCGACAACAAAGATAACGCCTTCTTTTAATTATTGAGAATTAAATCATGCTTAATCCGTTCTAGAATTAAGTGTTTAAGATTTACTTCGCAATTCTTAGTATAGATATTTTGAGTTTTTATGTATTTTTGCCTTATCGCAAAGTGAGAACTGAATTAATTGAATGAGAAATACTGAATGGTCTGTGAAAAAGTGTTTCTGTTTAGTCAAAAGGGGCAATTTGCCCAGAAGGACTAAATTCGGTCTGGCATTTTGCGTTGATTCATTGAAAGCGATGTTTCACATTTCAAATTGTCGCCACCAAATATTATTGCCATGTATTATATTTAAAGAAATTAAATAATGAAGAATCTGCATAAATGTATATATGTTTCTCGCATTGTGATAAAATACGGGTGGAAAAACATTTTTGTCTCCAGCGCGTGAGACTGTATCGGAAATTCTAAATATATGCTCATTTTAAAATCATTTTGTGATATTTCCGAATGAACTGAATTTTATGGTTTAAATGCGAAGACCATGATATTTAATAAATAAAGGTAATTCATGAAATGTTAAAAAACGACACTTTGAACGTAATTTAAAATCTGAAGCCTTACAGACTTGTGTTTGTTTGTTTTAATTTCTTTTATACGTCGTTTTAGATTTATTATAATATTTGAATAGAATATGTTGCAACGATAATTCTTCAGATGATATACGTAATTTTTGTGCATTCTGAATTATAAAATGAATGAGATGTAACGCTGTTAAGTGAACCTACCGCCAGATTCTCACTATGGTAAACAAATATAGTGAATTTTAAAGAGTGCATTTATTGTATTGTAGTTTATGCGTAATTGACGAAGTAGATTTAATTCAATCGAATAATTTCAAATTAAATGCAAAATGCTTATAATTTAATATCACGTCTTAAGGAAGTCATGTGGTGTATACATCAGATTTTTTAACTATGTGGTAGTGTTGTTTAAATCGCAATATTCTGTAGTTCAAATATTTAAATGGAAGAAGAAAAACTCCTATGCAAAATGAAAACTAGGGAAAAAGAAACTTTAGCTTGGCGTAGATTTTTAATAAAACTCCGTTTATCTCCATTTATTAGGCTATAAAAACAGTTTTTGTAAAATGGAATAAATAATTCATAAGCGTACCTGGTGTATAGAACCGGAACGTTTATGTTCATGAAAACAACGTCACTGAGGGCTCGTCACCCAAAAATCAGTTCGAAACACGGGTGACTTACTAAAAAGAATCTGGAGAAGAACATATAAGAGAGGCGGCTATTGCCACGTGGCATTGCAGATCAAGAAAAATGACAGAAATGGAAAATTTGAACTATTGATTTGTTCAGAAATATAATGGGACAAGAAAATATCACATTACAACCAGTAAAAATAAAACCTCCTTTGTCTGACACGTAAAATGCAAGTTGCAAATAAAACAAAAAATAATTCAGGAATGAAATGTATATACCAACATTATGTGCACAAAATCAAAGTATGCACACTAATTCAAAATACAAAAATTGTGGAAGAAGTAGAATAAGTCGAATGTATTAACAGAATGACTAAATACATTTACACAATGTGCACAGCAGTTTACGAAATTGTGATCACAAAGAAAATGCAAAGCAAAAGACTCAAAGAATTTATCTTCATTTAACAGCGTCTAAAATGCTATTCTAGGAGGAATCCAAAGATTTATTTGCGATCCAAAGATTTTGTTTTCATTGCAGCGATAGATGTAGTCCTAGATTAACTCAAATTTGGGATATATTAGTGTCAGGGTTTATTCCTCAGAAGAAAGTAGGCACTTGTCGTAGCTCTTCATGCTTATTTTGAATAATACAATCTGTTAAGGTCACAGTGGTAGTTCTGGTAACTTAGTTCTGGTAACTTAGGTCTGAAAGACATGGTCTAATGACCAGATCCTACGTTTTGGGTTGCTTTCAAATCTCGAAATTTTCCGAAGCACCAGCAGCAGATGTTTGATAAAGCTAGTGGTTTTCAAATAATGATAAATAATAAAACTATGAAATTCAGCTTTATGGTTAGCCCATGTAAGTTATTGATTAACAGTGACCACCAGAGAACTGATCTGCAAACTGGAAGGAGTCACAATAGATTTATATCGAAAGACAATGGACGGAGAAAATGAGTAGGAATTGAAAGTCATTCATGAAGAAAACAATTGATAAAAGTTAGAAGGTCTAACTTTTATCAATTGTTAGAGTTATCAATTGTAGAATTCTGAAAGTGTTAGGAAGTTTTACTTAGGTTGTAGAGACATTATAATTTTTTTTGGAATTAGGAGTCATGAAAAATGAGCAATGCCCTCTCCGGGACTCTAACTTCGGACCTCTCGAATACGCGCCGAGTGTGCTGACTATTACACTACGAAGACATGCTAAGAAGGCGGGAGAAGTACTTTACGTACTTCCTCTTTTTAAAGGCGACTGGTAATTAGGGGACCTAATCGCCCAATCCTGGGGATGGAGTATCATCATGCACCACTTTTTTTAGCTCGGGCGTCGCTGCACATACATTAGGAGTTTTGTTGGTGTGAGATGTGAAAAATGAACAATGCCCTCACCAGCACATGAACCTCGGTCCTCTCGAATACGCGCCAAGTGTGCTGACCATTAGATCACGCAGGCATGCTAAGAAGGCGAGAGAAATGCCTTGTAAGGTTTAATGTCATTAGCAAAATAATTTAGTTAAGCGTATTTTTTTGTAAATGAGAAAGCTTCAAAACAATCCATTCTGTCAGTGTAGGAAATTTTACGCAACGTTTTCGTAGAATAAAAATCAAGATTGATGCAGTGCCCAACCATGATTAACGATTGAAAATCTGCTTTTCTTTTAGAAGAAAAGATCCGTGCTTTATGACATGAAAATATAACACTCATTTCATTTAGCCTTATGTATGATAAACGACAATGACAAGATGTGCTTTAAATTCCACAAGAATTAATATCACAGATGTGATCTTGAAGAATCCAACAACTAATTTTACTGATATGTAAGAAAATAATTTGAAATTTGAATATCTGGCAAATCCGAGAAGTTTTGGCCTATTTAATTACGATGAAGAACTCTAGGTTATCTGCATAAGGGAAGGAATCGGTTCGTGGAGGACTTTCTAATTGAACTGGCTCGTATGCACATTACACATGGAAAAAACAACGAAAATGTCCATGCAACCAGTCCGTTCATCAGGATTCAAATCCTAGGCCAAATACCAGCGTTCAGGGACTTTGCACCTCGACCACTGGTGAGTTTTCGAATTTAGAACAAATTGGAAAAGTATATTTAGTTTTTCCCATCTAATGATAAGCTTGCATTAATAACAATAATATGTCAACCAACTAATATATTTCAATATATAAATTTATAATCGGAAATGATTAAAATCTATTTATAATCTTCCCAATAAAAATATTCAATATTTAATAGTGAAAGCCGAATGTTTCCTCATGTTTTAAATTTAGACAGAATTAAGTTTTAGACAGAAAGGTTTTTCATCAGAAAAATGTATGCATTCGGAACGAAATGATAAAATTCGCTCTTTTTGAAAAAGTAAATTAATTCCAGATTTGCGTGGTTCTATTTCATATTTTAATAAATGTATTGCTTCTGAAACTCCTTCGAATTTTATACAGTGTGAATCTGCTATTTTGGTTTGATGAAATTATGCTGCTATTAAAGTTTTTTTCTTTTCATATTTCTGCACTTTATTTATGAAATGAATCGGAACTTGTGTCTATATTGTTACGAAAAATTCGGCGGTTTGCGGTTGCGCCTGTATGTAAGCTTTCCATAAAATAGTTTGCCATAAAATAGTGCATGGTAGGGTTGCCAGATTGGCGACTTTATCGCCCATTTGGCGACCAAATTGGCGATATCCCATGGTCTAATTGGGAAGCTTCTAGAATAATTTCCTTTCGAGATATTGCTCGAACGTGTGGAACCTAAAGAAAAACTATATAAATCCTTGCGTTTCTGAGAGCGCAGCGTGTGATTAAGAGTGTGATTAAATTGTGAAGCAGTGTGATTAAGATTGTGAGTCTAAGCTACGCGAGAGTTCTGTGAACGGAAAGCAATCGAGATAGTGCTTTGCCGTGAAGCTATCTTTACAGTATAGCTTGACAGTGGATTGGTGATTGTTCCACGGTGTTTTATTATAAGTTTAGTGTTGCCGTGAAGCTACTTTTACAGTTACAGCCTGAAGCTGTGTTGCTGATTGTTTCAGCGTATTTAATGTAGATTTTCGACGCTTTTAAAGGTAATTTTGGAACTGTGCTGTAAATAATGATTCTTGTAAATAAATTGTGCTTTTTATTGTTCTGCATCGTGTTTTCATCGGATATTCTCAAATCTACGAACCCGTATAAACGCAACAATATATTTAAATTGCCTGAGCATTCTCGCTTTAGTGTCATCAAATGAAACTTTTAAATTTATATTTCTTCACTGTAAGTTCTTATCTTTCTGTGTAAATCTACTAAAGATGAGATATTTATTTAAATGAAATAAATATTGTATATACGTCACATATCTTAAAGAACGAGGTACCGTTCTTAATGATTCCGGTGGCAGCCTCGAATGCCAGTCCAAGGGACAAAGGGATAAAGAAGTGTTTTCATCAGGGTCAGAATGTAGACACCTTTGTATGGACGAGTGAAGGAATCTCCGCCCAGTAAGTAAGTAGTTCTGCGCAGGTAACGATACCGTGAGGGAAAGAAGTTTTTGCCATCGAGAAAGTAAGTCGGTTTTCGGAGAAGAGCGAAGACTAGCTAGCTGGAGCGATGGGCATAATGGCCCGCTAGAACTATCACTCCTCGTGCATACTGTTGATCGTGTATTTTTCTGTTTAATGATTTTCTGCAATTATGGGATTAAATATATCTAAGTGTCACATCGTCATGAATCTCGAATATTAATGTTTCTATTATATTAAATCCATGTTATTGTTAGAACTTGAGTTAGAAATTCATTTGAGCCCTGTATCGCAACCGGGGTTTTGTGCAGCGGTTTCAGACGCTGCACCACAGTAGAGATATTAGGTTTTTCTTGAAAGCAGGAGTGATGATAAATGAGCAGTGTCCTCTCCGGTATTCGAACCACGGACCTCTCGAATATGCGCCGAGCGTCCTAGCGACTACACCACGAAGGCATAACAATAAGGCGGGAGAAATATCTTACATACTTCCCCTTTTAAAGGGCGCCTGGGGATTAGGGGACCCAGTCGCCAAATCCTGGTGGTGGAGAATTATCATCCACCACTTTTTAGTTCGGGCGCCACTGTAAAGACATTAGGTACTTTTTGAAAGCAGTAGTGATGAAAAATAAACAGTGTCCTCGCCGGGATTCGAACCACGGGTCTCTGGAAGCACCGAGCG
>KK114588.1:83267-105306 GCA_000611955.2 Stegodyphus mimosarum | reverse complement strand
GAATTTATGACAACAAGGCGGGAGAAATACCTTATAAAACATATCGATATTTCCTTACTTCTTAAATGCATCAAACACCGATAATGATAAAATAATGTTTTTTAAGGAAACTTAGATTAACTGCAGTATTTTTATCTTTGTTTACTAATGTGGCGACTTCGAGGTAACAGAAATAAAATGATGTTTCATTGTGGTCCACGCATAAAAGACATGTGCGGAACTGTTGTTTATGTTAATATTATAGGTTGTTACTACAGATCTTTAGCTCAGTAATGTACGAAAAAAACTTTTTTTCACTGTATAATTTGAAAGTGAATATAATAAAGATAAATAAATGGTGGTTTCAGTGATATTTTTCTTCGCTTATGAAATACATGTTTAAAATATTTAGGTCTGACGTTGCTGATGGTGATGAAACAGTCGGATAACTTTGTATTGAAGGTATAAGTTTGGCTGATTGATACACTTTTTTGTTATTGATATAGCACTAAAGTGGACTAATTATATCTAAACTGGTACAAGAGATGCGTTCGTTCAGTAGTTCTCCGCATGGCTTTCTCGTATTTATAGCAATAAAAAAGGAGGTATCATGTTTCATATTTGTAGGACAGAGCTTATAGACCTCATATCAGCTCGATGAAGATACGTCTAAAAAGAAACATAAGTTTATTACTGATATCAGTTTGCAAACTTGTAAAATTTCTGCACTGAGTGATCGTTTTAATAGTAGTAGTTGATAAATGTTTTTCTGTCTAAATCTACTTAGTAGGGGATATCCATTCCTCTTTCACCATTGCGAAAGCATATAACCAACTGCGTTTTATAAAACTCATACGATAGTTATAAATGTTTAGTTTATGTACTTAATAAAAATTTATTAGAAGCATTTTATTACTTTTAGTACAGAAAGGAAAAATATCTAAAATATAAAAACTTTGAACGACTAAAAATTAAAATATTATCTTTCATATATTTTGCATATGATACATGCATTTAATAACTTAATATTAATTTCATTACTTTATTTTGCAATATCTACATATCTATTATATTTTGCATTCATTTATTACTAAAATTCATCTTATATTTTGAAGTACCGTTAATTAAGAAAACCGAAGCTCATTTGCCGTTCCTATTCATTGCATCACATAAAATATCTGACTCAAACAAGTTTAAATTGTCAGAATTAATTCTGAATATTTAGAGAGCAAAGAAAAATATTCTTTTGACAAGTAGTAATGAGAACCGTTTCTTTATGCTATAAGTTTGCAAATTTAAGTAAGGAAAATTTTTTTTTTTTTGCTGCCAGGCTGCTTATTATTCTGCGCTACCTTCACCAAAGACGAAATACATAAACAGCGAACTGCTACGGTACACACGTGACTAAAACATACTGTTTAAAGAATTACTCGAGGAATGTCGTATGTACACTAAGTGAAAAAAAAGGGGGGATAGTTCTATATCTTCTGTTCTACTGGACCGATTGACGAAATTCAACTTGTGTTTTTCATGTCTCGAAAGTGCGATTTAGGATATGTATTAGATTTATATATAGCATTTTTCTAATATGGGTATTTTGGCACAAAATTGGACTTTTTCTGAAAGGACATGCCAAGTTTTTTCCATACTTCGATTCTACGAGTCAAATTATGCCAAACTGCAGAGTTTTATTAAAATCGCACGAGTAGTTTTTCCAAAATTAGCTCTCAAAATATTAGATCCTCAGTGTGAATTGAATATGGTATATATATATATATTAATATCTCTTTTTTATTAAACTTATTTGATTCTTCCTTTCATATTTTGAAATTTAGGTTCATTCCAAATAAAATTCCCAATTTTTTATGATTTATTTTTTAAAGGATTTTTATAAATTTTTCGAAAGAAATTTTAAATTATAACTATAACATTTTTGCCATCATCTTAAAGTAGACGTATTTCTAAGCATACCTGCAAAAAGCTAAAGTTTTTTTATTCAAAAGTTTCTAAGATATGCGGGTATTTACATGTTTGGCGCGTTTTGAAATTTGGCGTACTTACTATAAGCGATAATAAGTACTATAAGCGTTACTATACGCGAGTTCGATTATGATATATATATATTATATATATATTATATATATATATATATATATATAATATGGATTTATGGATCCTAAGTTGCGCTTTCGAGACATGCAAAACGCAATTTGAACTTCGTCAATCGGCCCAGTAGAGCGGGAGATACAGAGCTGTCCTTTTTTTAAACTTTTTTTGCTCAGTATACATTGGTACCTACAGAAAGTTTGGTAAAGCCTGTTTGATCTTAAAATAAGTATACTAACCAGTATTTCTATAAAAAGTAATTATATATTTTAGTGCACTTCTGAAAACTAATATTAGCCCAGCCCAGGAGGGCTTAATCTCGAAATGGCATTTTGTACAAACGGCTTATCACTTTTTAAATTATTGCAACCAAACATTATAGCCCTGCATTATATTTAAGAAAATTAAATAATGAAGAATCTGCATGAATGTATACATCTTTCTCGCACTGTGAAAAAACGACGGTACCTAGAGCCATGAAATTTTGAACAACTTAATCCTTCCCCCGAAAATGGTCACCTGGAAGCCTAAATTTGGAATTTCAAATTTGTTTTATTATCTATTTCATTTCTGGTCTCTTTCTTGCGTAGCCTTAGACTACTTTATTTATCAACGCTTGAATTTAATTGTCTGTTATATTAATTTAGTAGAAAATCCGTGACAGAAATTTCATCTGTAGCACACGTTGCGCAGGCTTTCTTACATTAGCACATAGTAAAGTTTACTTTAACCTTCTGCTGTATTTTTTAATTGTTTAAGACATAGCGATAACTGGTTACTTATTAGCGTCTGCAGGATTTTAATATTTCTAGTTTACGGTTTCAAGAGAATTTTGCATGGTAAATGGCCCACCATTGGCAAAGCGGTAAACTCACTGAACATTTGTACTTCCGACTGGGATTCGATTCAAGGCAAACGGGCTGGCTGCATGAGAGTTTTCGTGCTTTTTGTCATGTGTAAAGAACAAAGAAGCGAAGCAACTCCTCCTGCTAATTGTGGCATTAAGGGAAACAAAGAGCGGATTTTCTGACAAAGAAAAGAACGACTATTCTACAGAGTACTAATAACCATACCACTCTTAATTCCACAAAACCTCCAATTAAATTAGGATTTAACAGGAGGTTTGCCTTCTACTTATCAAATGAAGCTAAGACCTGGAAGTATGTCACTAGTTTAAAGCCATTTATTCCAGATTTTCCTCTTCCTGTAACCGTGGTGTTATTTCGTCCTTTGACTGGGCACTACTGTCTGAATGCCCATCTTTTAACATTAGACTTAAGGATCCTCCTGCCTGTATCCTTTGTAACTCTGGACAGTCCACAGATAAGGAGCATACTGACGAATGCACTCCACGATTATCGTTTAATGCTATTGTTCTTAATTATTGGGAAGCAAGATCAAGGTTAATGGCTTAGTGGCCAAATCTCTACCATTTGTATAAATTAATTTTGCCATGTGTTACGAGCCAACGTGTTTACGAGCCATTTTTCCTCAGAAATTCCTCTACGATTACATCTTTCCTCTAAGGCAGATAGCCCCAGTGTGCTAAGCCACGCCTACATGGTAATGTGTGATTATTCAAGATGCACGTAATTATGATATACGTTCCCAATTTCAAGTATAAATTATATTGATCGAGGATACACTACGTAAAATCTCTCATGGAAATATTTTTTGTCTTTCGTTTTAAAAACAAGAGGATATTAAATCATATTCAGAATTTTTATTTATCGATTAATTTTGTAAGAGCAAATGTATTTAATCATAATTAATTTATAATTAAAGATTTCCTCTTACATGTTTTATTAACTATTAAAATACTGTAAGACCAAAATAATATAAAATTAACGAAAAATTATAGCTTTCTTAAACATGCCTTTTTTTTCCTTTTCTAATTTCAGATCTTAACTGAAGTTGCGAACTGAAGTTAATGCAATTGATTTCTTGGAACCTTCTACACATTCCTAAGGTTTTACCTCGCTTTGTCTATAAATAAATAGTCTGCAATAGATTGGCAACTCTTTTGTCAAATCTTCACACATCTGCTACTGTGTTCTTTTTCTTGAGTTGGAAAGTCTTGATTCGAAAAAAGATGTGCTTATTCAGTTGGAAACTCCTTTTTTCATTTGTTCACTTGTTCTTGACTTTCCTTATTAGCTTCACTTTTCGCTTCCTTTCATGCTTTTGCCAAGGAATTCTTAATCAATACTTTCACAATCTTTTCTACCTCAAAACCGGAGTCTTTTTCCTGACATAACTATATAAGTCTTATTTTGTTGTAAACTGCTATTCACAGAATTCATACAATGCTGTAAAAGGGTTATCACCTATCAATTGAGCCAAATTGTTCGAAAATAATACCGAAGTTAAAATGTTATTATCACAGCTTGCGATTCACTGATACTTATAGAAACTAATCCCAGCAGGCCAAAATCGCAAATTAAAGGTTTTACTAAAAGAAGCACAGGTTTTAGTGTTTTGAAATGTTTGAAATTATGCATCACATCTTTATCGGCTTATATTGTGAATTCATAGTTTGAATAAATAATCTGATTATTAAGAAGATTTAAAATTTACCCCTTCCAGCTGACCCTCAAAATCTGCAGTTAGAAGAACTAAATAGACTTCAAAACAGCAATCCATTCCAGTATAAATCTATTTTGATAAGGGGCCTATCTATAGACGACTTCACAAGGATAATAAAGATCATGCAAAAATTTAAAGTAACTAACAATGAACATTTCAGGTAATGGGTCCATAAAAACAATTAATTAAAACTTTTGATTACAATTTATATATATGCTATTATAAAAACATTAATATATTCTAGTTTATGATTTTTCGAAGTGTCCACGCAATGAATTTTTTTTTTCGGTTTTATGACACTGAAGAAATTCGTACAAATAGATTATACATACATGCCAGAACGTATTGCTCCGAGCATTTGTGATGAATAATTTAAAAGAAAAATATTGCCTATTGGGTATTTTTTTTTCTTCAAGCAAAAAATAACCTTATCTCTGGAAATCAGCGATGATAGTAAAATTAACTTAATTTTAGAACTAGTTCTCTTACCTTGAAATAATCCTCATGTATATTTCAATTTAAATAATTAAATAAATGTTCCTGGATTTAAAAAAACATGTGTTTTCAAAAATCATTTCAAGCAAAACTAGTAAAAATAATTCAATAAGAAAATTTTACATTTGCTGTTATATATACCAGTTAATAGCTGTTCTAAAACTGCTATTAAAAACATTAACAATAGCACATTATTTCTGTTGAAAGACGATAAGTCTGAAGTTCATTACATGAAAAGATATTTTACAAGATTATATGGTCATAATATTAATGATGTGCATTTGCTAAACATCTTCAAAGAGAGACCATTTCGTACAGAATAATGACGGAAGGACCAAGAATCAAAGGCATCTTTGATTATCATAATTTATTCTTCAAAATTTTTATATTTTTATCGAAAGATGTATGACGGTCGATCTTTCATAGTTTTAAAAAGGGATATTTCTTGCTGTTTCCAAATACGAATTACCAACATTTATCCATTAGATGACTTTCTTTTATTTTCTAATATGTAAACATTACGAGTTTTGCCTAAGAGCAAGTTTGTAAAGTCACTGGAAACAAAATGATGGGTACTGGAAATAAAAATAATATTACAAACTGAAGCACCCAGTCAAACGCTGCCTTATTTTCGGCAATGATGTAGTATGCTTTCTAACGTTTTTAGTTAGTTATTTTTGACATGGCCCTACTAAAATAGTTTTTAGTTTTAAATATTTCGCGACTGTATTTTAGATATTTTCGATGACATTTTTAATGTATTCCTCTAGATGACTCATAAAAACGATCCTTTTAAGGGCCACTCTTGCTTTTTTTTTTTTTTGCAAAACTCGAAGGAATTTTAATTTAATGGAATTAAAAATATAATATATTTTTTAATTAAGGCGCGTGGGGTGTATTATACCCCACCCCTACAAAATAGTGCAATATTCCCAACTTATGAAACCGCAATTTTGTGACCCTTTCAGTAGCTGAGTTTCTAGTAGTGTATGACCTTCAGATCCGGTTTACTGCTGCATATATGTTTCAGAAAAAGATTTATTGGCATTTGTTGGAACTGGGGTATGGCACACCCCACGCGCCTGTCCACGTAAGTGTTTTCCTGACGGAATATTTATTTCAGAAATTAAATTCTAGAGTATAACAATAAGTATTTCTACTCGGAAGGGATTTTAAAGTAGCTAAAATTATATATTTAAAAATTTTTTAGTGCATTATGGCAAAAAGAATGAGTCTCTATGAAATAGAGATGCAACGGCTGCGAGATTTATTTAGAAACTGTTGAAAGCGATGAAGATTGCATTTCGGAAATTGAAAGTGATACTGACATTGAAATATTTAGTGAACATAATACAGATACAGAAGAAGATGATGAACTGGATAATACTAAAGATGATGATGATTTCTGATGATTTTGTTGAAAAAGATGAAAAACCGGTGTGAAAAAAAAAAGGAAATTTAGTCAAAATGTAAGAGTTCGTTCGCATAATATTATGACTCATCTTCCAGGACCTGTAAAAGAAGCCAGAAATGTTACTGATCCCTTTAGTAGTTGAAATATTCTTATTGATAATAGTATATTGTCAATAATTGTAGAATGTACAAATTTATATATTTCTGAGATAGTTTTACATTATAAACGTGAAAGAGATGCTAAACCTACTGACGTGGTCAAGATAAAAGCAGTTATAGGACTTTTATATTTATGTGGTCTTCACAAGTCATCGCATCTCAACGTAAAGGACCTTTGGGCTACTGACGGTACAGGTATTGAAATCTTTCACCCAACAATGCCCTATAAGCGATTTTTATTTCTTTTACATTGCATGCGTTTCGACAAATTGCTAGACAGGCCACAGAGAAAACTCTTTGATAAATTAGCCGCAATTAGAGATTTCTTTGAAAAATTTATTTCAAATTGCAAAGATTTTTATAATTTAGGTGAGTACGTCACTATTGAGGAGAAACGTGAACCCTTTCGGGGCCGATGTGGGTTCCGGCAATATATGCCGAACAAACCAGCAAAATACGGAATCAAGATTTTTGCACTGGTAGACTCAAGAACTTTTTATACTTCTAATATGGAAATATACTGCGGTACACAGACAGATGGTCCCTTCAAGGTCAGTACTAGTCCATCTGACGTTGTGAAAAGATTAATTCAACCACTGCATAAATCTAGCAGAAACATTACTACAGATAACTGGTATACGAGTTACCCACTAGCTGCGGATCTTCTAAAAGAAAAGCTGACACTTGTAGGAACAATGCGGAAAAACAAAAGGGAAATTCCTCCTACTTTTGTTACTTCTAAGGGAAGGGAAATATTTTCTACACTTTTTGGTTTTGAAAAAGATAAAACATTAATTTCTTATGTTCCTAAAAAAGGAAAAACTGTTCTTATGCTTTCAACATTACATAACGATGATGCTATAGATGATACTACTGGAGAAAAGAAAAAGCCAGAAATGATATGTTTTTATAATATGACTAAGGGAGCAGTGGATACGGTAGACGAAATGGCAGCAAGTTATTCAGTTGCCAGAATAACAAGGAGATGGCCAATGGTAATTTTTTTTTCTGCTCTGAATATTGCTGCAATAAATGCTCGAATCATATTGCTTTCAACTGCTAATCCACCAACCAGATATAGAAGCAGACGCCTGTTTTTGAAGGACTTAGCATTAGAACTAATTAAAAATCGTATTGAACAAAGATCAGATATTAATACGTTAGCAAAAAATTTACGTACGGCGTGCAAAAGAAGAGCAGAAGTTCCTACGAATAATTCAAGCGAATCTATGAAATTCGAAATAACTAAATATAAAAGATGTGGTGAATGTCCTCGAGCTAAAGATAGAAAAACTCGAATGAGATGTATAAAATTTGAAATCTTTCTTTGCCAAGAACATATTAATATATTATGTTCAAAGTGTAACCAGATAAAATAAGCATTGTGCATTAGAGATGCAACAAAACTTAAAGGTATGATGTCTGTTTTGTTATTATTTTCATTTATTTTTATTTTAACTCTATAAGCTTAATATTGGAAATTAATTTTTGGTAACCTAAGGTTTATTCACGTATAATAAATAAGAAAACTGATTTAAAACTAAATAAAACCTTTTTTTATCTTATTTTAAATACTGGGGTGTGTGAAACCCCACGCGCCCGCTCAGGTAACTTTTCTTGGTGCGCCTTCCGCCGGGTTAATTAAGCGAATTATTTCCATTTATGCATTTTTAATTATTTGTATTTATTTTCATATTTAAAAGCAGAATTTTATCGGCGCTATCTGAGAAATAACCAACTAACTAAAAATGGTATATCGCATACTATATCATTACTTTGACTTTTTTGTACCCATCTAGGGTATTTTCGATTTCCCAGGCAGCAAGAGGAGGTACTTTTTAAAGATATCATAGAACTGGTTTCCTTCTTATTACAATCTTAGACAAAAAAAGAGGCACCAAGAAGAAGATATCCGAATGGGACGCAAATCGGTAGAAGTGATGTATATGTACAGAAAAACAAATGATTACAGTTAGAGAAAAATTGAATGACTTCTTGAAGTGATAGAGTTTTTACAAAGTGAAAAAGTCAGTAACGCGTTTGTCCACCTCTGACCCTTATGCAAGTAGTTATTCGCCTTGGCATCGATTGATAGATGTTGCGGATGTCCTCCTGAGGGATATTGTGCCAAATTCTGTCCAACTGGCGCGTGAGATCGTCAAAATCCCGAGCTGGTTGGAGGGCCCTGCCAATAATGCTCCAAACGTGCTCAATAGCATACAGATCCGGCGACTTTGCTGGCCAAGGTAATGTACGGCAAGCAGTAGAAACATGTGCAGTGTGGGAGCGGACATTATCTTGCTGAAATGTAAGCCCATAGTGGCGTGACATGAAGGGCAACACAACGGGCCTTAGAACTTCGTCGACCTACCGCTGTGCTGTAAGGTTGCGACGGATGATAACCACGGGGGTCCTACTATGAAATGACACTCCTGGTTGTCGGTCTGTCTGCCGGAAGACAGTCAGGTTGGTATCCCACCGCTGTCCGGGGCGTCTCCAGACTCGCCTTCGCTGGTCAGCGGGGCTTAGTTCAAAGTGGGACATTCTACTCCAGTCACTGACATTCCACTGCGAATGAGCCCGACACCAGTGCAAACGGGCATGACGTTGCAGAGGTCAATAGTAGTCGGTGCGAGGGGCGCCGGGACCTCAGCCCCCTTTCTGTGAGCCGTCTATGAATGGTCCTTGCGGTCACTGAAGCACTAGTTGCACGTACATTCGATGCTAATGATGCATCTGGGGATGAGAGTGTCGCTCTGACGATTGCTCAGTCTTCACGTTCTGTTGTTTCTCTAGACCTACCGCTTCCTTCTCGACGCTGTGTGCGGCCATAGTTCACCCATTCCTTCCAACATGGTTTAATAGTGGCGTCGCTCCTGCTCAAATGTCGAGCTATTCGCCGATAAAACCAACCGGCTTCTTTGAGCCGAACTACACGGTCTCTCTCAAATTCTGATATCTGCGTATATCGTTCGCGCGCCTGTATGCGAGCCATAGTTACTATTTACCAGAGACACGGAGTGAAATTCGTGAAGAATTTATGACCTGAAACCGTAATTTCTCCTCTTAAATATTCCGCCAGTTGCGCAGATAAGATGCGCTGTACCGACAACAGTTCTTTCATTGGCAGCTAAAATGTAAAATTTTTCCGTCGATTACCTGTATGCATATCAATTTGTGTCCAATTTTGCTTTATATCTTCTCGGTGCGTCGTTTTTTTGTCTAAGAGTGTATTTTGAAGTTCTTCAATACCTGACACCGCTACATGTCCTTTTACCAAGTCTTTAATACGTTGCGTTATTCATTATTTACTGATAACTAGTCGCGTGTTAGTGGTTGTCTTCAGCAAGTTCATTTGAGTGGATTTTTGTCTCATGTTCTTCAATCGTAAGCACTCTGCACACATTAATATTTCTTTTCTGTGCTTTTGTTGACGCATGGTAAATCGCTGGTGTTCCCCACACTTTTACCTATACAAATATCCGTAGATCATCAAAAACGAAAAGACGCGAAAGAGGGAAACGCCATTTGTTTTAAAAGAGCATCTATTTTTCCAAACTTCATAATAGCTTTTATGCCTAGCACAGTGAATATTAAATACATTATGTGTTATTGTTCCTAAAGAGTTAATATTTTAACACTGTAAATACCCACCTCATATTTTATGATCAATATTCTTACGGATTTTGTATTTATTTAGCTATTTATTCAGAACTGTAGTTAAAACTGTTTTATTTTTTCGTCCAACGCAGCGCGTGACGAATTTGAAGAGAAAACTATGTCTGAAAAGTAAAAATACAAGAGCGCGTGCATTTTATATTTAATACGCGCTTGATGAAAAAGCTTATAAAAGCCGGATTAAAACTACTCAGCTCAATTGTTATTATTGTTGTTTTAAGCGAAGTATATTGTTTACTTAGTGCTGTTACTTATTGTACGAGTTCGCTGTGTGATTGAATTAACTTTCTGTGCATTTTGAATTGAATTTTATTCAACGTTTCAGTAGTTCAAAATATAACTTCTGCGAGATATTGTGATATTGTACGAATATCTCTGAGGAAATATTTAAGAATTTTGTTTTCTTTCTTGTGAAAAGAATAAATTTTATTAACTTTTTATCGACTTGTGCATTCAGTCCATTACAAAACCGTACACAACGTAACAATATTTTATATCTGTTTTGTTAACTCAGGCAGGTTTACTGTATGCTCTTTTTAAATCATCGTAATTTAGATTTGGATAATTTCACCAAAGCAATTCTTAAGCATAATTTCTTTCTTGTTTTTAATAAATTAATATCACATCTTTTTACGTTGTGATAACTATTTTTCTGGTTAGCTTTATTTCTCAAGCACTGGTATAGTGTATTATTATAACGTGTGTACCAGGAAATGTGTCAAAGACATTGATGTTCTATCAGTTGTTGAAACTAGGCTTTCGTATAATCAGAAAATACAGTCAGAATAAATATATATTACTCGTTAGGTACCAAAATGTTAATCAAATATTATTCTTTACTTGCAAAAAATTTAACAAGCAAATCAAAAGTGCCAGTGAAAAGTATGTAAGTTATGGAGATCAACTCAATATACTTCTAAAAATGTTCTTAAACGTTAACTAGTTAAGAGCTGAAATTAAAGTATGATGTCCATTGAAAAATCTTTAACGTTTCCTAGCTTGTCTTTACCGATCCCATTCAGTCATTGAAAGGGTGCTGTTGAATTTCAGCATAATCGTAATTATACTTGTATTTCAAAACAACTCTCCCATTTTTGGCAGGATCCACATTTAATGGCATGTTTGACTTTTCCTTATACCTTATAATGATTTTCGAATATAAATCACAAACTCATAAACAACATTCACTGATAGATTTATGCTGAAGTTATATAGTTAGAATACATTACAGAATATCGCTTTTTTACTGTAGTTAGAGTAATAGAAGAATTAATACATTGTAATATATAATTAATATGTAATAGAATTATATTATAGTTAGTATGCATAATGGATTATCTCTGAGTAAGAAATAATTATTTAGTTGCAGTTATTATAATTCTGAAAGAATAATTTATATATGCCTCTTCAAAAAGTGATGTTGGGCTTTAATGGATTAAACGAAACTGAGAACAATCATAAATTATTCGGTGTAACTACAGTATGTTGTATATAGCTCTAAATTTTAAAAATAATTAACTGTGCTTTCTATTTTAAAATATCTTAATTATTAAACAAATAAAGCGATCCATAAAATTCCTGTGCCAGAAATGGAAATAAACTTACCTTCCAAAGATGAGGCATTTTCAGGAAAACTTTTAATTTTGCGAACGAAATGAGACGAAGATATAAGCCTGTAGCTGCAGTCAAAAAATTTTAAGTGCGATTTATGTAAAAAGCACTGCCAAAAAATGAATCAAATAATTTCTTTGTTGCGGATTTATTCTGTTGCTGTTAGAATTTTACTATTTCATTTTTCTACTCCATATTTTGTTAGCAGTTTCGTAAACAATGACATATCTTTGTTGGAAGAATATAATTGTTGGATAACCTCTTATTAGAGATATTTAGGTGACGGGACTTCTAAGTAATTTGCATTAATTTGCAAATTCCTGTTCTATCATCATCTCTAATAATCGATTTTCGGTGTTTTACTTTTATTTTAATTGGATATCTATTTCCTGAAAATTGATTAGTAGTCTAGAACTCTGTTAAAATTTCTAACCATATTATGTACAGAATATTGTTAATATTAATCTTCACAGACATTCTGAAATTGAATAAAAATATATTAATTCATTTTTAAGCTATACTAAATAGTAAATATAGCATACAATGAAATCTTAATTTACAAACGTAATACAGGAGACGGCATGCACTATCAGCCAAGGGCACACGTTAAAGAGAACTCAAGCACACTATAATTAACAGAAAAGTAATATCAATAATTTAACTGCGTTTTTAAGTAGTTAGTCAACCTGCAATTATAATTAATTTGGTTACATAAATTAAGTCAGTACTCAAAACAAAAAGAATACACTGCAAATAATAGAAGATTAAATATTATTAGGAATGAGGAAATTAAGTTTTAAATGACATTATTAAACAATATGTATAAGATACGTAAATTATGTCATTAACTCATTCAATAGATTCAAAAAGAAATTCTTTTTCCACTACAGTGATCAAACATTGTGGAATTACGTACAGTTTAAAAACGTAATACTGCTGATCATAATATGTGACAAATATTACGTCATTATTTGCAGTTATCCCACGCATTTTTATTTCTTTTTGTATTTTCCTCAAGGTAATTTGTTTTACGCTGATGGTTCGTCAGTGTAATTTTTCCAGTGTTCTAGAATAAGTAAATATATGCTTTGATTACAGGATCCATTGAGCCAGCAACCCGTATAACACGCCTGTTTTATCAGGACTTAAACTATATTTGGATTTAAATGTTTTTAAATTTACAGAACATCTTATCTTCACATTATAATTCTTCATTTAACTTTTACAATATTTTACTTGTATTGAATACAATATGGGGGGTTTTGGTTATTGCTGTGGAAGTGACTGTCAGGGTAGCCTGTGTTGATTGGAGGCAGATAGCGTATCTGACTCCTCATAATGGTTAGGTAAATTTGTGAGGTTACGTACAATTAAGAGAAGCTCTTTACAAACACAGACACACACGCACACACACACACACACACACACACACACACACACATTAATAACGCCTCTTTTGGACGAGTCTATGTCTTTTGGCAGAATGCCAGCCAGGGTTGCGTTTGAGACGGTCGAACTATAGTTTATCCCATGTCCCTCCGACTTTTAGTTGAAATTAAAAAAAAGTATTATTTATAAGATAATCAAGTCCTTAATATATATATATATATATATATATATTTGATAGATAGCATAGATAAATATTTAAATGAATTATAGTCCAGGTAGTGTGAGGAGTCTGCTAACGAAGGTCTTTCTAGTCGAGAGGTCAAGAGCATTGTAGAACTACAGTCGAGAGTTCAGGAGCTTTCTTCTGATGTTACTCCGATGGCGAAACTCTTCAAACTGAATTAGCCACGCCTTCTTAATTTTACAGTAGCATTATACATCCTCTGATTCGTTATATCTGGAACGATATCAGAGAAAAAATCAGATCATTGGTTCGTCCCCCCTCCTGCAATCGACAGGCTTTGACGACAGACACGTTGCAGAATGCTGAAATCTCCTGACACTAGTCATGACGTTATGTCTCTGCGATGTCAAAAACATGTCGTGTGACACGTCGTAGAGGCTGGGAGTAGTGAATTGCAGGGACTGCACATACGACTTACTTAGCTGTGTGTGGTACGCCTCAAATACAATAATATTACAATATTTTACAATATTGTGGCGAAAATTGCTCCTTTCGACTGACCTATAGCTTAGTGGAGAAGACGCAGGGCTTGAGACCCGAAGGTCCTGGGTTCGAAACCTATCAAAGGCAAGATGCCTGATAATTAGTTTTTATGTAAACTTCCATCTTATTAATCTGTTTTCTTTATCCTATGCATTCTTTTATGTTTATCTTATTTATCTGTTTTTTTTCAGAACATTCCGAGTCTGGAATCTTCCAGCATGTCCATCAGCTGTATATAAGTAGTTCTTCAATCAGTTCGAATTAACAAAGTCTTGAGTTTAGACATGAGTACTTGGCTGTTCATTTGTACGATACCTTCATCTACGAGTCAGTTTGATGGAGGCGACGGGTGCCACGGTAGAGTTACGCCAAAGTCTGCAGCTTCAAGGACTACCTCCTGAGTTTGGGCTCTTACAGGATTCCCGTAAAAGATCGAGAAAGATGGTTGATGAGAAGAAAACTGAGCAGAATCCTCCAGCAGGAACTAGTTCCGCTTCGAGTAGCATCGCACCAATACTTATCCTGACGTACCATTTACCCAGAAACTCGTGTATATTGACCGGGGACAGCCAAGAAAATACTAATAGATGACTCAAGGACTTTGATCGAATTACCAACTATAACCGCTGCAATGATCAAATGTGTGTGCGAACGTCATTTTTTACCTCGCCGGAACCGCTCGACAGCGGTTCGATAATAATGAAGACATATTTACCAATTGGACAGTTTTCATAACTGCTCCTAAGAACACATTTTTCCGTGCAGCTGACATAAAGCGCCAAACTGAACGATTACTACTCACACTTGCATAGCAAATCGATGAGACGTCTGATGTTTACATTCAAGATGTTTTCACTCTCTGCCGAAAAGCAAACCCATCCATGTGTGAAGACGAGAAAGTGGTCCATCTCATGGAAGGTATTGCTGAGGACTTGTACGGGGTCCTGTCACCCCAACACTATGACAGCATCGTTGCCTTCCTGAAACGCTGCCGTCACATAGAAAGCCTTCGCCCGACCACGATTTCAGTGGCTACCTAATATCCCCGATGTGTCAGCTCATGCCAGTCGTGGGCTAATGCCCATGTCGGACGCCAGTGAACTAAGGTCTATAGTGCGTGCCATCGTCAGGGAAGAGCTTTCGAAGATCCTGTCGGTAGTTCAGGCTTGCATGGAAATAGAACCTGTAGCACCAAAAGACATAGCATCTGTGATCCGGGAAGAGGTTATGGAGGCGCTGGCACCACTCACATTAGCAGGGAGAAGCAAAAACACTACCCAACTTCAACTCCAGTTAGGCCGCAGCCAAGACGTAAAGCCAGCCAGAGAACTACTCCACAACGTAGGACAGATCTGTGGAAGACTGACGATAACGTGTATCTCTGTTTTCATTACGGACACCCAGGACATGTTCTGAGGTACTGTAGGGAGAGACGCCAAATATTTGAAAATGCAATGAATAATACGCCATGAATTTAGAACTATAGGAAGCAGAGGGAGCTATGATTTCTAAATAGATTTCTGATAGAAATCTATTTAGAAATCTTAGCTGAAATAATAGGAAATAGATTTCTGATATGCGAAAAGGAACTATCGATACCAGCTTCAATTGCCTCTATAGAGAATAGTTGTGGTAAATTATAATTAAGTAATTGTTTTCCCGACGAACCCAACTGATACCGAAAGAGATGAACGTAGGCTGTTTAATGATCATAAAAAACCACGCTATTTGTTCCCTAAGTGGTCAGGCTCCAGAAGGCTCCAAGGAACATAGGTCCTAGAAATGCTTATCTCAAGAAAACTTAAAAGAAATTTTCGACACTGATCGGACCAATACTGAGAAACACGATCTATTGAATTCTACTAGATGAATTTAGTGATTTCACTTTAAAATTCAGTATTTTTCACTTTAAAAATATTGCGAGAAAATCCCGATGCAATGCGGGGAAGCAATAGATACAGGTGACAGCGCACCAGACAAAGACCATACCGTGTGTCAGCCACTGAGAGGGGTGTAATTGCAGACGAAGTGCAACGAATGCTAAAATAAAATGTAATACAACCGTCAGACAGTCCATGGTCATCTCTAGCCGTGCTTGTGAAGAAGAAAAACGGTGAATGGCGTTTTTGTGTCGATTACAGGAAGTTGAACAAGATAACCAAAAAGGACGTCTATCTGTTGCCTAGTATCGATGATGCTTTGGAATGCCTGGCTGGGGCAAAATTTTCTCTATATTGGATCTCACGTCAAGCTACTAGAGGTTGATGATAAAGACAGAGAAAAGACAGCTTTTGTGACTCTAGATGGTCTCTATGAATTTAAATTCATGCCGTTCGGTTTACGCAATGCTCTAGCCGCATTCGAACGGATGATGGACACGGTGCTAAGAGGCGTCAAATGGAATATTTTCCTCTGCTACCTCGACAACATAATCGTGTACGTACCTAATTTCAAAGAACAGCCAAAGCGTTTGAGGGAAATACTGAAATGTATCCAAAGAGCAGGACTGACGCTAAATTTCAAGAAATGTTCATTCGACAAAAAGGAGCTGACTATACTGGGACACTTAGTCAATCAACATGGGATATATCCCGATACACAAAAGGTAGAAGCTGTAACAAAGTTCCCTGTTCCGCAAAATATCGCCTATTTACAAAGTTTTCCGAACTTGTATTCCTACTACCGACAATTTATTAAAAATTTCGGGTATATTGCAAAGCCCCTGCATGACTTGTTAAAGAAAGATGCAAAATTTTCTTGTAACGAGTTACAGATTGAATCTTTCGCAAAGCTCATTAGGTTGCTGACCAGTGGCACTGTTTTGGGACATTTTATTGCAGACGCAGAAACGAGGATACATTCTGATGCTACTAACTAGGTCATTGGTGCAGTACTGGTTCAGATCCAGGATGGCAAAGAAAGACAAATAGCCTATGCATCTAGAAAATGAATGCACCTATGAAAATCCTTCCCGGTAGTCACGGATCACCACTCTTTATGTTGGCTGGCCAATGTAAAGGATCAATCCGGAAGACTTGCACGGTGGGCTCTCAGGTTGCGGGAATACGACATAAATATACGTCTACAAGAGCGATCGCAAACTCTCCGATGCAGATTCACGATGAAGGAAACCCCTTATAGAACCAATAATTGAGAACAGTGAAGGCATATCTTTCTTCGCAGAAATCGTAGATTATGAAAAAGAGCAACAGAAGGACAAATAATTAAAACCCATCATTAAAACTCTCGAGAGGTGACGCATATCAAAATTATCAAATAAGAAATGGTACACTGTACAAAAGAAGCTATGATCCTATGGGACAGCAATGGTTCTTGGTAGTACCAAAGCAACTTCGTAGTGAGGTTCTAAGAAGTCTTCATGATACTCCAATCGTTGGTCATCTCGGATTGTCCAAAACGTACGACCGAATAAGGAGGAAGTACCCTTGGCTAGGGCTATATGAGAGCAGATGCAGGTATGTATCATACTGCCGAGAGTGCCAAAGACGGAAATTGCCGCCGCAACTTCCACCAGGACAGCTTCATGCAATAAAATCCTCTGACACACCGTTTTCTAAAATTTGAATAGAATTACTTGGACGCTTTCCTGTTACTTGAAATGGGAACCGGTGGATTATAGTTTGCAGAGATTGCCTTACCAGACTTCTAACCATAAAGGCAATACCGATAGCTCAGTGCACCGGAATTGCCAAGTTTATAAATTGTATTGAAGCATGATGTTCCCAAAGAGAGGGTAAGTGACCGAGGACGCAACTTCCTATCCACCTTTGTTAAAGAAGTCATTCAGCTAAGCAAGACTTCTCATCTTCTGACGACTGGATACCACTCTCAGACCAATGGCTTAACTGAAAGATTCAATAACACACTGGCAGACATGGTGCCCATGTACGTAGGCGTTGAACAGAAAAATTGGGATACTACTCTACCATTTGTAACCTATGCCTATAATTCAGCCAAACAAGACACACATGATTCAGCAACTTCTTTCTCATTTATGGTAGAGATATCCAGACTACTCGCTATGTAATTTTTCCATACAGTATCGAAGATTCGGACGATATTTATGCGCAACATCTGATCACTAGAGCTGAAGAAGCTAGATAGCTTCCAAAACTCCATATTCTTAAAGCGAAAACCACAAACAAGGGGTGATACGACGAGAGGCATCACCTGTCAGCTGCAATATCGAAGACTTAGCCTGGGTCTTCACTCCAATACGAAAGGTTGGATTATCTGAAAAGCTCCTAAGACCTTACTTTGAACCATATCGAATAACACGACAGCTCTCTGACGTGACGTGCGAAGTAGAAAGTATAGAACAAAATAGGAAACGACGGAATTCAAACGACATCGCTCACGTATTGTGATTGAAACTTATTTTGATCCAAAAGTACAACTAAACGATGAAAGAAAGCCCAATATTTCCAGGAAACATGTTATAAGAAGCCAGAGCAGATCGCAGCGGGGCACCTAAGAAGAGGGGAAATGTAGCGAAAATTGCCCTTTCGGCTGAGCTCCTATAGCTTAGCTGAGAAGGCGCAGGACTCGAGACCCAAAGATCCCGGGTTCGAAACCTATCAAAGGTAAGATGCCTGATAATTGGTTTTTATGTAAATTTTCTTATTAATCTGTTTTTTTAATGTTCCAGCATGTTCATCAGCTGTATATAAGTAGTTCTTCATTTAGTCCGAATGAATCAAGTTTTGACTTGAGTACTTGCCTGTTCATGTGTACGATTCCTTCATCTACGCGACAATACTTATTGCATTTTAGTGTTATTTATTTGAATATGTTACGGTAGGCTTTTTGGGAGGCTGGAGGTCTATTTTGTAATGCTAATTAAAGTATATAGGGACTCTAATTACTTCTTACATTTGAAACTTAAGCTATCTGGATCATTTATTGCTTTTCCTAAACAACGTAAAATTAAACTGTTTATAAGCGTGTTTTCGTTTAAATTGATTTCATAATTTAAAACATTATGCTACACAGAACGTATTTTTAATAAGTTGGAAATAGAATCCCAATCTATATTTCAGCACAGACGATTATGATTCATAGTTATTCTAATCTGGTTATTGTGCAGAGCAGGGAAGATGTGTATTTTCGTCATATTCTTCAAAAGCAAATCTGACTTCAGTGAATAGGGACATTATCAGATATCACTGAAAGGTGATTTACCCGTAGGATAAAATGTTTGTATTTTTGAAACATTGTTTAAAATTATTACGTAGTTCAAGGTATGTTTCTTTCTTATGATGTCAAAACTAACTTCAAAACATATGGTTACCAAAATGATTATCGAACCCCCACCACGGTTTCATTTAGGAAGCAGATACTCCGAATTACAAGTGTGTTTCCTGCTTTTATGACACATAAAGGTGCCCTAAGGTAACGGATAGTTTCTTACAAGCTTTTTTTAAATAAAAATGAACTTGTTTTCACTGCTCCAAATTTTGCGTTTTATGTTCTTGGCACCATTGTAAACTTTACTTTGCTATTACTTGTAAGACAAATGTTTTAAGTTAGGAGATCTGCCATAGATGTTCCTTTTACTCATTTCACTTTGTACTGCGTATTTCGAAACTAGGTTTTTTAGATGAACATTAATCACGGCAGGCAACTTTCCCGCAGTAAAAAAAATCATTAACGTTCTTCTCAGCATTTTCGTTTCCCTTATTGCGTCAAGAGGATGATTTGCGTTCACTCTTGTAAGCTCTTATGACTCCAGCCGTAGCACCTTTCAGTATCCCAATAATATGGTAACTGGGCTTAATGATTCACCAACGAATCACGGATCACTTTAGAAAGCAATCAAGTCATTTTATATTGCTTTTCTTCCTCAATTAACTACCCGGTCTGCACCGAAATTGTACTAATCGTCCAGTTTACTATTAACTAGTTGCTATACTAATCGTCTTAATTAAGTACGTAACAACAAAGTTAAACGAAGATTTAAATAAACGTTTTTATATAACACTTACTTGCATTTGACCAGATACACTACTTGTGCTTGCAGAAATTATCTCAGCAGTTTGCAAGATTCAATTAACATAAAATGATAAATTATAGTTCACATTAATTAAGTGTAAAGATTTGCAGTTTAAATATTTAAAAACCTTTGGTTTTATTCTAACTAATTTTTGCGACGGCAGTGTCTGATGCGCATGTGGATGTGTTGGAAGCTCTGGCCACTAGTTATTCGAATTCCCTGAAACAAGAATGCATCACCTTAGAAAGACCGTCAGCTGAAACCTGGCACACATGTGCCAAAAGTACCAGTAGGAATTCATTTGCAGTTAATCATATTCAGAGCTGTACTAATGTACTCTCTCGAATTCGAACATTTTGCAAGATTAAATTGTATTTACTAAATAGTACATAACACTGCTTTGGTATGCGTCGCTACAATTTTGATTTACAAACGCAGTTATATATTTCAGTCAGAGCAGCGTGAATATTCAATATTTCGGCCCCTACCACTGTGCAATTTCTAGCATGCGTATTATTGAAGGTAGTGGTATAATGGTACATTAGACATTTTTATAAATTCTGATCGAATTTTACTTCAAATCTAAATTCTGCATAACCATTCCATGCTCGTTAGAATATTTTGTCTATTTGTATCGGTGTAACGCTTGCAACGCCACGTAAGGTCAGTGGCGAGAACCGAAAACTAATCAGCAAGTGATGGGCGCACTCTTGCCTCACATTAAGTAGTTTTTCCTTTGCCAATCAAGGCGGTAGCCAATTGTTATAATTTAATTGTAAGCCTTACTCACTCTTTTGCCAATTTAAGCGGTATTATGTCTTACAGATAATAAATATTGTTAACTTTTTCAACTTTATTTTATGAAATCATAGCCATTCCACAACCACATGCTATTAACAATAACTGTTCTAAAATACGTTTAATAGATTTGTAAAGTCAATGTATCAGTAATGGTTTATAAGAGTGTAACATAATACTGCACTTAAATTATAATGGTTTCATGTCTTTATATTTGTATGTACTTGTACCGATGCCGCATATTTCGGTGTTACATACGTCCAGAATTTTCTTGGCAGTGTTTATTCAATGAACTGTAACATAAATCGCGCATTACTATTGTACCTGCATATTTGTCACAGTTAATTGTCATACACATCTTTTTGCGCATGACATATATCTTGTAATTATATTATAGTGGTTTTCGTATATGTATCTGCTTTGAACTATAGTTAAATTTCTAGAAAAATGAAAAGGACGGCTTTATTTTAAACCAAATGAACTTCGCGTACATTGTTCCCTTCTTGCCTTGTTCAGCTGAAGCTGAAAAATCAGAAAAGAGTGCTTTTCCCTTTATGGCTCTTTATCCCTTCAACTATGTTTTCACTGTCTTTTCCGACTAAGACAGCTCCTGGAAGACATGTCTCTGAACATATAAATGAATTTCGAATCACTGACAGAGCTTAACATGTTGAAAAGCACAATTCTAAGCGGACCAGTTATTCTCTCGGTGGAGTAAAGTAAAGTAACCCTGCTGGCGAAAAGCAATAGTCGGATAATGAAATCCTTAGACCTCGCTGAGAGAACAGCAGAACCGTCAACAACGCCAGCAAAAGATTGCTCTAAATTTCAAGAACTCAGATCTTATATACATCTATTTGACTTACCCCCTGATGAGAGCTAAAGAAAACCTGAAGTAATATTAAAGTTCAAACAAAAGATAAAGGGATAATCAGCATGAACACTGCGATTTATTTTTCATCATTGCGAAGTACACTTTATAATCCGAAAACTGCAAATTAAATTTTGTAGTTTTACATTTTCTTTCAGAATCTATATCTATCTATCTATCTATTTATCTATCTCTCTATCTGTCTCTCTCTCTC
>KK114588.1:23289-71813 GCA_000611955.2 Stegodyphus mimosarum | reverse complement strand
TAACGCCCGACCACACAGTGCTCGCATCTGTCAACATGCTCTGCAATGTACACAGATGCTTCCCAGGCCACCGTACTCTCCTGACCTGTTACCAATCGAACATGTGTGGGATGTGATTGGACGCCGTTTGCAGACTCTGCCCCTGCCTCGTTCAGAAGACGAACTGTGGCAAATGGTTGAAAGGGAATAGAGCCATCCCTCAGGACACCATCCGCACTCTCATTGACTCTATGCTTAGACGTGTTTCTTCGTGACTCGCTGTTCGCGGTAGTCCTACATCCTACTGAGCAGAAGCCGTTCTCGCTCTGTATCCTGACTATCATTGTGAAATTAAGATCACTTATTGCTGCTTGCTGTCTCTTCCAAATTTCACCACTTTCTGACCACTCCTTCTTGGGTTTGCATTTTCAATGTCGAGCAGTGTATTAACCATATAACATTAAATTTTCAGTAGGAAATTTAGTGTGCTGAACTATAAAGAACTAATCAGGAAAATACACAGAATTGGAACTTGAAATAGCATTTGTAATATTTAATTTATTTCAGTTTTATTTTTAACGAACTTGTCATTACAGTTTTAAAGTTTTAAAAATAATAATGTTTCTCATTTAAAAATTCAAATTTCTATGTTTTACATTTTTCTTTCAAATTTTTTCTCACATTTTCAAATTTATTGTGACAATTGTAATTAATGTTATATTTTAAAAAAATATATAAACAAAACTTGAAAAAATATTGTTCCAGCGGTTGCTTACAAAAGTCAGAATTAAGTTAAAAACAATTCATTTAAAAAATTTGCTGTTACGTTTTTTATATTAAACTACATACATTAGCAAAATGCTAAATTTTTTAAGAGCTATAGAGTATATGGTTTTTCAAATGGATTCAATAGAATAAATAATTAAAAAAGGTAAAAAATACTGGGAGAATGAAGTGGGGAAGAAACTATACTATCATTTCACTTCCCTGATGTGATATAAGCTCTATTTCGGTAACAAGATGTGAGAATCTCCGCTAACTACCTTGCAAATTTTAAAATTTAAAGCATAATTCAGCACAGTGTTCCTTTCAAAAACATTACATTTTTCCATTAACATTACATTTCTTCGAAAACATTACATTTCTATTACAATTTTTCCCCTTTACAGTTCCAACCTTTTCCCGTGGCCTCGAAAAATATTTGTCTTCCTTCCATGAAGGTAACCTCCGTGATTCTTTCACTGGGGCCTTCTGGCTCAGCGGTTATCAAAGGGCGATAATGAGTGTTATTGCTTTTACGTCTCTGGTAAAATTCATTTCTGAAGAAATAGAAAATGGTCACTGCGTTTGGCCTCATTGAATCATATTGAACAACACGTGCTCTAACAAGAATTTACCAATGCAAGAGGTAAGAATTATTTTTTAAATTTATTTTTCTTCCATGTAACGTTGCAAATAGCGGTCCCAGGCTTGATCTGTCTTTATATCAAGGATATAAGATCTTTAATTTTTTTAATCGCTTCCTAGTTTTTGGCTCAGAAAAGAAATGCAGAAGTAAACGCTGGAACTTTAGAAAATAAAATCCTTGTTGAGTTGAGTTTTAAGTATTCAATAACAAAAATTTAGTTTTATCACTTAGAGATATAGATAACTGATTGTATAATAAATTTATACCTTAGAATAAAAGCGGAATTATCGAATGGCGAAATATTTCTTTCAGTTTTTTTTGTGAGCTACATTTTCAGTAGTTTAAATCGCCTTTAAAAAATCAGATTGTTATAAGAAATTTTCAGGTCTCAAGCATTTTATTGTTGCTTTCTTAGGGAGTAATGAAGCTGGGAATGAAGATTCTTATTGAGTTCATGAATAATGAAGATTCGTACTGAGAATTAAATTCAGGGGACTAAAAAATGTTACACATCTGAATTCCTGTATACATGCTTAGTATCATATCTTGTTTGATTCCCTCTAAAACAAATTCTCATGCAAAAATTAATTACTTTCTTAACTCTATCTGTGATTCAGTGGTCAAGACGGCTGAATACTGGTATTTCGACTTGGGTTCAAGGCCAGGCGATCAGGCTGGCTTCATAGTTGGTTTTCCTCATGTGAAAACGTAAGTAGGAGCAAATTCTCCTTAAAGGTTCTCCACAAAGACATCCTCTTTCCTTAGGTAAGCAGCCTCTTCAACTTTCCCATGTTCAATAAACCTAAACTAACGTATCTATTTTCTGAATGAACTGATATAGATATCATAGTGTAGACGCAAACAGAAAACAACGGATAAATAAGTTTTGAATCTTTTTTTAAATTTTGAATTATAAAATGGTCTACACTAATTGATTTAGTAAAAATTCGTATTTCATTTGTAGCACGGTTGAACTTTATTTTGTCACCAAAATTATTCATAAAAGGAATGTTTTCTAAGCATAGTTTATGAGATATGAGACGCTGATTAATTTGGCTTTCTTCTTTCGAATATAATTTTATTCTTATTTGTCGTATTAAGGAAAAGGTTATCTGCTTAAGCTGGGGGAATTTTGTGGACGAAATTGGCTCATATAGCCTTTACATATATGAGAGAACACGAAAAGTTCATGCAGTCACTCTGTTTATCGGAATTTGAATTCGGGTTGAATTATCAGTGGTAAAGAAATTTTATCCGCTTTATCGCTAGTTATCATTTAGAACATAAGGAACTAAAATTTCGCTTAAGTAAACAGTAGTCGTGGAATGTACGCCATTTAGAAATGAGATTAAAATTAGTTTTCATCACCTGAAACCTTTATATTCATTACATTGTCTTTACATGCATATTAAAAACTGCAATAAGTTGAAAAAACAATTATGAAAAGAATGAAACGAAGAAAATTCCCTTTACGTTTATCCATTATTTAAAATTGAACTCGAAAAAATGATAATATAATATTTCGCCATTTATGTAATAAACTAACTTAAACTGAAATATATAATAATAATAATAAATATATATAATAATAATAATAATAATAATATATAATAATAAAAGAATAATATACCGATATTTGGAACAGAAAAGAGCTGAAGGAAGATCTTAAACGCGCGAGAATCGAAGTAACAAATTATTCTTTTTATTCTATATTCTCCTTCTACAAAATATTTTCTGGAACATACCAAATTCTCAAACAAGCCATATGGGTTCAAAATACGCACAATTTTCCCCTACCCATTAGAGGAATCCCACAAAAGAACGCACTGTCGTAAAATAGTCTTCAAACCTCAAGCGCTAGAATGCCTTCCCCTGCGACCACCGAGAAATTGTCCCGAGCCCTCGGTTGCTGCATACTTAGCTCGGGACGTATATGTCTCAGCCCCCGCGTAAAGCAAGGATTCATAAATGATCCAAAGAATCAAAACTCACACATAATTACTGGCACAACTTTCGATATAGAGAACTCGGAAATTAACTGCTATATTCGTATATTCTAACGTGGACATATCAAGATTTCGCTAAAGAGTAATACAGAATAGCAAGAACTCATATCTTAATTAAAAAAACTATTTAATAAAGTCAGTCGGCAAATCTAAAGTAAAAGAATTTTCTATGAATGTTTAAAAATAGATCTTTGTTTTTTTATTCCATAACAATATGGATCCCTGCAAGTTAAAAATTATTTTATTGATAACAGAGTTATTTACATAGCACCATTTGACTTTCAGTTTAAAAGAATGCTGGCATTAAAAATTATCATTAAAAATTAAATTTTAATGTATTTATACCGATAAATAAACGATGAAATATGCCTTTTTAATGTTTGGTTTACTATAAAAGGTCTTTTACTCTGAATGTTGTTTAAAAAACAAATCGAAAATGCTAGTTCTTTCATTTTACCGTCATACTGAAGAAAATTATATTAAGAAGAAAATTATTTAAAACATTCTGTAAGAAAAAGTTGGTTCTTGTAAAATGCTGTTTTTATTCATAGTTTTTATGTTTACATATAAAGGAAAAATAATGTGCAATGCTTTGTTTGCAGCTCGAAAGCTTAACATTTTCGTGCTCTGGAGCCTAGGTTAGAAAGCCAACTTTTGATATAGAAAACTTTCCACCTAGGTTGGAAAGTTTATCCAAGCTATGGAAAATAAAATAAGTTTAAAATAAATAATTATTGATCATTCAGGTGAAAATTTTTATTAAACATTAAGAAAATAAGCTCAGATATCTGAAGTCTTAAAGCATGATGTATAATAAATTTTAAGATAGTATCATTTATTTAATAATCTCCTATTTACATTGGAATAACTTAAAATTAGCTTCTACTGATAAATTAGCGCGCTATGGGTTCACTCGCTTCGTCCATCTATTATGCTTGCATCACATAATGCTTCTCATCGGACAGTATTTCTCAGGTCAGGCCCTGAAATTTTACTATACACAAGAATTTCACACACCAGTGGCCACATCTGAGGTTACCCATGTGAGGGTGGGTACCTGAGGCGCCTGTAATAACGGGATAAAGTTATTACTGAGACAGGCCTACCCATCAGTATCAAAGTATCAAAATATCACTCGCTGCGAATGGAGGAGATAGGCTTCTTCGTACTCCTCATGGTGACGTCCCGAGAGAGCTGGAGGCCTTGCGTCTCGAAGGCCACAGTTTAAGTCCAGTTTGCTTGACTATATATTCAAACTCCCTAAGCGGGGCACACAATCTCGGTCGCCTAGCATACAGTCCTCTTTTAAACAGCTTTATGCGTATTGTCGTGTCTGATACTCTGCAAGCAGGAATAAGTGCGAATCTAAGATGAAATCAAGTTGCAGTCCTGTTTTGATGGGTACTAAGTCACAATCACCGGCCATTTGCAAAAGCAGTAACTTTTGGCCTACCTTCTGTAGGTCTTTGAGAAGCTTAACAATAGTTATAAATTATTTCCACAAAAACCTTACCACAGAACGGTCATTATTTAGCAATCTTACAACGCTTCGGACTGCCATTCACTTGCTTTTAATTGCCCTGTAGCTCGAGAAAGCAATTATGATTTCAAATCTCGCATCGAACTCGAATATTATTTTATAATATCTTAAATATTTTTTATTATTTCATCGTTTGTTTCACAGCAATTCAGTTCTAAACAGCTGGTTTTTTTAAGCTGTATCATATTAACGTATGCCATCACATTGCCAGTCATTTGCATACAATACTCGTAAGAATACTCGAAGCAACTTGTTTTTATTTTTAACATATTTAAATTTCATAAATTTCAAACCACGTTTACCCGATTTGTCAATTTGTTGCTTATTTTTTGGAAATCAGAGTATTAGTGGATTGTATTTCGAAGAATTTGCTCTGTTATTTTTGATGGTATATATTACGAAGCACAACTATTCCCCGTAGGTTAGTTTATTGTTTTTCAATAATGTAATCTGAATAAAACTTAGAAATAAAAAATAGAAAATACATAAAGAAAAATTGAAATAATATTAGCTAATTATTCTATTTTTTATCAAAATGTATATCATATCGTGTTGAAAGTTTTATATTAGAATCAGTTATCCAAATCTTTTAACAGTTGAAACAAATTTTCTACGCTTGTACATGTTTCCTTATTTTAGCATGCGTGTTAACTGGTTAAATTCTAATTTCAAAATACTTTGTGAAATATCATAAGCATATTATAAATTCCCAATTCTGCGCGTTTTCATCCCTCATTTTTTTAATCACAAAAAAACTAATCTTGGAACCAGTCCTTTCACCTGGGTTGGAACCTGTCAAACTACGAGTATTTAGCTGTTTTAACCACTTCACCACTGTTGGGGCTGGATCTGAAAGAAATTTTGTATTTGCAATTATCCAGAAACGGCAAAGGACTGGTAGTTTTGCCCTGTGGAAGCTTTCATGGATTTCTCCATATGTAGCTAGAATACGAGGTATTCTTTCCTAGGTTCCCAACCATTTAAGCAAACAGCCATCGTGTGCATTAACATATTCTAAACAAATCAGCTCTTTGATTGCAAATATTTTCATGCCTAATACTGTGAATCAATTTTACATTGATGAAAGATGCTAATATTTATATTTCTACAAAGCATAAATTAAATACTTTGATCACATTGTGTCGAGAACGAATGGCATGCCTTTAATCAAAATAAAATTCGTACTTCAGGGCAATTCCCTAATAAATATACAAAATATACAACCTATCCTTCACATCAACCTCCGATATTTGTTACCCAGTTCTGTTTCGCTTACTTGCAGATTTATTCAGTTGACAGCAAATCTTAAACGATATATTTTTGTTTTTTTATATAAAGTAAGGTGAAAAGTCACATCAATTTTTTCCAGCCATAAATTAAATTATACATTACTCAATTCATACGAGAGAGAAATCTCATTCTGTGTTTGCAATGTTTATACTGTTGTAAATATTAATGTCTAGCTACGTTGCACGAAAAAAAAGAATAAAGCTTCCTACAGAAGTACTAAAGTAAATTCCAAGCTTATCGTTAATCTCATCTTAACGATAATAGTCTCTCATGGATTGTCGCCAGAGGCAATTGTCTCTAACTCTTTCTTTTCTTTTAAGAGTACAACCATTTTAGACCCAAACTGGGAGTATCTTACATATCACCTTTACAAACAGCTTTAGGGTAATGATCCGAAACATTACAGTTCACTAAGTCAAGTTCAAGTAGTTTCGAGAAACTATTTTATCGTTCCATTTATAGTTGCATTATCCAGGTGATATTCTATCATTTAGGTAATCAAAGGATAACTAACAGAATAGCTAAAAATAGTAACAGAAATTCAGTTATTCTGCCTAATTTGAGAATTAATGGGATTTTCAGCGTTTTATGTCACATCTAAAACAGTAAACTTATTATATCAATTTATCGTTGAAATTTCGCAGTGAGATGTGCTTTTTACTTATAAGGATAAAACAGATATAAAATGCTTTTCCATTTCTTCATGTGTAATCACTGCAATCTTTAAACAGTTTCTTTCATTTGTCTCACCAATGGATAATAATAATAATTTTGGTTTGTGTACGCAAATAAAAACATATTAAAAAGTAAAAGGCGTTTTTTTAACGTTTTGTGAGTTACCTTTATTTATTGAATATTATGTTCTTTGCACTTAAAACATAAAATTCAATTCAACAGCAATATCACAAAATAATTTAAAAAGAGCATATCTTTAGAATTTCTGATAAGCATTCTCACCAGCTGGAGACAGAATTTTTTTTTCGTACAGTGCTGCCATTGCTCCCTTTGAAATCGTTGAATTTGTTAATCAAACATTCGTTAAATGTTTACAAAATATGAAATAGATAATAAAACAAATTCCAAATTCCAAATTTGGGCTTCCAGATGCCCCTATTCGAGTGGAGGATTACGTTATTCAAAATTTGATGGCTTTAGGTACCATTGTTTTTCACAGTGCGAGAAACATACATACATTCATGGAGATTCTTCTTTATTTAATTTCTGTAAATATAATACAGACCTCTAATATTTGGTGGCAATAATTTGAAAAGAGAAACGGCGTTTAAAGTGAACGAACGCAAAAAGGCAAAACGAAATTAATAGCTCTTCTGATCAAATTGCCGCTTTGGGCTAATGTAAATTACTTAAACTTTACATGGGAAGAAACTAAGATTGCAAGACCACTTAATCCACTCCTTCTGATCACAAAAGGGAACAATAAATGCTATACAAATAATGTAAAAATCGCCTAAAAATTAGACTTAAACTCTTTACTAAACAAAATTTACGGAAATATTAACTTATAATGCGGAAAATACTGTCATGAATATTTCAGTTTAATTCTTTATAATAAAAGTTTCTCTTGATGTTTAACATTGTAAGCTACGGGTTCAAAGAGATCTTGATAATTACAAATTTTTAACAGAAAGAAACTGAAACTTCATTGAAATAAATAGCAGTTTGTACAGCAAGTTAAATATCCATAAATAGCTCAAATATAAAAGCGAAAATGAATTGAATCCCCTTCAAAATTCGACAGATACCTCAGATTAAATGTATCACATGGATGAAACAGTAGTCACTTAATAGTAGTTTGATGTTGTCAAACAGTTCTGAATAAATAATGAAGCTGGTTTACTTCCATCTCCAGTACAGGTGATTTTTATTGTGCTGTATAAGCAAGAAAGCGTCAAATTTTGCAAAAGGGGAATCAAATAAATTACCTCCAAGACCTAGGAAGAGAATGTCTGCCCAATTAATGGTCCAAATCGAGATGCTTTTGTAATAAAATATCGTCTCGGAATTACAAGAACTGTAACACAATAAAAGAAACAAATACTTACAAAACACAGTAGTTGGAGATTAATTTGACTAAAGAAGATTACACAGTAAATATTGTTTCGTAATATGCCCTAAATCAATAAATAAAGTATAAAACAATATTATAATTTCCCAAGCGCAATCAATTAAATATAACTATTTACAAACCCAAAACAGAAAAAGTACTAAAACAATGTACGTTGCTACGTAATGGTATTTATAAGATTTCAGTATCTCGAAAGTTTTGCAATTATCACTTTTGAAGTTAATTTCTTATTGTCATAGATATATTTGCAAAAACTATAAATGTTTTGCGTTGTTATGTATTACTTATTTCAGTTGTGATTTAAGTTGTTTTAAAGGTAATGATTTAACTTATTTTGCTTCAGACTTAAAGTTTTATTTGTTTTAATTTTTGTAGTTGAACTTAAGTTTCTTGGTTTGTTTAAAAGTAATTGTAGTCATTTAATTTGTTCTCTTGACAGTTTTGGTTAACGCTGATTTTAAGTTGCTTGTGTAATTAATTTTTCTTCTTTACTTTTGGTTGGTTAACTATTTAAATTCTGTTTAGTTAATTATTATTTTTCTTAACCTTGGTTGTTAATGTTAATCTCTTGATAGGTTGATCCTTAAGGTCAATCTTTTTAAAGTTGTTACACAAGTTGGTGTTTAAAGTTTAATTTAAGTTTTAATTTTTATTATGCCCCCTTTTCTGCTAAATTTGGGATCCATATTTTCTGACTTTGGTGGTCGTTTTGGTGTTGTGGAGAATATATAAAAATTTTCATACTTGATTATTGTATTTTAACTGAAGTAATTTTTATTTCCTTACTATGGTGGTCGTGTTTGGTGTTGGAATAAACCCAAGAAAATTATCTATGAAATTATTATATTTTTATTTAAGTACTTATCAGTATTGAAGTTAATTTGTTGTAAAATCAATAATTAACACCTATCCTTTCAAAAGTATTCCGTTGCCCTTCCAAATAGATTTATTGACTTGTTTTCGATTTCTTCGCCCGCTAGACGGTAGTCTGTGAAACATCTGTCAACGTGAGTAAAGTTGCACCCTGCGAGAGAGGCTAGATCCAACACTACTAACCCTGCCGCAAACTTGGGGGGGACGGGGTGTTTTGCTTACTCGCAGGCTTTTCCTATGTTGGAGTGGGACCCTTCGTCGAGGCTAAAGGTGACTGACCTCGTGGTATCAGCGAGGTTCGCCAACTTCTGGAGCTCATTCCACCTTGGGCTGCACCGTCCTGCGTGTTCTTCCCCTGGGGTTGCCGGGCTGTTGGCGGTTTTCCTACCATCTACAATCGCCAATCGAGCGGTCTTGGCGTTTTGAGTAAAAAGGCTTGGGAGCTGGCGACGTGGGGACTGACGGAAGACTGACACGCAGCCATTTTTGTGGACGGAAGGAGACGGAGCTGAAAGCGTCAGCATTATCAAAGAACCAAAGATGTCGGAAGAAATAGACGAGAGAAGGATACTATGGAGGGCGACGGAAATGTCCAAACTTATCCTTAACTAATCACTTCCTTTTTTTTCTCTCCTTATAGAAAGCAAGAAACCATATCTACAATGTATTCTCTATGTTAACTTCACTGTTTGGAACGTCAAATTGAAGTAGCTCTGTGACGTTGGCCGAAGTTGTTGTCGGATGTCGGTATCTACAATGTTAAATTCCCTGTTTGGATCGGTATGAGCTTCCTTTTATATTTTCCACTCCACCGCCACCAATGTAAAATTCTGTATTAATTCAGTATTATCTTAATAAATTCCATATTTAATTTTAACTTTCTTGTAATGTTTTCACTTTAATTTAGAACACTGGACCTGTCTACATATTTCACAACGCAATAAATTTAATTATTCTGTTGGAGCTCTTGGTCACTATTTACGATTGATTTGAACACTAATTTTACAGTATATATTGTGTTTATCATGTTGTCACAAACCTTACACATTCATGTTATTGAGAATTGTTTATCCAAATATTGACTTATCATTTGGTATTGAACTTAAAACCTATACACAAACTCTTAAGAAATTAAAGCTCCAACAAGAAAATGGTGCCGTGACCTCGCGAATTTTGTTATATGCAATTTGTATTTTATGTTGTATTTGGTATGCACAAAAAAGGTGCCATGTATTCTAATTTATCATTTTTGGTCCAGTGTAATTTTTAAAATTGCTTTTGCTAAGAGTGGTGGCAGTGTTATTATTAATTACTGGTAATATTTTCTTTATGTTGATAATTGATATGAATGATATTTCATAGTATAATATTTTTATGAGTACTGTTAAAAGTGCTGTTAATTGTGTAATTAAGCTACACTATTTGCTTATATATATTTTGCTGTACTGTTTACCAGTGTTACATTATTTACACAAAATTGGTAGTTTATTTACACAAAATTAGTAGTATTGTATTATATTGTGTTACACATTTATGAGTTAAATTGGTTAATATGCCTACTAAAAGGAAGAGTTTAACTCCAGCGGCAACTAGAATGCCTGTAATTAACCGTTTAACTGGGGGTCGGAATCCTCAGCCAACTGCAAATAGAATCTCAGTTTTTGGGGCTGATCCTTTGGTGTCAATTCCCACTTTTACTGGGGCAGAAGGTACTACTCAACTTAATGATTTTCTTGACAGAGTCAATTTAGTTGCAGCACATGTAGGCTGGGCTGACTCTGATAAGTTGACTGCTATTCGTGTGAAATTAGATGGAGAAGCTGCTGCGTTTATTCGCAATAACCCTCGTCTCAAGAATGAGACTAAGTTGGAAATTGTGGTTGAGGCTTTAAAGGACAGATTTGCTACTGTTCAAAATTTACATGCTAATATTAGAGCATTAATTCAAGCCTTTCAGAAGCCTAGAGAAAGTGTTAGGCAGTTTGCTGCTAGAATAGAGGCACTCTCTTGTAAAACAGTACCTGTCGATAAAGTGGAAGATCCCACTGTGGAAAGTCAGAGACTTGATTTACTCTTGTCTGTTTTTCTTGAGGGCCTTCATTTACATTTGAGGCGACTGTTATTACCACAGAACCACAAAACATATGTAGCAGCTAAGAAACATGCTATAGCAGAAGAAGAAGTTTGGTTTAAAACCCATGCAGATGAGCTTAATAATGTTCACTCTGTAGAAGTGAATGCAGTTTCCACTCCAGGTGTTACAGTTAAGGCTGCACAGGCTAATAGTTCCAAAGATGAACTCACAGCAGCAATTAAAGCACAACAGGAAAACATTGTTACTTTAACTAACATGTTAGGAAACTTGCAAACTCAAGTACAATCATTGATGTCTAAGTCTACAGCTAAGAGTAGACAGGTTGGTCCTCGTTGTTATAGATGTAATAGGTTAGGCCACTTAGCGAGGAATTGTATGGTAAATCTATCTCAGGGTACTAACAACAATGTTAGAACTAGACAGTATGGTAATGCTCGACAGCTAGGAAATGCTAGTGTAACTCCCAACGCACACCAGGTTGCAGGGCAGGTTAATTCGAGGAACACTACTCAGTTAAATCCTCAGGCTCCAGTTTTTAACCAGAATTTAAACTAGTAAGGGGTAGGGAGAGCAATTCCTTCAGTTCATCCCATGAAGCCCTTTTGAAGGTACCATCAGTGTATTCAGTTTCTTTAGGTGAAGCACCTCTTCCTATAGTAAATGGCTCAATTTTGGGTAATAAACTCAAATTTTTATTAGATTCAGGAGCTACTGTAAATTTACTAAATGCTAGGTATATGAAATGTTTTGGCAAGAAAGTAAAAATTGAAACATGTGAAACTTATTTAAAAGGCATTTCAAGCAACAAAGTGTTAGTTAGGGAAAAAGTTTTGTTACCTGTCAAATTTCAGGATCAGATTTTTCAAACTGAATTTCTTATTATTGATAGTTTATCTGATCAATATGGTGCACTTTTAGGAACACACTTTTTAAGTCTAAACAAACTTTGTATTGATTTCAGTTCATCAAATTTGATAGGTCCACACATATTGGTGCCTTTGCACCTTCACATGTCTGCGCCAAGTGCTGATGCTTCAATTAATTGCATGTCACCAAATAACTCGACTAATGATATCTTTTGCTATTCTGTGAAAAAGCATAAACTTCCTCCTTTCTCTGAAAATATTCTAAAAGTTTCAACTTCCCTTTTACCTTTTTCTCAACCTTCTGTACTTATTGAACCTCTTCCTCACCATCAGCACGCCAAATTCAGTGTAGCACGTTCAGTGAATAGTAAACAACGTTCAAATGAATTTTTTATTAAAGTGGCAAATTTCTCTCCTGATATTGTACACATTAACAAAGGTATGAAACTAGCCACCTTGGCTCCTGTTAATGTTAAAACACCTGATATTCAGCCAGTATTTTCTACGAGTCTTGAGACTGGTGAGCAGTTTGAACCCTGGGGAGGTCAGTTTGACTTAAGTCATTTACCTGAACAACAGAGACATGAACTTATGATTCTTTTAGATCAGTACAAAAACATTTTTGCTTCTTCTGTCACTGAACTTACTGGTTGTGATACAATTTTACACAACATTAATTTAAAAGACAACATTCCTGTCAGACAGAAACCTTACAGAGTTCCTTATCATTTAAGGCAAGAATTAGATAAGCAGATTGCTGAGCTGTTAGAGGCAAAAATTATTGAAGAAAGTGATAGTGCATATTCTGCTCCTGTGATTTTAGTTAGAAAGCAAGATGGGAGTTATCGTTTAGTAACAGATTTTAGGAAATTGAATGAGAAAACAGTTGAGGATAGTTTTCCATTACCTAACATGATAGAATTGATTGAAGGTTTAGGGAATGCTACTTATTTTTCCACATTAGATTTAACTTCAGCTTTCTTTCAAATGAAAATACACCCTGATGATATTTATAAAAGTGGTTTCACTACTCCTTCTGGAACATTTTATACATTTAAATAGCAAAATACTGGATTTTTAACTGAGCCGGAGAGAAAAGTTAACAATGCAAATAAATGTTAAAAGCTGTGACCTATCTAGAACTATACTTTTGGGGGAAGAAAGAGGTGTATTGAATTTAATCTAAAAGTCATATATCTGCAATTATGTTATGTTATTTAAGTATAATTCATGATCTTAAATTAATTCAATTGCATATGCATTATTATGCTACCAATGAAGAAAGTTTAATAAAGCACAAATGAGCAAAAGAAAAGTCTTTAATATTTAATCAAATCAAACATATTCCTAAACGAAGTTTTTTAGTTTAGACCAAATCGTATCGTTATATTTATTCTGTTTTTTTTTATTAAATCTTCAAAACCTTTTTAAAAGTGTAGTTTTATATATGTACAGCAGATATAATCCATTTCAAGGCGTTTTAGATATATTATTGTATTGTAGATAATGTAATAATATTTCAGATATTTTAATTTTAGAGTTAAAAAATGATGTTTTCGCAGTAGTGCTAATAAGCAACGGGAAAGGAGCAGCCCCGTGATAAACTGTTACATAACCGCAGAAACGCTCTGTCGGCGTATGAGAGACTTTTGAGCAGGAACGTGGAAAAAAACGCATCTCTAATGATGGGTTTTGAGTCATACTTTGGATTATGTAAAATTATCCCAAGTCAGAGGTTTCCATTAGAGATATTATTCGTGAATGCATATTTTACAGTTCACTTGCGGAGTTACTTTGATATTTATTTGGCGACTATACATATTCTGGTCCTTTTCCATGGAGATAATTTACTTGCGTCCTGTGTTACAATATTCCTATATTTTTGGTTCTGAAACAAGACGTATCTGATATTATTAATCCTCGAAAAATGTTATATGTGTTTGTTGTTTCATCAGCATATTGTTATAGGTATTCATCGACCTTCTAGAGCAAGAAAATCCTTTCAGAGCCAGATGATTCCTCTTTCATTTGTACTGTATCTTCTGGGTTTATTCTGTTACATAACAAATAACAATATTGTTCAAGAATGCTAAAGAAGAACATCTGAGACCGCAATCATAAATCTAAGCTTCAGTGAGATAATTTTGGGAAACGGAGAACATTGAAACTGAGAAATCCAAAAGGAAATTAATTTATGATAAATATTTTGCAAAAGTTTAATTTGTGAGAAACGTTTTGCATAAAATTATACACGAGATTAAACCAATAGGCATATTGTTAAAGTACCATTAAAAGAGGATTCAGCCGCTTTAGGAAATTCCAAAAAAACTGCAACGAGTAAAATAAAATTCCTTATGGAAACGCTTGGTGCAGAATCTCGACTATTTAAAATTATATTCAGATTTTTTGAAAGAATATCATTAGTCAGGACACATGTTTGAGATTAGTACAAGAAGAAACAAGGATCACATTTCATTCCTCATATTGGAATACATAGAGAAGAAGAAAACGTATTTCGACTTCCATGAAGGAAGGATTTAAAGCTTGTTCTCTAAAAATCAAAGGAAATTATTTTAATTCTATATAATATATTGGGGTTGTAATGCAAGAAGATTTATTCTCAATTAGGTTGAGATTTGGGAAATATATTTTTTGCTTTCACTGTAGACATACAAAATATGTATCGAGATATTTCTATTCATCCAGATCAAAGGTTCTTTTATTCGTACTGTACATTCTGCCTTTATTCTGTTACAAAACAAATAACATAGTTGTTCAAAGGCGCTGAGAATGAAGATCTGAGGCTTATTGCCAAAAATATAAATATACGCATCAGTGAGAAAAATGACAATTTCAGATTCAAATAATATTATTGAAAACAGTGAAATTTATAAAACTAAACAAAATAAAGTTGTGAACACTAGAATTTTATTGAAAGAAATCATTGACAAGCCAATTAAAAGCATTTAGAGCTATGGTACTGTGAGTGCAGTAGTTTTGGCCACTCAGACACTTTTGCAGTGGTCTAAGGACGAAGAAGATAAGTTTCCTTCCGCAGTACCTGTACTGAGAGAAAGCATGTTCATAGACGATACTTTGTTCAGAACTAATTCAGAGCTGTGTTAGATGCATTAGAACAAAAAAATCTCTTAAAGAGCGTTTAAAAAAGCTCAGATATTGTACTCCATAAGTTTTGCAGTAATGCTACAAAATTGGGTCAAACAAGCGACAAAATATAACCCTTTAGTGAATCAGAATAACTGAAAGTATTAGGGTTATCCGGACTTGTGTTTCTTCTCGTTAATTTCTCAAACATAACTTAAGTCCTGAGTAGGAACAGGGAGCTTACTAAAAGCTATGTTCGTGCGTGTGTAGAAGATACAACAAAGATAAGAAGAGTTAAAATTCCCCTTCATTTGCTTATCGATTTTACAAACGTTCCCGCTCTTCGGGATACAAAGATCAACCACTTGTGGCCTGGATGTAAAAGAATATAAGACTACTAACTAACTAAAATTTAAATAAGAGCTAACTTTTAATATTTCACATAGATGACTAGCAATAAGCCTGGCCTTTTAAATTACTACGTCTGTAGTAACTGTGGAAAACTACAATACGTCTTAAACTTTCAAGAGGGTAAACCTCTGGCCTTAAAGGTGGATAGTAACTGATGGCATGCTCGCGTAAAGACTCGTAGCAAGAGGGCTCTCTCCCCTTCCTTCTACTCTCTTGGCAAAAAGCGACAAATTAAATACCTAAACGTTAGCAAGTACAGTTTTCATAAACATATTTACGCGTTAATTCTGGCCGGAAGTGGAAAATAAGAGATTATAGTAAAATTTAAAAATAAAATAAACGTTAGTGAACTTAAAATTCTTACAGTTTGTGAGGATTTAATTTATTTAAGTTATTTAACCGTTAATTTTATTTTGAAGCAACTTTCCTATTACTCTCTCGCTTTACCTAAACTTGAAATTTTGAATTTATAACTGAATTTCACTAATTTTGATAAAGATTGATTAGCTTACGTATGTCTTGACGAATATTATGCAATATTTACAATATACTCTATCTTCAAAGTTCAAATAAGATAATCAAGCATATTAAAAAAATTATATTAAGTCTTCATTTACACTTTCAGATGAAAATTTTGGAAACACTAATAAACATACTTTGCTGTTACAGCCCATGATATAATATAAGATATTATAAGATAGCTTATAAGATTTTAGCTTATAATAACCAAGCTTTACTCTATTATTTACTCTAGAATTTACAAAATTTGACACATCATATTTTTCATTTTGGGAAGATATTTTAATTTCACTTATAGGTTTCGTAGGTAAATCTGAATTAGAAAAGTGGTTGTATACTTTTTTCTCACAGTCACTTTCAGTTTCACTTTCAGCTTCCTTTTGAGTCTCAGCATTCTTGATTTATCGCTGGTAGTCACTTGGTATGCAATACTTCTTTACTTGCGTTTCATTTTTCAATTAACTTTCGTGATAATTCTCAAACAACTTAAGTGGAAATGTTGCCTATTTTTACTCATTTTGAAATCAGTAGATCGACCCAGATTTCCTGTCTGTGAGTCTGCTTGGGTTGCTTGACAGTAAAAATTAGGAATGATTAATATCATTGAACCACATTACTCTTCACTAACGCTGCATGTAAAGAATAGTTCGAGTCTGTTGTCTAAATCCAATCATCAGCAAACTGCCACCTAATATTCACAATGTTTTTGAAACAACTGGCAGGAAAGATGGCTAAGGAAATAGCCTCCTTTCTGCCAATACCAGTTAACTAAAGATAGTACACTGACATTTTATTTTTCTATAGCACATGGGAGAAGATAAATGGAAACATTGCTGAAAGAGTAGGGCCTAGGTTTCTAAATGAAACAAATGCTCATTTCTTAACATTTTGTTTACAAGACTTCTTTTGACAAACAGCATATCATTCGGGGCTTAGGGCTCGACTCATGTATTAGCAGCACGTCCCTATCTAACTCTCTCCGGATTTTAACAAATGCGAATAACAACTTCTTTACCCATTTCAACCATCTTTCAACATTCACTACTTCGACAACTACAACGCATGTTACTTAGTAAATAATAGGGATAAATAAACAAAATAGGCATATGTGATATCTTTCTGTAAGAAAAAAACTAGATGATAAAGCAGTCCAAAAGGACCTCCTTCAATAGGAAAATTAAGAAATAAATGCCACTGTTTTTTCCCCTATATTTGTTGTAAGAAAATATTTTCGGAGGTGCGTATGCTACTTTGTATCTCCCTAGATATCTCACTGTTAAAAGAATTTGGTTATATATATTTATAGCCTCACGAGTTTAAGTGATTAAATTATATAAATAAGCATGTCAAATGGAATCAAGGAGTAAAAACCGATCATTTTGACCGCATAACTAATAATAATGACTGTGGATAATGACAGTGGCACAAAAGAATAATGACAGTAGTACAAAACTTTACTGTTACATTTCCATTCCGAGTATATCGTAAAACTTTTACCGAGTAATTAAGTAAAATGTATTATCAAACGTGGAAATGTTGAACACAGTAAAGTAATTTGAAGACTTCAGATATATTAGAAAGAAACATAACAAGATATGTAAGTCTCAATACATCTTTCGTATTTTCCTGGAAATCCATCATCTATCGGCAAACACAAATGCTGGAAGTTCTCAATCTTTAGTTGATACCCTTCGCAAATTTTGGAGAATAATATTTTAGGAAATTTGAAGCTGTCTCTCTCTATGTGTATCCGTCGCCCATTTTGATACCCTTACAAATGCAATTATATACTGTTTCGTGTTATGTAGAAAAACTTCTTAAATATCTGCGTAGGATTATTAGGAAGATCCAGAACATTAATTTAACAAGCAACAGATTAAACAGCAGGACACACAACTATAAAGAGCCTAAAGTGGAGAACGTGACAGAACAATAAGAAGTGGGTATAACACTTCAACAACAGTTTTTCAGGTATAGTCCTATCACTTCCAGTCAGTATTTATGTAGAATATCCTGGGGGAGAGAAGGACGGATCCACAGTTCCGTTACCCTCTCTACAAACCTCAAATCTCTCCAGAGGAAATTCGGCTTGCCAATATTTTAAATGCCACCATGGCGCAAAGACACTGTGTAGAGACATTAGGTATTTAGAAGCAGGAGACATGAAAAATGAACAACGGCTTTGCCGGGAATTGAACCACGGACCTCTCGTTACCACGAGACCACGTGAACAGCGTGAACACCCTATTGACCACGTTTACGCGTCGCGCATGCAGACCACTACACTACGCAGGCATGCGAAGAAGGCGGAAGAAATACCTTATATACTCCCCCTTTTAAAGGGCGATTGGGGTCTTGGGGACCCAATCGCCAAATCGCGGTGGTGGAGAATCATCATCCACCACCCTTTTAGTTCGGGCGCCAGTTGTAGAGACATTAGGTTATTGCGAAGCAGGAGACATGAAAAATGAGCAACGCCTTCGCCGGGAATCGAACCACGGACCTCTCGGTTACGCGTCTAGCATGCAGACCACTACACTACGAAAGCATGCGAAGAAGGCGGAAGAAATACCTTATAACTGTGCATCTAAAAACATCGAAACCTTCTCTGGGATTCAGACGCTTCTTAAAGATACGGCATCCAGTATTAGCCAGTGTATTTATTGATCAGGACTGCCGAAGAGAAAAACAAAAGAAGGCGACATTCTTCTTAACACCCGAAGAATATCTCCGACGATCAACGCTGTCAGCTGCAGAGCAGTAAGGCAATAATTACCACACGAAATGCCCACTAGCCAAAGAATCAGCTACTCTCATTCTAATTGAAATACCTCAAATCTTCTTATAGTGTCGCATTTATTGGGCTTCTCAAGACAGAGGAAGATAAGCACTTCCCGAAACTTCTTGAAAAAATATCTTTTTGGACATGGAAAATGGTTTTTCCTGAATTTCTAAATGTCAAGAATTTAGCGAAAAGATGCTAAATACCGCTACATCCTGTTTTCTGCCTATATCTCTAATTCTTCTTGAGCTATCTTTGCAATTCAAACGTCAGCCCATATAGAGTTCAACAAAAGTGCACAGTAAGGGATATTAAATTACTATAAACTGCGATTTATAGTAATTTCCCGTTTATTATTGCATTATTTCGGTATTTACGGTTATCGCAACCATTTTCGTAGAAGTCGACGAATTTTCAATATTCCAAACTCTGACATGAACATAACGATTCTTCAGGCAATCATGCTCATAACAATGCTTCAATCAAGAAATGTTGCCATTTTTGCATGCATTCTTTTTGTTGTATTCCAGTGGCTTTCATAAACAGATCCTGCTATTTTATACACTTAATTTTGTAATACTCACTTGAGTAATTTTCCAACGGTGGATGAAACCACGGTAAAATTTCTTCAAGAACACAGAATTTTGAAGCAAAATTTCTAAATGAAGAATAACGAGATGCGTTTAGTAGATAGCCGGTTCTGCCTAGGTTTGAGCGATGTCAAGTTTGCAATTCTCTGATGTATTTAAGCAAAAACAGAGCTCTGTGTTATCAAGAGGAACAATAACTACGAAAAATATTACAGAAAGATTTGGAAACGAACGTAAGTGCTTTAATTTTGTAATATATCGCGTTGCCCTTATTTAAAATTTAATATTTTTATTTTACATTCTACAGTATGTTAACTTTTTATATGTTGATCATATCTGCCGACTTACAATAATTATCAAAACTACTAGAATTTGTTTGAAAAAAAAAATCGTAAAAACAACCATCTTGCTCTTGATATGTAACTTTTATATTTTGATCTGTAAAAAATGGCCAAATTGTGCCAAGGTCATTGCGTTTATACGTAAGTACCATATTTCTACTTTGTTAATTAAACATACAGCAAGTAAATAAATAAATAAAACGTAATCCGAGACAAAACAAAAGTACCGAAAATTAATTGCGTATAAAATAAATCCAAATATATACGTGATTTGCAGTAATAATTTCACTGGAGAAATCTTGTCTAGTTAAATAGTAACCCAGTGTAAATGTGAAGTGTTAAATAAGCTTGAAAGTGCTAACAAAATAGATGTAAAACTTGCATCCAAAGGACTTATCATGAAAATCGAGCATCATGAAGAAGAATATTTATACCGAGCGTTTAACTTTCCTCAGTTCGGGTTCGATTTTGTAATCTTCTACCTCAGGGACGTGAGATAAATCTCAAATTTCGTTGGTGATTAATCATCGTTCACAACTACGTCAATAACTGAAATTCATGTGTTACTTTCTTCATTTGAAATTCTAGCTAGTTTTCTCTGATTACTAGAATTACGGCCAAAATGTGCATCGGGTAGAATACATAGTTGGTGAAAGGAAAGAAAAACATTATTTGAAACTTGTGTTTTCAAGACAAAATGAACAGGATATTTTAGGAGCTTATTGTATTGTAGTATTTTATGTTTAGATAGATTTCATATTTTTTCCCTTCAGAAAATATTAAGTAATGCCTTTTAATTTCCTGTGCAACTATAATGCAAAATTTGTTAAGAAAAATACATTGTTTTAAAAAGAAATATTTTGTACTTATTTATGTTCACAGTTACTGCACATTAAACAATTTATATATGAATTATGTAATTTAAAAAATGACGTACAAGAAAAGTCCCGATACGAAACTTAGAAAGATAAAAAAAAATAATGTTATTGAGACACGCAAAAATCTTTGATGACAGTAAGGCTATAGTGTTAAAAGGTAGTGTTACTTTATATAAAATATCCCTCAGATTTTAAAATATGTATCGAACGTTCAACAAAATAATCGGATATATACTCCTATGAATTTTTATTTTTACTTTGCTTTTTGTTCTTTTCTTTTATAAAATGAGGCTTAGTATTGCTCATATACCCGCCCGATACATAAAAGTATACTTTTCTTTTGCTTTTGTTTCATAACCTAAAGAACCTAAAGGTGAGTTTCTAAGTATATAGATTTCGTACGTTTAGGAACGGAAGAGACAAGCGTAATGCGATTACGCAAAATTTCAGTATTCATTGCTATTGATTTATTGAAATGATATGATTTGTATGACTTTAAATTTCCAGAGTACTAGATAAAATAATGAAGACAATCATACTATGGTAAAAATATATTTACGGGTGCCCCTTGGCGAATTTTGGCGGTACATGGACACCGAGTTTGTTCAGTTCTTTGGCTCGTTATATTGGCTTTGTGTAGCGGCGATTTTTGCGTTACACAAATCCAAAATTGCAAGTCAAAGAATTGTACAAACTCGGCATCCATATGCACATCGACCTATTTTCACTTAAAAAAAAAACAGAGAATTGCGCCAAACTAGGCATTGTGCACTCTCTTGACCTTGCCCATGTACACATCGGTCTATATACACTTCAAAAGTCAAAGGAGCAGTCAACAAAAATATATAATTTCAATAAACTGCATTTTAAACCAAACAATGAAATAACGTAAAAAAGGAAATTCATCTTAGCACTACACAAAAGAAATATTCACTTGCATTATTTATAAATTTCTGTGCCTTCAGTCAAACAAAATTCCTTAACAGCATCCCAAAACCGTAGTGGTGGTATTCTCCGACGTTCGACCATAGGCATTTCCTTCCTACAAACAGGACAATTATAATGGCTATTAAGTAAACTTTCATTTACACACTAGTTAATTAACGCTTTTTTCCCTTTCCTTCCAAATCGTAAAGAAACTTCAAATTAATCTTACCATATTCAGCCATTTTAGCGTGTAAACCACAAAAGAACAACAAACTTCTTATAAAAATCCGGCGCACAAACAAGCTTTTCCAAATCTCTTCCCATCATTCAAATTCACCACAATCACGCAATCAATTACGTCATAATAGAGTTTCCATAGCATTAAGCTACTCAGGTTACCATAAATGAAACAACTTCGCGATAAATGAAACAACAACTTAGCGATAATCCAACAGTCACCCTTAAATCAGACTATTTATCAGAGTAATCGCAGACCCAAAGTGTCACTGAAAAAAATTGCTTCACATCTTAATAAAAAGGAATCGGTTGCAGCCTTATTTCTAGACATAGAAAAGGCCTTTGATAAAATTTGGCACGCGGGCCTCTTAATTAAAATGGTGAACTACAATTTTCCGGCCTATCTTATTGTATTAATAGCTAGTTATTTAGAGTGAGAATAGAACTTTTCAGCTAAAAATCAAAGATACGCTTTCCCGCACAAGTGGCATATCGGCGGGGTTACCGGAATAGAACTTTTCAGGTAAAAATCAAAGATACGCTTTCCCGCACAAGTGGCATATCGGCGGGTTTACCGCAAGGAAGCCTTATTTCACCGACATTATTTTGTATTTACATAAATGATATCCCTTCGCTACTTTAGCCTGCTATGCTCCGATGATACGGCTATTCTCTGCAGCTCTATAAATCCAAATAAAGCAGTAGAAAAATTACAAAGGGCAATTAACCTAATCAATGAATACTTTAAGGCATGGAAAATTACAATCAACCCAAATAAATCGCAAGTCGTAAACTTCAGATACAATAGAAAATATGTAACAAGCATAAAAATCGACGACAACCCAGTTCCAAGTTCTGATACAGTAAAGTGCTTAGGCGTAATTCTGGACGAAAAATTATTATTTACTCCTCATGTAAATTAAGAAAAAAAAGAAAAAGCAAGAAAGGCTTTTATGTCTATCTACCCGCTGCTCGGTCGATAATCCAAGTTAAACTTAAATACAAAAAAGATATTATATTTGCAAGCAATCCGGCCTATTTTGTTATATGCAGCTCCGGTATGGGCAAATCAAGAACAAATAGACAAGCTCTGCAAAGGCTCCAAAATAAGTATTTGCGTATTATTACGGATGCGCCTTGGTTTGTTAGAAACTCTACAATACACAATAATTTGAAAATAAAACCGCTGGACTCTGAAATACTGGTAGCTTCACATAACTTCTTCTCGAATTGTGATAAACATAGTAATAACGCAGTCAGATCGATTGGAGATTATGATTATATTATAATACAAAGATGTAAAAGGCCACGGACAATACATCATAACGTACAGTGGTGAATGTAAATAATGTAAATATTGTATATAGTATATTTTTTATTGAATATTTCTTTTCAAATTTCTTTTTCAAATTTCATTTTTTGAGTTAGTATGTTACTTGTATGTAAATATGCTATTGGACTTTGCAAATTTCGTCATTCAACTTACGATTGGACGCTGCAGTTGCTCCGCCCATCACGTGACGAGCACTTCGTTGTTACTCCAAGCACCGTACTCCCAGCATAGAGGAAGTTAGACGCTGCCAAGCCTGCTCCGACACCCTGATATAGATGCTATCATAGAGAAATGCTATCTCCACCAACTAATATGCCTGCCATTCGAAATACTATCCAAGAAATGCTATCACCGGATATTATCTAGAGAAAGCTTGGATTCTGTTTTCCGCCATGAGATTGCTATCGTTTCGTCACAAGATATGCCTGAGTTAGATACGCCGTTCCGGAAGTTTCCAGCACTAAAGTGCAGATGTTTTTCCTTTTATCGGATTAGACAAGTTTTCACTTCATTCTAGGACTGTGAAAAGAGATTATGGATGCGTAATGATCTTCGGATCGAACACTCATGATTTAGGAAGATGACCTATGACCCAAAGTGAAGATCTAAAACGCAAGGGAACATGAGATCATCAGCGCTCACATGAAAAACAATTCGGTTCACAAACAAATTGTATGACAAAAACGCTTCGATGCGGTGAACGGTGTCTGGAGTTAAGAACACTCAGGCATCACGTCGGTTACAAATAATTTACAAAGGTATTTTGAGATAATCTATGCATATGCTAATAACTTGTGGATTTGGGGAAGCATTGTATTGGGAAAAAATACAATAAAATTCTGATTCTATGTGGTTTTCCATAACTTTACTTTTTGTAAACGTGTGATCGACATCTTGCATATTCTGACAGTTTTTCTGAATATTCTATGACACATCTCCAGTCATGAAGATCTGCAGAAGTGAAACACGTTCCATGTTGTCATCATGACTTTTTATCAAATTTCCTAGCAAGAAATTCATTATTATTACGTCCGTTAACTGGTTAGGCTCTAACGCCATTAGTTTTAGTGCTTATAGATGCTTGTGCATTCTGAAAATTAAGATTCCAATTCTTTTGACGGTTCGTGAAGTATTTTATATATCGGTAATGGTTGGTAAGGTCAATATTTACAATTAACCTTTTGTTAGCATCAGGGGTGCTATTTATCTTAAAACTCACTTCTTATTACTTTTACGTTTTTTGCTACTTATTACGTTTGCGCCCCTTTAATTTTTTATATTGGTGCCACCAAAAGTTGTCTCACTGTATTATTTTTTTTAAATCAAATATTAAAAATTCTGTATGTGTGTTCCTCGAATTGTGAAAAAAAGAAAAAGACGGCACGTACAGCCTTACGACGTTTGATACACGTTAGTTCTTTATTCGAACATGTGCGCTTCGAACAAATTTGCGCATTACAAATTTGTTTTTGATTTACTTCATAACTTATGCCATTTTAATAATTTTTACTTCTTTGTACGAAGTAAAAAGGAAGTACTGTATTCGCAAAAAATTTCGGATATCACATCTCAAGTAAAATATCCATTTTGACCGCTATCGAGTGCAATTTAACGATGTTTTTGCGTAATATCTAAACGTAAGGACAGAATAAAAGACTCTTTTTTCCCCAAAAAATTATAAAACTGACTTAAAATGGGTTTTGAAGAGATTTTTTCGTGCCGTCTGTGCGTAGGTACGTATGGTGTATGTATCTCGCATAACTCAAAAACGAGTAAGTAGCCTCAGAACGCTGAAATTTTGTTGCAACGCTGAAATTTTGTTGCCTTTTGGTTACAATCGGCCGCAACAAAAGTATATATGTATATATGTTACGGTGAAACACCGAAATCTGGAGAATGTCGACTTTCACCGGTGAATGTCAACATTCACATAGTCGCTTGGTGTATGTCCGAAATATTTTCCAAATACTCTTATTTCTGACTTACACCAGTGAATGTCGACATTCACCATGTACTAGTGGGGAATGTTGAATATATGAGAATATTATATTTTCTTCTCCGTAATTCAGTCGCGAAAAAACACACAATACATTCAAAATGAGAAAGTAAAATAATAGAAGTTAAAAAACTTTCTTAATTATACAGTACGTAGTAAATGAGAAAATAAAATAATAGTAATAAAGAACTTACTAAATTATGTGATTCAAATTTGATTAATTGCAACAGCTTAAACTATTATGAGACACAAGAGCACAAGAGGCCCTTGCTTTTACAACTGCATTTATGGGAAACAGCCAGTCGCCTCTCTTTTCGACCTACACCAGAGCATATCTGTGATTGTCAACATACACCGGTGAGGGTCCGAATGTACAAGAATGCAATGTTATACTCGATCTTTCACCGACGTATTTGGTGAATGTTGACATTCTCCGGTGAAAGTCGACATTCTCCAATCTCGATCTTTCACAGTAACATATATATACCCACTCTGTTTCTCGACTCAGTGAGCTCAGCTTCTTTATTCTTATATGTTTGTAAATTGTGCATTTTTTGCTTGAACATTGAATTATGTTGTCCTGATCTTTCAGTAATTATTTTTATGCCTTCACTTTACCGGCATGCAATAATTGTGGAATTATCAACAATTTAAAAGTTGTTTAAGTGCGGCTAATTTTTCTTGTGATACTTTTTTGTGATGATATGTTTACATTTGAAACTTAGCAGAACAGTGGATTTGTTGTCAATCTAGAGAAATTAAGCTTCGCAACAACAAAGTAGCATCTTATTACATTATAGCGAAATAAATTATGCGTAATTCATCCTAGCATTATCATTTAAGTTATTAGCTCGTTTTTGAGTATAAAGTGTAATTTTAACTGTAAAAATTCTTTTTTAATTGTTTTAACCGTATTTAGTTTTTATGTTTTTCTATATCTTTCAAATTTAATGAAATTATTTTGAATTTTTATGTATTTTTGCCTTACCGCGAAGTGAGAACTGAATTAATTAGTATGTGCATTAGTACGCGCACGTGCATAAGGTAAGCGGAGCTGAATCGTCTGTGAAAAACTGTTTCTTTTTTATTTGTTTCGTTTCTTTTATACATCTTTTTAAATTTATTATAGTATTTGAATAGAATTTGCGTAATTCTTCAGATGCTATAATTTTTTCCTCACTCTGAGTTACGAAATGAATGAGATGTAACGCTGTTAAGTGAACCTAACGCCGATGTATGGCTATGGTAAATAAATATAGTGAACTTTAAAGGGTGTATTTATTCTATTGTGTTTTATGCGCTATCGACGAAGTAGATTTAATTCAAAATTTGGGAATTGTTAATTCAATATGTTTAAGTGAAATACAGGAAAATTGCGTATAATTTAACATTCGGTAGAAGGAAGTCATGTGGTGCACATCGGATTTTTTTATTAACAAATTCGGCAATTTAAAAGCGAGAAGTAGCAACATTGTTCGAAATAAAACCATTTCTATCTCCAATGCGCCAGATTACTGACATTGGAGTGCAAGATATTTATCTTTCACTTTTAATTAACAAGCTCGCTATTTAAAATAATATTTTGCTACTTCTGGAAATAAGGTAATTTTACTTTTCTCTTCCAAGCGTGTTGCCAATTCATAAGATGTTTAACTTTCAGATTTGATATGCAAGGTTGCTGAGTATAAAACTAAGCTATTTTAAAACAGTAAACGCAATTCACAAGATTTTTTTTTATTTTGAATACGGTTGAATTTAAATAAAAATGCATTAAAATCATAAGATAGCTTGCCAGACATAATTAATATTTTTATGAAATTACACTAGATGGACTCATTAAAATCATAGAGAATATAAAAAAGTGTATGTTCTAATGTTCTCTCTGGAATTGTACGGATTAGGCATTTATTAAGAAAACTGAATATTGATAGGATGACCGGAGAAAAGACTGAGAAGAACATAAAAATGTGTGCCAACACTTTATAAGGTATTTCTCCCGCCTTCTTCGCATGCCTTCGTGGTGTAGTGGTCTGCATGCTCGACGCGTAACCGAGAGGTCCGTGGTTCGATTCCCGGCGAAGGCGTTGTTCATTTTTCATGTCTCCCTACTTCGAAATAATCTAATGTCTCTACACTGGCGCCCGAACTAAAAAGGTGGTGGATGATGATTCTCCACCACCGGGATTTGGCGATTGGGTCCTCAAAATCCCAGTCGCCCTTTAAAAGGGGGAGTATATAAGGTATTTCTCCCGCCTTCTTCGCATGCCTTCGTGGTGTAGTGGTCTGCATGCTCGACGCGTAACCGAGAGGTCCGTGGTTCGATTTCCGGCGAAGGCGTTGCTCATTTTTCATGTCTCCTGCTGCAAAATAACCTAATGTCTCTACAACTTGACACTCCATCGGGAATTCTAAACATAAGCTGCTAAAAGTTTTATGATTTAGTTGTTAAACTGCATGTGGCATAAGTGCGAAATAAACGATGCTTAATAATAAAGCTAAAAAAACACCACAATTTCGGTCAGCTGGAGTGGGTGCTAGAGCAGATTGGTAGTCTCCAAGCTCAGCGAATGCATAAAAAACCTTAACGAACCGTTTTGGGTGACTGCTAATATCCGAAACCTTCCATACGTTTCTTAATATCTTTATTTTCATTTATTTATTTAATTATTTTATTCGTTAAACTTACTTTTCCTTTTAGCAACTACATATTTCTTTACATTTGACATCTCCTTGGGGTTCGCCATTTTGTTCGACACCATAGTTTGCCAATAAACATTTGTATTTCTGCCAACAAACCTATCATCTTTCCTCCAGCTAATCCTACTACAGTACCTGTCGCCAAATATATCATTTATACCTGCACACTTATTTTCAGAAAGCCAACGTATTTTATATATCACTGCAAATTGGAACTATTCCTCCAGTGTACATTTATTCCGGAGTCAACGAATCTATGTATGCGTTACCAATCTCCACATAATGAGCTGTATTATCTCAATATAAATCTTCTTTCGTATAAAAACTTTGTGGTTTTGACTTTTCATAAAATTAACCAGATCTTTTTTCTTCTCATCTGATATTTTCCAAACAATTTAGACTCTAAACAATCCATATACCTTACTAAACGAAATGCTTTAATTAGTGCAACCTTCAATAGATTGAAATTATATTTCTCCTTACCCTATACACCTAAAATACTTTTCTTCATGCTTTTAAAACCAGCCCAGGATCTGCCATTGCTAGGCGAATACTACTATCTCGAACTTTTCTTGCTCTCTTACTATGTACAAGTGAATGAGACCCTCAAGACATAGAAAACCGACATCGGGTTTCATCAAAACTCGCATGTCATTTAAAGGATGCTATGCGAGTTTAGATGAAGCAAATCAGAAATTCCAGAAAATCCGATATCTTCCTCGGATTTGCTAGAATACCTCCAGCCCGCAATCTCGCAGTGATTAAACTAAAGCTCGTGATATGTTTGACCATAAATTAGATATATACATTGGTCGAAATTGTATGGTTCTTCTGTGCTTTAAATTCCCAGGCTACTGGACCTGTAAAGACGTTCAGACGATTTGCCGTCTCATCTTACCTTCTGGCGACACTAATCACAAATTCACAACAACGTTTTAAGATAAAATGTATTTAGTTACACGTCAACTCGAGGGTTACAAAAAATTAATGCAACAGTAGAAATTAAGTCCGCACGTTGTCCGAACTTTAGAATAAACGTACCCTTCGGCTATAGCATCAAGTACTAAATACTAATGCAGCTTATGCAAGCCAAATCCGATTAATTAGTCAAATAGTAGGGAGACGTAAACGAAGTGACTATCAGAGATAGCTACCAAATGCCTTTTCTCAAAGTCAAAAATTGTGAGCTTATAAACATTAATTTGCATGCGGTTGAAAATCAAAGAAAGCAGAAGTAAAATTAAAACGAAATGAATAAGATGACCAGGTTAATAAAATTTCCTTCTTATTTGTTTCTTAGGGAATGAAATGGTTAGGTTTGTCTACCTCGCCCTTAAAAGGAGCATTGCACGTTCCCATTATTTGCATAAACAGAAGCTTTAATCAAACCTCTGTCTATGTCAGCTAAGTTAATTAATTATCTTTGACTCAAACCAAGAGTAAGCTAATTTTAGTACGTATTAAGCATCTAGCAGGAAAGGTTTGATCACTACCTGACAGTCAAACTGAAATCAAATTTCATTTATAGTAATCATTCATCGCAATGCAGCTCAAAGCGTCGTTAACGTTTCGTTCTCAGTGACTACAGAATCAGGATGCGAGTACTTTACGTCGCGTAGAAGTGATAGTTGAAACGAAACTTTCACATTCATCACATAGAATAGTAAATAGTCAGGCTTTTAGTGTCCATGAACATTTCATGAAGCTGAGGAAGTTTCTCTTTGTAATTTCATTTAAGACCAGCTTTTGTGACTTTTAGGCAGAGGGCTTTTCTCTAATTTATACACTCGAGCTTAATAAACTACCTCCAATACCGAAATCCAGATAAACACTTTAATTGCTCTTTGGATACAGTTGCCACGCTTCCTCCGTAAAGTGAGTCACAATGTGGTCTTCCGCTTCTAATAGGTTTTAATGCACTCATTACGAAAGTTCAGGAATTTATCATACAGACTGTATCCTAAGGATTTTATCGACCGAATTTCATCAGTCCCATCACCATCTAATTTTCCCTATGTAAATGAGCAGGTAACAGATATAAGTTTTCCATATCAATTTTAATATTAACAATGAGTCCTTAATTTTGGTATAGTGTATTGGTTACGAAAGAAAGAATGAGTGGCCTCTTTAATTCAGAAGCAAGCATAAATAAAATTCCCTGAAAGGATAAGGAATTCCCTCCACCCGAAAATGAAGTGAAAATTTTTCAGTCCCAGGAATAGTCTAGTAACTTTAAAAGAAGATACCCTGGAATCAGTATTTCCATACTATCCCAGTGAAAGTCCAGACTGTATTGAATTTATTAGGATAATACACAAGCAAAGCAAGAGTGCTATCTATTGGAGGACAGGCATGTCTTTACACAAATTTTCCAAGGAAACTTACACACAGTCACATCATACATGAAGAAAATCCCAAAGAAACATGTTACTCGTATTTGCAGTCTCCAATTTTGTACCCAGAGGCAACTTCCAGTACATAGCTGTCAGTGAGATGAGATATCATTAGAATGTTAACCTCAAAAATTCTTTCTTTACCATATCGCCCTCGATTGTTTCACAGAAGGAAATTATCCAACAATGAATTTTTGAATACTTATTAAATACTCAGAGGGTCAAATTTGAGAAACTGTTAATAAAAGAGATACTAAATCCTCATTAATCAATATACAGATCGAGGATTTCTTAGAAGGACAGATTTTCAAAACACCTTCATAATGTTTTCTGATTGCATAAACTCTATTCGTATACTGAACAGTACATTAGGTTTTAGAAAAACAAAATCTGAGAGTGTTTCTGTGCTATTTTAAAACCCACCGCAGGAATTTTGGTCTATATATTATCGTTGTTGCGTGTATACAAAATATTTAAGATGGTTCTAATGATTTACTCGACTATTTTAACTGTCGATAATGTTAGTACATATTAAACACTTGTGTGTAATATTAAGAAAACTTGCACATTATGTTGAAATTCTGAAAAACGAATGGACAGATTTTAATGCAATTTCGCATGAATTTACATTAATAGAGAAAGTGATGTACCATTCAATAGTAATTTTATATGAGTTTGATTATCGTAAAGCATATAGTGCAGTCGGGGAGCATTGACCAAAATCCATGTTGTGATATCGAACTGTAAATGAACTTAATATGGAGTATCGTCCCCTCTCACAGTCAGACAGTACGCGCCACGTGACGCCGTACTGGACAGGAAACACCTGAGGACTACCTGCAGTTTCTCTCCTGCAGCAAAACAGTTTTCAATTCCGGTATGGTTCTAGGAGGGAAGTGACGAGATGAACTGCTCTCTCAAGAGCTTTGCAGACTTGCTATATAGGGTTAATATCAGGAGATTTAGCTAGACAATCAATGCGGCAAATATTCTCATTTTCCAGGTAATCATCGACTAGCTGAGCTGTGTTGTGGTTTATTAACAGGAATCCAGACCAACTGAGTCCCTGAAAAGTCGAACACAGGGCTCTAGGATACCTCATAGTAGTTGGGGATCCTTTGTCAACACATACAGGGGTGTGCGGTGATTCAACATAACGTCTTCCCAACCATTAACGATTAATAACCATTAACCTTCCAAAGATATATGTTATGTAAGTATTACGTAATCATTTGTATGTACATATTTATGTATATGTATATAAAAATACATGTAAATGATTACATGCTTACACACACATATATATCTACATCTATATATAGATATATGTGATGTACCAAATGTAGTCGTAGCTCAAAGTATCAGACGATAAATTTAAAGGAAAAACAGGATCCATTTATTAATTTCCATGATAAACAGCAGTTACAAAAATCAGATCCCCGGAATAAATAAAAATGATCAACTAATAACTTTTTGTATTGAAGTTTACTTCATCGTTACATTAATGAAAAGACCTCTCGATATTCCTTTGCAAGTTCTTTTATAAACCTCTGAAAAGGCGGAGCTTCCAAGAAATGACGTCAGCCAATCCAGTTCGCTTTAAATATTTCCAGAACATTCAATAACTGTACGTGTAGAAAAAGCGGGAAAATCAACTTGACTACGGGCTGTGGATTTAATTCCACGTACTTTCAAATAAGAGATTGTCGCCATTAAAATGAAAAGAACATGCATTTAGAATTGTGACTGGGGAAAAAACAAAAAGAAAAGCTGAAATTTAAGTTAGAGTTCTAAGTGTATTTTTGACTATGGAATTTTATTATATATATATATATATCGAACACATACACATATCGATATAGAGATACACACATACATATATCTGTATCTATATATAGATTTATGTATGTGCGCGTACTCTAAAATTATATAAATCAGCTTTATGGTTTAATTGAAGGATAGCCTGTTAATTCCCTGTTTTTTAATTTCATTGTTTCGTCTCTCTATTCTAAAAATAATCTGGAAAATTCCTGGATTAATCTAAGTCACTTAGTATGCGTAACACTGATGATGTAGCTTATTCGAAACTTGAACTCTTGAGAACTGAAACCTTTCTAACCTAAAACGAAACCTTTTTGTCATAAGCTTTGAACTTCTGTACTACTTGGATGCAACTTCGCTTTACTCTCTTTCTATCGTGATAGTATCAGAAATGTAACTGTTCTGGAAATAGGCACAAATAAAGCGCCAAGTTGTTTGTGGCAGCAACATGTTTACTGAAAGTAAAATGAAGATTTAATCTGCTTCTAGCGCTCGTTTCCTATTCATTATGGATCATTAAAATGAAAATGATGATCATTAAAATACATTATTATTAAAAGGAAACTGAAACACTGGCAATACGTTTTAATTTTTTACATCCAGTGATTCTGTTTACAAAGTGCACCTTTTTGATTTTGCCATTAAATTGATTCATTAATTAATATAACTAGATATCTTTTTTTATTTCAGCATTCTACGCTTCAAATTCTGCCTCTTCGATATGCAATTTACTGGCTTCGTCATCAGTATTTTCTGCGTTTATATGTCTCAGTGTTTCTACATCAGTACTTCTAAATTTTGTTTACACACACACACATATAAATAATTGCTGCGTGAATACATAAAGCCATACAACGGAGAAGAAGGACTTTATGACGTGGCGGTTGATTCATCATAGTTTTATTTCGTAATAGAGGAAGCCGTGTTTCTCATAAATCGAGGCACACATCATCATTTATGGATGCGCTATGCACCTCTTTTTTTGAGACGATGGACAGAAGCTATTGGAAGCTAAATTACTCGTCTAAGCAGGCAGCAGCAAGGCGAAGTAGGAAAAAGGGCTACGCAGTTGGTAGCAACGATATTTAATGACTTGGTTCTTTTCTTTGAATTTTGATCTGTGATTGGATAAAAAATATCCGCGATGCTCCTCTTACCTAATGGCATAATGTGGATTAATTTTCAAATGACGCACTTTAGATTCATATATTATTAGTTTTCGGACAGGTAGGAGACGTAGCCAAATCAAAATGAGGAATTAAAAGGAGTACTGCTAAATTAAAATTAGTATTCTTTTACATTTTATTAAGTCATACACACACATATGTATGCAGGCGTGTCAGCTAAGAAAACTGTAAGGCAGAATTTTAACTTTCATTTGCAATATTCTGTTAAATCTCATTTTCAATCTGGCTAGTTCTCCTTTCTATCTAAAACTGGTAATGGTTTTCAATAAACTTCTCTAAACTGCATGATTTCAAAATTAATATCCATCATACAGTTTTAACATAAAGCTTATGGCATTGATAATTTAGATAAGGATTCAATCAATAGAAATTTTAGAAGAGGAATTACTAACCAATCAAGATGACACTAACATATTATAAGCCAACAGTCAAATAAGTTTAATCCTAACTTTCATCTAGAGTGGGAAAGCGAGTGCGACGTATGCGTAAAGCTATATTTCCTGCGTCTTCGAAAATATACTTTGAAATTGTAAACGCTACTTATTTTAAGAACAACCGCTTATTGTGCCAATTTATCTGTGTTGGTTGCAGAAATTATGTATCAGTGTGAAGAATAATATAAAATCGGCCACTAGGACTCCTAACTTTAATGTGCCAAGCCACACCTTTAAATATGTTTCTCACCTTGTCATGAATTCCTAAATCATCTGACTTATTTTAGTCAGACCAGAATGCTCCCATGTAAAGAATACCTGTTGCTTCTGAAGTTCATCTATAGAACTAAAATTAAAGTGTTTCTTTCTCGTCTTCAAGCTCAAAGGCTTTAATTTCTAGTAAAATATAATGTTTCTATTTCTTCAGTTATGTAAAAGAATTAGATTTCTAGGGTCTGAAAACAAAAAAAAATTGCTTGGTCATCATTTGTGATTAAACAAGGGTTTTAAAAATGCAGATATCAGTTTTTCAAAATTAATCTACCTTGCGGTTATAATAAATTGAATTAAAGAGTTTACAAGATTTAAGTAAAAAGGTATTTCTCCCGCCTTCTTCGCATGCCTTCATAGTGCAGCGGTCAGCACATCGACGCGTATTCTAGAAGTCCGTGGTTTGAGTCCCGGCTAGGGCATTACTCATTTTTCCTTTCTCCTGCTTCTAAATAATCTAATGTCTCTACAGTGGCGCCAGAACTAAAAGTTGGTTGATGCTGATTATCCACCACCAGGATTTGGCAACTGCGTCCTCTAATCCCCAGGTGGAAGTATGTAAGATATTTCTTACGCCTTCTTCGCATGCCTTCATGGTTTAGTGGTCAACACATTTGGCGAGTACTCGAGAGGTCCGTGGTTTGAGTCCCAGAGAGGGCATTGCTCACTTTTCTCTCCTGCTTCTAAATAACTTAATGTCTCTACAAAGCGTTTTACAATTCAGTATTCTAGTAATCCAAAAGTCACTGGTGTGTGTTTATAAAAAATGCTTTCTACTGCCAACGAAATACTTTCTACGCTTTCGCATTTTGCGTTACGTTCATCATAAAAGAACTAAAAAGTACATTTATGTCAGTTAAATTATGTGTATTATCATTAAAATGAGACTGAAGCACCAGCAGTCGTTTTTAAATTTTTGCATTCTGTCATTCTGTTTAAAAAACTGCACCCTTTTGATTTTGCCATTACATTGATTCATTTGAATGCAACTAAATAACTTTTGATAATCATTGAATAAAAAACCACCTTATGATATTATTTGCGATTTGAATATGTATGGATATTTTGAATCAATTGAAAATTTACAGAGTTGAAAATTTTATTCTAAGTAATGATGCTGAATGACTTTTACGAAGAATTTAAACATTTTTCAAACATTTCACTCAGGGAAGTTGACTAAAATTTAATTTTCACGTCACTGATAAAAAATTTGGAATAAATTTATCAAATAAGGTAACATGAAACAGGAAAGAAATAATATTGAATGTTAATGTACGTGCAGAAATTACACAAAACCTGTTTTTGAGTTATAATATAGAAAATTCTAAAATTATAGTACTGAATATTATTATAATGAATATAAAAAATTAATGATATTTGGAAGTGAATATTTACGATAAGTTTAAATATACGTAATGTAATTTAAAAATGAAATATGTAATAAAAGTAGCAACTTGAAATTACGGTAATGAGATATTATATCTATATAATGGGTTATTTTGTCTAAATAAGAGTGTATGTTAAAGGAGCATTAGTTCAAAATCGTAGAGGAGTATATTTTTATCTCTAAAAATAAATTAATAAATTGTTCTTTCTCCGCTCTCAGACAAGAAGATTTGATTACTTCCTGGCTTTAAGAATACATGTAATAAATTTTTGAATAGATAATTTTATTACTATTATTATTATTACTGAAAGTTTTAGTGGAGTTCTCAACAGTCGATTACCTTATATGAAAAACGGACGCATATCATCCATCTGATGCAGAAACCCCCCTTTAACCACCGGTGAAGTAATATATCAGTCACTTAATGTGGTAATGACTTATTTTAGATGGAAATGTTTTCTTTTTAGAGAATTATAAGAATGAAGTCATAATATTTTAATAATATGTAATAGATAATGTTATAACGCAAATTATAATAAGAAAATTATAATATTGTAATTTTTTGTGATTTGTCATAAAGTATCCAAATGAATAATAAATACGTAAATGTTTTAGCCCAAAAGTCCCGAATTAGTCTCCAAACGGCATTTTGCTTTGAATCACTGTAAACAGCGTATCACGTTTCAAATAGTTGCCAAAAATATTATCTCCCTGTGGTATATTCAAAGAAATTAAATAATGAAGAATCTGCATGAATGTATACATGTTTCTCGCACTGTGTAAAAACAACGTACCTAGAGCCATAAGATTCGGAATAACGTAATCCTCCAACCGAACGTGGTCATCTGGAAGCCTGAATTTTCAAGTTCGAATTTGCTCTATTATCAGTTTTATGTTTTGTAAACCTTCAACGAATTTTGAACCATCAACGATTTGAAAGCGAGCACTGGCAACACTGTAGAAAAGAAAACTTCAAAAATATACCTAAAATTTTTCGTGTGCATTATTTTTAAGTTATTACTTAATTCCAAATTTGTACATTTATAATTTACCAGGCGTATTCGGAAACTAAGTACCGTTTTGAAAAAAAAAATAGTAAAACAATTTTTTTGAATCCAATTTTATTTTTACATGAAAATACATGTCTTAAACAATTTTTCAACATAGTTTCTGTCAATGATCAAACACTTGTCATAGCGGGTGACCAGTTTTTGTATACCATCGTCAAAGAAACCTCCCGCCAGTTTTCGTTCCACAGCATTTTTCGTGTCATCGTCAGATCCAAAGCGCTTGCCACCAAGCTCGCGCTTCATGTGCAGGAACAAGTGATGGTCGGACGGCGCCAAGTCCGGGCTGTACCGCAGGTGATCGAACTGCTCCCAATGAAACTGTCGAATTAAAGATTGTGTAACACCAGCAGTATGGGGCCGAGCATTGTCATGGAGCAACACAATTCCTTTACTGAGCATTCCTCTTCGCTTGTTTTGAATGGCACGCCTTAGTTTTGTTAAAGTCTCACAATATCGTGCCGCATTAATGGTTTCACCTCTGAGAAGAAATTCAGTAAGCAAAACGCCTTTCCTATCCCAGAAGACAGTGCACATGATTTTTTGTGATGACATTGTCACTTTGAACTTTTGTTTTTTCGGAGAATGAGTGTGTCTCCACTCCATCGATTGTTGTTTCGATTCTGGTGTGAAATGACACACCCAAGTTTCATCACCTGTCACAATTTGGTTTAAAAAGTTTTCTCCCTCATCACTGTACCGCGTGAGAAATGTCAGGGCACTACCAAGTCGCTTTGTTTTGTGAACATCAGTGAGCATTTTTGGAACCCATCGGGAACACAGTTTGCGATAATTCAAGCGGTCAGACACAATTTCGAACAAAACAGTACGTGAAATTTGTGGAAATGCCTCTGAAAGAGTTGTCATTGTGAAGCGTCTGTTCTCATGAATTGCTTCATCAACTTTCCTTACCGAATCATCGGTGACAACAGAAGGCCGACCACTCCGAGCCTCGGCGTGGACATTTGTTCGACTTGCATTAAACATTCTTACCCACTTTCTCACCATTCCATCACTTATCGCGTATTCACCGTAAACTTCTGTCACTTGACGATAAATTTCGGCCGGTTTAACATTCCTCGCGTTCAAAAATTTAATCACGGCACGAATCTCACAGTCAGCGGGAGAACTAATTGTCTTAAAACATTTTGAATGCGCACAGCAAACTGAAAACACAACATAGAACAACCAAAATGGCGACAATTGAAAGTCAGTGAACAAGAAAGACTAGTGCGCATGCGCGGGACGCCTACCACAGCGCTGCGACGGCGCTAGAATGAAACGGTACTTAGATTCCGAATACGCTACGTACATATTATGTCACTTCATTTTTGACTTAACTTTCTGTTTTAATTTAAGTATTTCTCATTTCTGTTCTAAAGATAGTAGTTTTTTACAATAAACCTCTCCAAACCGCGTCGTTTAAAAATAATTGCTGATCTTGCTTAACACTCATAAGGTAGGTAGCTTACATTATGCTTTATCTAATAACAACTTTAGAAGCTTAATTATTGATCAATTAAGATTAAGCAGATTGAACCTAAAGCATTAAATCAATTTTAAATCCACGATTTTAAACGATTTTAAATCCGTCGTTTAACTTCAATACATAGCATTCACTTTTCCGCTCACGTCTTGCCAACTCGCTGCTGCTGCTCGTTTTTCAAAAATTTTAAAAGTTGTAGAACAAGAGCTTACTGAACCAGTTTATGTGTATTGGCTTCAAAATGTTTGTCAGCGACTATAAAAAAGAATATTAAAATTAACCATGGTTGCAAGGGTTTCCGTCTTCTCTTCCTCGAGTTCAAGTTCTAATTCTTAACACTTGACATTTCTTCTTTGTCTACAGACCAATCAGCAATATTCTTAATTAAGAATTTTTCTCCCCAGTTAGAATCCACAAATAGAAGACTAAGATTAGTAACCCAATTCGAGTTTTCTTCACCAATTTACAATTTTAGACATTTTTAGCATATCAGCTTAAAGGCTGCAACAGTTATAACAGTAAATAAGTCGTTGTTTCTTATAATGGAAGTTTTCATACAAAATGGCTAAAAGCCAACTAATGTTAGCATTTTTTATGATTAGGAGTTTCTAAATATTTAGTAATTATTCGAACTTTTGGATTTTATGTATAATATTTTTAAAGGACTTTTTATAGGACCAAATTTCAAATCTAAGTTTCTGTTATTGTAAGTACGTCTTTTTAGGTATATTTTGAATTATTAGAAATCATTTAAAAAAGGTGTTACGTAAATTCAGGTGTTTTCAGATATGTTTACAGAATTTATGCTTTTATAGGGATCAGAATCGTGCCAGTGTATTTTCTTAAACTACTTAAGGATTAAATAGAATTAATATTGAATTTAGATATTTTATTAAATCTTTGAAATCGAATTTAACTTAAGTTGTCTGATAAGACGAAATTCGATTCGAATTGCCTTAAATATTGATAATTCTATCAAAAACCGTTAATACTCCTTGAAAGGCCTGGTCGTTCTTAAGGAATCAGCAGTAATTAAACCTTTAATATAATATTTTATCTTTGATAGATGCAAATCTTTATCATATTACAATGGCTTTTTTTATTTCAATAGATTTTTTACTCTATATTTTCCAGGAAAGTAATCTTACAGTTTATTAAATTTAATATATATGTACTGTACATGTGATTTTTAACATTTGTAAAGCTTTCTAGTTTTTTTCTAAACAATTGAAAATTTTACTGGTAAAAGGGTAAACTTTGTTTGATGTGTAGAATGTATTTTCAAATTTCTTGAACTGTAATAACTTTTTTCGGTGCCTGGTCGTATGTGTGTGTGTTAAAATTAAGCAAAAATGTTATTCCTAACTGTTATAAGATGCATTATTAAGTTGAAGATTAATGATGAAATAAATATATCTGAAACTTAAATGTAAATCATCCAAAATTCCCCTCTCAGTTTAGAAACGACGAGCAAACGAAAACTGACCGTTTCAAATGTCTGTATCCTGGACATTAAGAGTTTTAGAATATTTAATTGCTATTATATTTATTACTTATCATTCTTTTTGCACCATTATCAAGTATCTGTTTTCCTGTAGCAGTTTTATCTGTATCTTAGTGTCAGAGTATGCATACCTTCTTGTTTAGTAACCCTGATTTTTAGAAATTATTCATTTTAAATTTTATTGCTCCAAAGTTCGTCATGTACGGTCTCCTAAAGATAGGCATGTAGCTCTCGTATCTTTTGTCATAACCGAATTGATTCATAATCCTGATTTTGTCTTAAAAGACAGTAAAAGGGAAGCAAATGTTAGGTGCAATTTGCAAAAAGGAGGAAAAATTTGGAAGAAAAAGATGATGAAAAGTTTTTAGCGAACTGTAAATTTCAGTTCCAAATGTAGAAGCAACTGCTGATCGTAAATGTTCCTTGTAACAAGCTCGTCCGTAGCGTTATAAGGTATTTCTTCATGGCATGCCTTTGTGGTGTAGTGGTCAGCACGCTCGGCGCGTATTCAAGAAATCCTTGGTTCGAGTCCCGGCGAAGTCATTGCTCATTCATCAATATCTCCTGCTTCAAAAAAATCATAATGCCTCTACAGTGGCGCCCGAACTAAGAAAAGATGGTAAGTGATGATTCTCCATCACCGGGAGTTTTTGATTGGGTCCCCTAATCTCCAGTCGCCCTTTAAAAGGGGGAGTATATTAGGTATTTCTCCCGACTTCTTGGTATGCCTTCGTGTAGTGGTCAGCACGCTCGGGGCATATTCGAGAAGTCCATGCTTCGAGTCCCGGCAAGGGCATTGCTCATTTATCACACTCCTGCATCAAAAATAACCTAATGTCTGTACGGCGTTAACAGGGCAATCAAAGCATCAAACATATCTCACATGCTTTCATTATTCTTGGTTAATTCCTTGAAATGAACAGACGTATTTTAAAAATATAATACGAAAAGAATAGATTTAAGTTAATTGTTGGTAAAAATTGAAATGGTAACGTAAAGTTTCGTACAAATCTTGTAATATTGAAGTTATTATTTGAAGATATCTCGGTATTAAACTTTATGCAGCGTTTTCTGTATTGAGAAGCCTAGAATAATTTTTCAGATTCAAATAAATAAGATTTAGAATTCAGCTTTTCATTTTCATCACAAAAAAGGAATATTGTAATTTTTTTGCCGAAATACTCCGAACTTCACGCAGAATGACATGTCATCATGCTGGTTCTATCCTAATCTTCAAAGGCTTGGAATTCCAGGAATGGCATCAAATCATTTTCTCAAGGTCTCTCCAATCTCAACTCTTTTATCCCTTTCTTCCGCATTTTCTCGTGGCTAAGAAAGATTTATGGAACTTGTAGTTTTTGATGGAAAGATGGGAAATGTCATCTGAATGATCAAACTAAAATTTTTCTGAGTAATAAATAATAGGAGGAGAAGCAGATAACAAGAGGCTGTGAGAAATTTTGGAATATTTTTTTTTTGTGATTGAAGAAAAGATTCTACTGGAATTCTTTCATTTATTCTATTCCTTATTTCAAATCAAAAAGAAAATTCCAAATTACGTGAGGAAAAATATTGTAAACAAGGTTTTCCAAATTTATGTGTCTAATAAATATTTTTGTAAGTAAATAAATAAAAGTATGCTTGAATGTACTTTTCAGTACAACCCATATTAATTATGTAAAATCGTAAATATATCCCTGAAGTCAGATTATAAAAATTTTTATTTATGTATATACTTCTATCTACAGTACATGAATCACTGAATTTATTGATCAACCGAAAGGAAGACGAAACGTCATAAACTTCTTATCGATATTATATATCTTTTTCTAAGCTCTTTCAAAAATATGGAAATACGGTTTATTGGGGAGATAAGTAGCAATTTCTTCTACACAATTTCTCTTAATTGAATTAGGTATTGATTAAGTGTACAAGAGAAATTCGGGAAAATTTAAGATGATTTCTGATCATTGCGGATGGCAGGAATCTAGTCCTTGAAATGATCAACGATTTCGACAATTCATTTCGGAATACATAATCGATAAATACTTCCCTCTGGAAAGAAGAGTGTTTATCTAATACTCTTCCAGTTAATAATTTATTTTTGCTGTAATTTTACAGCTTTTTTAAAAAGTAATTTTTGTAGATTTGGATAGAAGGTTTGATTTTTTAAAAATGATTATTTTAAAGTAGAGCTGAAATTGTTACATTAATTTCATAACCGGTTTTTTAACAATTGTTTTTTTCCTTTTTTTTATTTTACTATTTTAAAAAATAGATTGATTATTGACTTTAAATTTTTATTATTTTATATCTCCTCTCATTTCGTTTGCAAAACCTCCACTCAACAGAAGATGTAAAAAGGTTTACGATGGATTAAAATATTGTTCGCAATTGTAACTGATAATACTTTCAACTAACTTAGTGTAATGCAGGGATAACCAAGCTCGCGAGCTACACGTGACTCGCACGACCTACTGATGTGGCTCGCACTGCACTTCTCCGTTTTGGGGAGTCAAATTCAAGAGGGATAAGGAAAAGTCGAATGCCAGTTAAGTCACACATTTAAAGACGTAGCCGACACTCTATTTTAAATTAGAAACAAATAGCAACTTCAGTCAAACCCACCACTTTCAAAAAGAAAAATAGTGATTGTCCGAAAATTATCCCACCAAGACCACAGAGTTGGACTCAAGACGGAAAAAATTCAGAGAAATTCAAAGCGAGAAGAAAAGTCTCAAACAAAAATCTCAAAACAAATCCACCTTAGGAGAAAATCCCTACTTCAGGGAAAAGCTTAACAGTTTGGCTAAACCAGCCCTAAAAGCTATTAACAAAATTTAAGAACTCTCACTCTGTCACAGAAAAATTGCAGCTCAGAACTGAAGTCATCGAAATTTTAAATAAATTCGAACATGGACTGTGCAGCTAATTCGAAAAAAATACACAGCATTGGAGCAGTGAACTGCTACATTAAGATTTCATTCTATAACCCAAACGGCGTTAAAGGGAAGTTTGTAAAATTAAGTACTATGACAAAAGCCGCAGTAATCATGTGTTAATGCTAAATGAGCCTCATCTTAGACCATGTTAAAAAGTATTTCTTCTGCCCATTTGGCATGCCTTCGTGGTGTCATGGTGAGCACACTCGGCGCGTATTCGAGAGATCCGAGGTTCGAGTCCTGGCAAAGGCATCGCTCATTTCTCACATTTCCTGCTTTCAAAAAAATAATTAACTCAAAAAATTAATTAATTAACAATTAAAATAACTGACTCTACGATGTGATAGGATCAAATTATATGGGTTCAACATACTTCGCACAGAGAGAAACCATAACCGAGGTTGGCGCACCTCTGTTCTCGTTAAAAATCACCTTATATACAGCCGCTACTTATTAGCGACTCCTTCACACATTAAAACCTCTGCAGCTCTTAATTATGGCAGAAACAAGGAAGCGTTTTCACCTGTCTCTGCACAATCCATCTCGTTATGTGAGGTCGAATCAAGACCTTCAAAATCTCAGAGATTCCGTGTTACGGGCAATAATCTAGAGATCTTAATTCAAAGGGTACAGTCTGGCATTTCAGATACACCAACACCAATGGCAGAATCCTGCTTTGGCAAAAGTTTTGGCATTAGGATCTAGTACACTTAACAAGATACGCCACAATTCTTCTACCGAAGTCCTAGATATTCTTTATTCAGGATAAGGAATTCAAAGTGCACCAGAGCTGGAAGTGATAGGACAGCTTAGCTCTGATCAATTTCCAGTTAACTTTATTTTCTGTATCAATCAGCTCAAAAATTTCAAAAAATGGCAAACTGAAAATATTTTTGAGGTAACCAGAACTCAGAAAAAAACAAACCGCACCTTAGTACTATCTCAGACATGCAGTCGTCCATTACAAATCTCAGTAGAAACTTTCAAACTGCCTTAGAAACCTAGAGTAATGTCATGCTACAAGGCAACCGTAATAAATTACACGACAGTATTCTGAATAAAATTAAACCGTAACGCCATATACGTAAACAGTAGGAGCTCTCACTTGATCCAAAGTCAAGAATGAAGAGTCAAGAATCTCGTAAGAGAAGTCACCGAAAAAGTTGCAGACTGCCGTTCCGAAAAATGGGATTCGCTGCTAAGTAACCTGACTATGGAACGAGATACAGTCTGGAAAATTGTTCATTCGTTAAGAACCGAGCGAACGAACCAGAGAGGTTCTCTAATACACAGGAATTACGCAAAGCATGCAAGAAATTCCAGAAATTTTCGCAAATGCTTTTGCAGAGACTTTCACTCCGAACAAAACTTATCATTCCCAGTATGATGAAGAGATTAGAAATCGGCTTGCTTTATTCTTTAGTGAACGATTCATAGAAGCAATTCCGCGCACTACTCCAACTGAAGTCTCCAATATCATCAAGAAATTAGACGTCCAGAAAGCCGTAGGCTTTGATGATATTTCAAATAGAGCTATTGAGGAGGCATTTAGGAAGATCATTTCTCAAATTACCAACATTATCAATGCTTGCTCGAGTTTTGCATACTTTTCACAGCAGGGGAAACATGCAGTAAAAAACCCAAGTCAGGCTTCTAGAGATCATCTGATTAGCTTCCTTTCCCGCACAGGGAATATAGTTAAATGAATTACTTACAAACGATTGACGGAACACCTTGAAATCATCCACATTATTAATAATAACTGACTCGAATTCAGGCCAGGACTCAACACCAAAATGCAAATTTTGAATGTTGTAGAAATCATAGCTTACGCATTTGTTAAAAAACAACGTATAGCTACTTGCTTCCTTGCTATCGAAAAGATCTTCGACCGAATATGGCACGAAGATTTTCTTTACGAACTCGTAAAATTCAACTTACCAATTACACTGGTCAATCTAATCAAGTCAAACCTAAAATTCAAGTCGAACTTTTCAAATAAAAGTAGGGGATACTGTCTTAAGCAAAATGATTATTTGCTCAGGAGTTCCACAAGGTTCAATCTCAGTTCATTCATATAAATGATTTACCGAAACCATTCAATATCAGTGTTATCATATAGCAGATGATACGGCTACTATGACGAAATCGATCATGTCTAGCCATGCAATTCATAATTTACAACTCAGTCTGAGCATAGTTGTACACTGGTGTGACTTATGAAAATCTGAACTTAAATTCAGATAAATTTAAACTTAAATGCAATAAGGAAAGTTAAACTTAAATGTAGATAAATTCAGCGTCGGCCCGTTTAAATGTTACAAGAAGAACCAACAAGTGAATTTAAACCTCAAGATGAATAATCAAACTTTCCCGATTGTATATTCCATAAAATATTTAAGAGTTGTTTTAGACGGACAACTAAATTTCAAAGATCACGTTATATGCCTTAAAGAAAGACAAAGCTGTTTACATTCGATTTACAGTCTCAGAGGAAGAAAATCAAACTGAGATTCACGCATCAAAAGATTCAGTAAAACTTCTTCAGAAAAGTCTAATTATGCCCACATTGCTCACTTAGCTGACTACGATCTTATTATTGAAAATACACTCTTAGACAGAAAAAAACGACACACCGAGAAGATATAAAGCAAATTGGACACAAATTGAAATGCATACAGGTTTCGACGGAAAATGCCAAATTTTACATTTTGGCTGCCAATGGATGAACGGTTGTCGGTACAGTGCATCTGATCTGCGCAAATTGAAGGATATTTAAGAGGAGAAATTACGATTCAAAGTCATAAATTCTTCACGCATTTCATTTTGTGTACTCTGGTAGACAGTAACTATGCCTCGCATAAATGTGCGCGAACAATATGCCATATTTTAAGAGAGATCGTGTAGTTGGACTCAAAAAAGCTCTTATCGGCGAACAAGTTGACATTTGAGCAGGAGCGATGCCACTATTAGACGATGTTGGCAGGAATGGGTGAACCATGTCAGCACACAGCGTCAAGAAGGAAGCGGTAGGTTTAGAGAAACGACAGAACGTGAAGACCGAGCAATCGTCAGAGCGGCACTCACAGCCCCAGATGCATCATTATCATCGATTGTACGTGCAACTAATGTTTCAGTGACCGCAAGAACCGTTCATAGACGGCTCACAGAAACGGGGCTGAGGTCATGCGCCCTTTGCGCCGACTACCATTGACCTTTGTACAACGTCAAGCCCTTTTTCAGGAGTGTCTGGCTCATTCGCAATGGAATTTCACTGACTGGAGTAGAATAGTCTTCATTGATGAGTCCCGCTTTGAACTGAGCCCCGATGACCAACGAAGGCGAGTTTGGAGACGCCCCGGACAGCGGTGTGATTCCAACCTGACTGTCTTCCGGCAGACAGGCCGACAACCAGGAGTGATGGTCTGAGGTTCTATTTCCTTTCATAGTAGGAACCCTTTTGGTTGTCATCCGTCGCAACCTTACAGCACAGCGGTACGTCGACGAAGTTCTAAGGCCGTTTGTGTTGCCCTTCTTGTCCCGCCACCCTGGGCTTACATTTCAACAAGATAATGCCCGCCCCCACACTGCACATGTTTCTACTGCTTGCCTTCGGATAACTCCTTTGTGCTTGCCGAACATTACCTTGGCCAGGAAGGTCGCCGGATCTCTCTCCTATTGAGCACGTTTGGAGCATTATGAGCAGGGCCCTCCAACCAGCTCGGGATGTTGACGATCTAACGTGCCAGTTGGACAGAATTTTGCACGATATCCCTCAGGAGGACTTTCGCAACCTCCATTAATCGATGCCAAGCCAAATAACTGCTTGCATAAGGGCCAGAGGTTGACAAAAGCGTTACTGACTTTTTCACTTTGTGAAGCACTATCACTTCAATAAATCATCCAATTTTTCTCAAACTGTAATCATTTGTTTTTCTGTAGATGTATATCAATTCTACCGATTTTCGTCCCATTCGGATAACTCCTTCTTGGTGCGTCGTTTTGTTTTGTCCTTTAAACGATCATGCTCAATTCATCGCAATGCTGCATATTAATTTGCAATATAATTGCATCTGTATATATTTGTACATATTTTATGCGTTATTTTTTAGTATCTAAGTTGTAATGCACTTCATTTGTATTCTTATTCCTTTGCACCTTTGCTGCAAGACTTCAAGGATATTTGCATCTCTCCATTTATGTTTCCTACAGCACTAGTTGGGACCATATGATAGTAAACATCTTATCTGCTTGAAGGAAAACTTTTTGTCATCAGCACGAACTAGAATCTTTTTCTGCGATGAAATCGAAAAGTAAAATGCTGTGGTAGCCATTGTAATTTCACACAGAGTTTAAAAGTTTTTCGGTGGTGCGTTCCGCTCATGTAAGCATAACACCAATGGCCTAGATATCTTCAAATTCGGATACAAAACCAACTGATTAAATATCTGTTTCAAAGCCACAGTTAATGGTCAATGGTCAGCAGTATTGTTTTCAATATTCGAAGCGTCATTATTGCTGTCATGCTTAGCTGCTTCAGATTGAACTGAAAGCTGCGTTTTCATTCGCTAGTCGTTATGAGTACCTTTGCTGTGCAACGTCCAGTTACTTTACAGTGCATGAGCTGATTTGAGGATTTCATACAAGTATAAAAATATTCGCACCTTTTATGTAGGATATTTAAGTTTTAACAATTATTAATGATTTTGTAGTTACCCTAATCATGTCATCATATGAGCTGAACAAAAGAAAAAAAAACTTACCTATAGTTATAATCTTAGCCATGAAAAAGAAGAGAAATGTTTTTTTAATTAATTTTAAGAACAAATTTATTTGTTTTACTTATTGTTCAATAGTTTCTATTCAAAAACAAAGCAGCACTAAACACATTTTACAACAGTTTATAAAAAATATTGTACTGAATATCCTTCTTACAGGAATCTAAGAAAATAAAATGTGAAAGAAATGAAAAGCGCATTCATTGTTCAGAGATTAATATTAACCGTATAGGCAAACAAAATGAAGGTTGATAAGACTGCATCATATGAGCTTACACTACATTTGCAGCCCCTCCCCCCAAGAAAAAACTTTGAGGATGACAATATAATTAAAGAAGCAATGCTTGCTGTAGTGGAGATTCTATTTGAGCTAAAAATGAGAATGAAATTATGTCAACTATCCAAAATGCCCAATTATCCAGGAATTCCGTCATTCGTAAAATAGAAACTATGCTTGAAAATGATTGTCAGAGGTCAAGTAAAATATTATTTACAAAAGTGTGATAAGGTTACAGTGTGATGAATCAACAGATATCTGCAACGTAGTTCAAATAAATATTTCTATAGGAATGGTCTTTAACGATTGCTCAGTGAAAGAAAATATATTTTCTTCTATTCTTTTCGCCAACAGAAGTACGACTAACCCACAGGGCATTTGCATACAGGCCGAAAAGCCCCACTGTTGGAACTACCTGTAAGAAAATGCCTGGGATGCACAAGTTTAGAGCATAGATTTGGCCAAACACATATATACTCCAACTGTTGAAGGCAGAATAAACGCCAGAATTGTCACAAATTTTTAATAATCAGTGACCGAAAGGAGGGATAAATAAATACAACAGAAGAAAATAAATTCAAGAATGAATAAAATAAATAAATAAATGGATAGATAAAATTAAAATATGTGTAAGTTGCACAAAAGTACTTAGAGCACTTCAGTTAAATAACATAGTAATGAGATTATACTGTAGAGTCATTAGGTTATTTTGAAGCAGGAGACGTGAAAAATGTGCAATCCTCTTGCTGGGACTCGAACCTCGAACTTCACGAATATGCGCCGAGAGTGCTGACCATTACAAGACGAAGGCATGTCGAAAGGAGGGAGAAAATACTTTAGAGTATCTTTGCTAGTAATAAACAAGATGCAATTATAAAACAACAGAGGAAATTAGTGAATAAGACAAAACAGTGATTACATAATAAATATGGCAAGAAACTATATTTACAAAGATATAAACAATTAAATGAATTACACTGGACCTTAATGAAGTATAATAAAGCAGAAAGTGTGAATTT